>JAYESA010000005.1:96629395-96829395 GCA_036927795.1 Iris macrosiphon | reverse complement strand
TACTATCTTGCTCTGATATCCATGCATTTTTACCTTTATGCACCAGTGATATATATATTTCTTGTTTCATACTTGCTTCATTCTTCTTGCTACTTGTTATAACTGTTTTATAGTTTTTATCATTTAAATAGAACTGCTGTTAGAGGTGTACTTGCTTCAGTCCTGACTGGACATATTTTTCAGAGTATCCGGAGGATTGGTGTCCGACATTTTGTGGACCTGAGCCTGTTGATGGTGCAGACAGGGAACCTCTAGTTTAGGGGTAATTTCTGGGTTGGTAGCCGGGATCACTAAGACCTTGTTGTTTTTATTAGCTTTTAGCACCAGATTTGTCTCCGGTTTTGGATTGAGACCTTGTATTGTATATTATTTTGGATGATGTATTATTATTATTGATGTTGTGCTTGTTGTAGTAGTTGTTGTTGGTTAAACTTTGGAGTTGTTAGTCTTCTTTGTTATCTTATCGTGCTTAGATTCGTGATTGAGTACTTGATTATCATTATGATATTGCTCCTCCGTTTGGAGTTGAGATCTTGACAGGTTTATATATTGATTGCGTGAGATTATTATCTAGATAGTTGACCTAGTCAGCGTTCTACCGCCGATGCTGCGGCGTAGGCTGGACGTACCCACGACTCATGCCCGATTTTCCGGGCACGGGTCGTGACACATAATTATATATATATGTATTTATACCTGTTTACATCACATATGTAGGGGTTTAATTTCGATTTGGGGTGTTATGTATGAGTAATCATGCGTATTCCATTTTTAGCACACTAGGTGTATGTAGAAATGCTTAATAGGAGGAATACCTATTATATGACCTAGTTTCTTATGCATTGATGTGTATACTTGTTAATATATATGTATATATATATATATATATACATGTATACGTATTATGGTGTTTTGGACACTACGAGTGATTGCATAGTCAGGTTCCTGAGGCACTGACTGTGCAATCGTGTTCAGTGCAGTGGTAGCAGCAATTAGGGGAAATAGGAAGTTGAGTAAACTGGGTATGAACTGTGAGTGTGTCAGGGTAACTGTATAAATGAGGAGTGGTTGTGTTAGATAGGTGAATTTACCTATATGATTGATTTGTGTTGAGAGAGAGACTGTGAGTGACAGGCAGTGGGAATCGAGTTCACAGTGTATCAGTCTCCTGAGTATCAGAGAGTCTCAGTGAGAAGTATTTTCTTCACTGTGCAGTATAGAGTTCTCTGTATCTGTGTTAATGTTCAATTTTAGTGAGTAAACCCTGTGTCAGAGTGCCTACGGGTGTGTATTGTGTCTCAGTTCAGTAATCTGTGTGAGTATCAGTAGCAAGCAATGGTATATCAATGGTATCAGTCGGGTTTTTCAGGTTCTGGGTTTCCTGTGCATCTGTCCAATTATGAGTGACTGTGTGTGTTTAGAGTATAAGTGTGTACGAGCTATCAATTTCAGTGAGTGATGTGTTTGTGTATATGAGTGATCAAGTGGTTGAATATTAGAGTTTCAGTTTCTAGTGTGGGAAGCCTCTGTGTGTATCTCAGTTAGTGTTTAGTGAGTGACAATGTTGTGGTATGCAGTAGATAGATTTGTGCATCAGTAGACTGGGTGCACAGTGTTGACACTATGAGTTTAGATACCAGTATTCATTGGGTCGAGTTCACAGTGTATCCGCCTCTTGACTGTTAGTGAGTTTTGTGTATTAAGTGTAGAGGAGTTGGCATAGGTGTTGGCATCAGTTGCTTGAGTGCCAGTGTTGGTTTCAGTGTGTTTAGTTCCAGGTAGTGAAGGGGCCTCGGTGAGAGGCTCACTGCAGGTATTGGGTTCCACCAGATACAGTACTGAGCATAGTATCAGTAGGTAATAGATTTTAGTTGGTATCAGCAGTGTATACCAGTTGAGGAGTTTTAACAGTTCAAACTGCAGTAGGACTTGAGCATTAGTGCCCGAAGGGGGGAAAGGAAACTATGAGTGATTACATAGTATCAGTTTCATTCAAAACTGAACTGTGGTTACTTGGCTACTTCGGAGCTCTGACACTGTCTTATGAGTCATGAGTCCTATGACTTATCAGTTATCATTCAACAACTGAACTGTGAATCAGTGAGGGAAGAGTATGCACAGATTATATCAGTGTCTATAGTGAGTGTCAGTTCAGATATGTGAGTGATGTGAGTGAGGAAGTTTAGTGAAGTATATGAGTTCTGTGTGTGCACAGTTGAGTGAAAATGTGCATGAGCTCGGGTTAGAGTAAGTGAGTGCCAGTGAGCCTAGTAGCTAGAGTATGGCATAGGGTAGCATAGAGGTATCGGATTCTCAATGATACAGTGAACTGCGTATCATTGTGTCAGTTGAGTGGAGGGAGACCGATACCTTGGTATCACTCCAGTGTAGGATGTTAGCATTTATGACAGAGGGAGAATTGTTCTTTGGTCAGTATTGTAGTATGGTACCAGTTGGTATAGTTGTATTTGGGGATTCAAGGGTTGGTATCAATCAATACTCTATTGAGTGTAGTGGTATTAGTAGTAGAGAGGAGGAGAGGGTGTTACCTGGGGCAGTGGACACGAGATCATGTCTGTATATATATAGGGTTGAGGTGTCTGCATATAGTAGTTGACTGAGGTCACTACAAATGAGGGAGATAAGAAGGGGTGTTCGAGGATGGCAATAATGCAAGTGTGGATTTTGAGTGTTAGTAGATTGCTATGTTAGAGTGGATAAGTGTCATAGATCATGTAATACTAGTACAACTAAGATAGCATCTTTATAACTATGCACAAGGATTATATAACCTACTAGTATCTAATATAGCTATTAATAGCAGGTATTGGTAGTTATTTTCTATCTTAGACCATTATGATATAGAATCAACTAGTGGGCCTAGTTAACCTGGTTGGGTCCTAGACATGACCTAGAAGTCTCGTATTTAATTAGTTAATCATGCTCATCCTTTAATTCATTATTTTGACATTGATATTCCATAATTAGGTTATTGTGATCCTGCCTTGGACTTTGATCCTCACACCTTCCTCAGGACCACAAGCGAGTACATTCTCTGACAGTTTTCATTATGTTGATTAATTTTATAATTCTAGTTGTATAGTATACTTGATTCCGACACTGTGGATACACGGGTTAGCATCATAGATACCTGTCATGAGGAGTCGTGATTGGAATCCATCGTGCTAGCTGGGATGGGAAAATATTAGTAGATTATGTGATCATACCCCACCTTACATGCATCATAGCTCACCCCACACATCACGTTGGGTGTAGCCTGACCATTTACATGCCTCATAGCCTGTTATATATGATTAACCCGACTATTGCTCGCATCATAGTTAACCAGATGGTTAGCCTGACCTCACATGTATCATAGCCAGTCATATATAACAAGCCTGATCTCGTCCCAAGCCGATTACATAATAAAATAATATTTCAAACACTTAGCTAGATATTCTATTTTTTTATTCCAGTTCACTTGTTCTAGCCTTCATATATTTCTATTCATTGCTAGTTGTACTATTGTTGATTACATATTCTCCAGTATTCCTTATTTTTAGTATTTATTCTTATCTCATATTTTCTTACACTGTTTTTATAGTTTTGTCAAAATAAATAAAACTGTTGTTTAGTGTTTGTACTTTGCTCCAATCCTAACTGGATAATATTTTTCAGAGGACTTGGAGGAATTCTGTCCTACCCACTATGGCTCGGGCGTAGAGGGGGAATATGTACCAGAGATCCTAGAGGAGTCCCTCTCCCTAGAGGAGACACCACCTACAGGCATTTAGACCGTCCTATTTATGTATCATTGTTCTAAAAACTGAGACTTGGGTTGTATTTATTGTTGAGACTTTTTGTGGACAACTAGACTCTAGACTTGTGTTGTATTATGTGGTTGTGCTTGACTCATGTTAGTACTCTTTATCTTTATATCTCGTCGTGCCATTTATTTCCCATAGTCATTGTGATTGAGTATATATTAAATTGTTGATCAATGTATTATCATTGTCCTCCCTATGGAGTTGAGATCATGGACCGGTTATGAGTTATGTTTGGTAGTCTTGAGACCTAGACAGCGTTCTACCGCCGATGCTGTGGCGTAGGCTGGACGTAACCACGGCTCATGCCTAAATTTTGGGTGCGGGTCGTGACACATTTTTAGTGGTGGCCCATGCAGGTCTAGATCCGTATTTAGAGTGATATCGTAGTGGTGCTCGCTTAGAGTATTACTATGAGCCTGCTTTAGGAAATAGGATTTAGGTTGAAAGTATGCTCAATCACAACTAGAAAATTTTTGATCTTTATAATACTATTCTGAATATTTGTTTCCTTTAAATTTTACTGTCCTTTTTTGATGATATCATATTTGTTGCCTTAATTATTTCTTTTCGGTCTGTCTTCAGGATGTCATCGAAGACTAGGTCCTTAAGATTGGGGCCATCAGCTTCAAAGAGGTCTACCACCTCTCGACCTGATGGATAGACATCTGGAGTTCCTCCTACATCTCCTGTTCATGTGGGAGTATCTGCACTTTTTGGGGGTCCTCCCCCCCTGTTCCGAGGGTTTCCCCAGCTGTGACAGAGCACCTTCTACCACCACCGACTTCGTTTCCCGGAGGTATGCCCGTTGATGGGGCACAAATGTTTGCACTGATCCAGGGTATGGTAGATGCTCAGAGGACATCGGCGAAGGCTCAGTGAGTCCAGGCTGAGTCTCAGAGGGTGCAGGCGAAGGCACACCAGGCACAGACAGAGCTGATGAGAGGGAGCATGGAGAATGCTCATCAGGTGGCTCTCCAGGCTGTGGAGAGAGTTGCACAGCACCAACAGCATCCAGGCCAGCAGCACCAGAGGCGGGGTACTATGGTAGACTTTAAGAGGATGATGCCTCAGGAGTTTAAGGGTACTGAGGAGATACTCTATGCCGACGACTGGCTAGAGGATATAGAGAGGAACTTGCGTTTGGCGCAGATTTTGAAGATTCTATAGATCGAGATCGCCGACAGTCAGATGTTTGACATCGCGCTGACATAGTTTCGTACTGAGCCGAGAATCATTATCAGGGAACTTACTTGGGAGGCCTTCAATGAGCTTTTCAAGGAGAAGTTTTTATCTGACGTAGCCCTGGGAGCCTTGGATAGTCAGTTTCATGACTTGGTCCAAGGAAGCATGTCAGTCGACGAGTACGCCGCGGAGTTTTGCCGTCTGAGTCAATTTGCGCCATCGATGATTCGAGACCCAGGAGACAGGGCCCGGAAGTTCAGAAAGGGGCTGACAAAAGAGATCAAGTCTCGCACTTTGGGACGTCGTACTGCAACATTCGAGGGCATTCTGATGGATATCCAGATTGCTGAGGATGACTTGGACCTCAGGCCCAAGAGAGGATGCGACACTTCAGGAGGAGCGAGCGGTAGTGCGGGACCGGCCAAGCGTCCATATTTTTAGTAGCAACAAAGGCCGTACCAGCAGCATCATCAGCAATACCAGGCACCGGCTCGAGGACACACCCAGCAGTAGCAACCACAGAGGCAGACTCAGCCCGCTGTCCAGTATGCGTACTGCGGGAAGGCAGGACATAATAGTGACATCTGCAGAAAGAGGTTGGGTACATGCTTGTCCTGTGGATCATCAGCACATCAGCTGAGGGACTGTCCATCTATTCTGACTCGTCCAGGTCAGGGTGGAGCAGCAGCTCAAAGGGGACCAACTAGGGTACCTACTGTACCAGGAGGCCAGCAGAGGGGACCTCCACTTCCACCGTAGCAGCAGAGGTTTGCTCAGCACCACCAACAGCAGAGAGGTGCACCCCAGGGATGAGCATACGCCATGACGATCGAGGAGGTCGAGCCAGCCCGAGATGTGATTTCAGGTTTAGTTCTTCTCGATTCTATTCCAGCACTTGCATTATTCGATTCTGGCACTTTTCATAGTTTCGTGTCTGTATCTTATGCTCTTAAGCATCATTTAGAGGCAGAACCATTAGATAGGACTTGCAAGATCATGACTAGCGGGGGCATTATCCTAGTCCATGATTATTGCAAGGACTGGAGAGTATCATTGGGAGGCCGAGAGTTGAGCATGTGCTTACTCGTCATACCACTTTCAGGATATGATATTGTACTCTGAATAGACTGGTTGAGTAGGCACCATGCTACTATAGATTGTCATGGAGGCAAAGTAATATTTTGACCACCAGAAGAACCAGAGTTCAAGGTCGCCAGAGGAGCAATGGAGTAGAGCAGAGGCAATTTTTGCGGAGCCAGGATGGAAGTAGATGAGTTACTATATCCTCTGATAGCGGAGTTCCTGGATGTATTTCCAAAGGAGTTGCCAGGCTTACCGCTAGACCTAGATGTTGAATTCTCTATAGATTTGGTACCAGGAGCGGAGCCTATTTCACAACACGTCTATAGAGTCAACAACAGCGAGCTGGCAGAACTGAAGAAGCAAGTTGAGGAGCTGCAGGACAAAGGCTTCATCAAATCCAGTTTATCACCATGGGGAGCTCCGGTATTATTCGTACCGAAGAAGGACGACATAGTGCGCATGTGTATCGATTATAGAGCTCTGAATAACCTTACTATTAAAAATAAATATCCGCTGCCGAGGATAGATGATATTTTTGATCAGTTGAGCAGAGCGAAGGTGTTTTCAAAGATAAACTTGAGGTCAGGCTATCACCAGGTGAAGGTGAAGAGAGAAGATGCACTGAAGACAGCCTTTCGGACCAGATATAGCCAGTTTGAGTTTATGGTAATACCGTTTGGTTTAACTAATGCACCGACAGTATTCATGAACTTGATGAACAAGGTGTTCCACCAGTACCTTGATAAGTTCGTGGTGGTGTTTATCGACGACATTCTTGTGTATTCGAAGACCCCAGAGGAGCACGAAGAGCACCTGAGGATGATCTTGGAGACTCTTAGGAAGGAAGAGCTGTACGAAAAACTTTCAAAGTACGAGTTCTTCCTTGACAAGGTTGAATTTCTTGGGCATGTAGTGACAGATGACAGAATCTCAGTTAACCCAAAGAAGATCGAGGCAGTAAAGTCGTATGCTACCCCCAGTTCGATAGCTGAGATCAGGAGTTTTCTTGGGCTAGCAGGATACTATAGAAGATTTGTACAAGACTTCTCCAGGATTGCAGAGCCGATGACTATGCTGACCAGGAAAGATATGGATTTTGTCTGGACGGAGGATTGCCAGGCCGCGTTTGATGAGCCGAAGAAGAGATTGACGACATCCCCAGTTTTGACGTTCCTATCAGGGACAGGTGGATTCACTATCTACAATAATATTTCAGGGAAGGGTTTAGGTTGCATTCTTCAGCAACACGGGAAGGTAATTGCCTATGCTTCCAGGCAATTACGCCCTCATGAAAAGAACTACCCCACCCACGATTTGGAGTTGGCAGCGGTTATCTTCGCTCTAAAGCTGTGGAAACACTATCTGTACAAAGAGCGTGTGGAGATTTTCATCAACCATAAGAGCTTGAAGTACGTGTTTACACAGAAGGAGCTGAACATGAGGCAGAGAAGGTGGTTGGAGTTGATGAAGGACTTCGACATCTCATTACAATACCACCCAGGAAAGGCCAACATAGTCACCGATGCCTTGAGCAGGTATCCGATGGCTATGTACTTGACGATATATAGATATTTGTTGGCAGATCTGGAGAGCTTGGGAATTGAGGTGCTAGTTCTTGGTATCGAGATTCAGATATGGGGATTGCAGATAAAATCAGAGCTAATGGATAGAATTAGAGCTGCACAGTATGATGATGAGACTCTGAGGAGTATCATGGCACAAGTTCGGACAGGAATGACAGATGACTTTACTATTGTGGATGATGGATCTTTAAGGCACGGTACAAGGATGTGTGTGCCGAGTGGAGATCTGCACGAAGAGGTTTTGCAGGAGGCACATTGCTCTCAGTATTTGATCCATCCAGGTGCCAACAAGATGTATCGAGATTTGAGGAAGCACGTATGGTGGTATGGTATGAAGCGCGAGGTAGCACGCTTTGTATCCCGATGTTTAGTGTGCCAGCAGGTAAAAGCGGATCGACAGAGGCCAGGTGGATTGCTTCAGCCTTTACCTATCCCAGAGTGAAAGTGGGAGCATGTGACCATGAATTTTGTTTCAGGGCTTCCGCATTCTCTAGGAGAAAGGACGCAATTTGGGTAATCGTGGATAATATGCTACACACTTGCGTTCTAGATCTCGGAGGTTCTTGGAAGGATCATCTACACCTGATAGAGTTTGCTTACAACAACAGCTACCAGGCCAGCATTAAGATGTCACCATTCGAGGCTTTATATGGACGAAGGTATCGTACATCGTTATCTTGGGATGACGTCGGAGAGAGAGCCTTGTTAGGACCAAAAATGGTCGTGGATGCAGCAGAAAAGGTGAAACTCATCAGAGACAGACTGCGAGTGGCGCAGGACAGACAATGGCAATGGGCCGACAGCCACTGTAAACCCCTAGAGTTTCAGGTATAGGTTTGTTATTATTCTGGCTTATGATTATTTTGTTTTAGATTGCGTGTTAAGACTATTTTGTTCTAGGTTGGCGATCTGGTGTTCCTACGGATTTCTTCGACACGGGGCACGATTCATTTTGGTGGAGGTAGGAAGCTTAGTCTACGTTACATCGGACCTTTCAGTATTCTTGCGAGGGTCGGTGCAGTGGCCTATAGACTAGACTTGCCACCTGTACTAGAGGGAGTACATGATGTGTTACACGTGTCGCAGCTGAGATGGTACGTGGCAGATCCTAGTTACGTACTAGATCACTCGGAGATCGAGGTTGGTTCGACTCTCAGCTATCCTGAGTAGCCCGTACAGATCTTGGATCACAGAGAGAAGGTGTTGCGAAACCAGACTATTCCTTTGGTTCGTGTTGCATGGAGACATCACTCTCCAGGCGAGTCGACTTGGGAGAGAGAGGATGAAATGCGTGAGCAATACTCGTATCTCTTCGAGACTTTAGGTATAACTCCTTGTCTAATTTTGTTCTTATTCTAGTTCGATTCAATTTCGAGGATATTTTTTTAGGAGGGTAGACTTGTCACTACCACATTTCTAGAATAGGGCTTTATTGTCTATTGCCATATTTATTTTATTGTGTTAATATATTATATGATATGTTTATTATACAAATTATTTGGTGTTATCTAATGTATGGGTTAATGGACTAGACCTAAGAATCCACTAGATAAACCCTTTTGACAAACCCCTATTTTAAATTAGCATTTAGTTAAGCCCTCAATTGTATGACTAAGTCCCTTTAATTAATTAGTTCTTCATGAAAAGTCATGAAGGGCAAAATAGGCTCTTTGAATTAGAAACCCTAACCCTAGCCCTATATAATTAGAGGGAGATTCCCTCAAGCCTTTCTTCATTCATGAAGAAAACCCTAAGAATAGCCTCCACTTAGAAATCTTCTTCCCTTCCTCAAATTTTAGGATTTCTAGCCCTAGAAACCCTTATTTCTTTCCCATCAAGAGAGACCTAGGAGCTTGGACCAAGGAGGCTTGGAGAAGGAGAAGTTACATTGGGAATCCATCTTCCAATAGGTAAAAATCGAGAAAAATCTCATTTAAATTCTATTTTAATTGTTTGTTTGCCATTAGGAGCCCACCCATTGATCTAGGGATGAGTTTTTAGGGAGAGCATGAGACTCTTTTGGTTGCATGATATTTTCTTTTGGTGTCACTAGGTGTATTTGAGTTTTGTGATCTTATGATGCATTTTCCCAATTTTTCTGTAGCCATAATTATATATATATGTATTTATACCTGTTTACATCATATACGTAGGGGTTTAATTTCGATTTAGGGTGTTATGCATGAGTAATCATGCGTATTCCATTTTCAGCACACTAGGTATATGTAGAAATGCTTAATAGGAGGAATACCTATTATATGACCTAGTTTCTTGTGCATTGATGTGTATACTTGTTAATATGGATGTATATATATATACACGTATACGTATATGGTGTTTTGGATACTACGAGTGATTGCATAGTCGGGTCCCTGAGGCACTGACTGTGCAGTCGTGTTCAGTGCAGTGGTAGCAGTAATTGGGGGAAATGGGAAGTCGAGTAGACTGGGTGTGAACTGTGAGTGTGTCAGGGTATCAGTATAAATATGGAGTGGTTGTGTTAGATAGGTGAATTTACCTATATGATTGATGTGTGTTGAGAGAGACTTTGAGTGACAGGCAGTGGGAATCGAGTTCACAGTGTATCAGTCTCCTGAGTATCAGAGAGTCTCAGTGAGAAGTATTTTCTTTACTGTGCAGTATAAAGTTCTCTGTATCAGTGTTAATGTTCAATTTTAGTGAGTGAACCTTGTGTCAGAGTGCCTACGGGTGTGTGTTGTGTCTCAGTTCAGTAATCTTTGTGAGTATCAATAGCAAGCAGTGGTGTATCAATGGTATCAGTCGAGTTTTTTAGGTTCTGGGTATCCTGTGCATCTGTCCAGTTGTGAGTGACTGTGTGTCACTACCATATTTTCTAGGAAAGGGTATTTTAGTAATTTCCTATTTAATAAATTATTGTGCTTGATAAATAATTATTTGTGGTATTATTTAATTGTTGTTAGATATTATTTATTTAATTTGGACTTGTGTTAGTGGACCTAACTAGTTTAGTTTGGACCCATGGACCAACATGAATTAATTAGTTAGACTTAGCCCATTTAGAAAGCCCATTGTTAAGGAGATGGATTAAATTAATTAAATCATTAGACTAGAAGCTTCCTTCCTTAATTATTTCTTCATGAGAGGCCCCAAGGGGTATAATGGACATTACATGATTACTTGAGGGAGAGGAATAGGGGCCGGCCTATATAAGTAGAGGGGAAAAATTCTCTCTCCTCTTTTTCATTCCAAATCTAGATCTAGAATTTTCCACTACCAAATTTCCTTCATTCCTACTTCATTTTCCTACCAAATTTATTCCAATTCCTTCCCAAATCACCATTAGAGACTTGAGAAGCAAGGATCTAGAAGGAGGAAGTAAGGATCTACAAAAAGAAGCAAGGATCTACAATTTGGAAGCAATTTTATCTCAATTGGAGGTTTTATTGGGAATCCATCTCCCAATAGGTATAATTCAGTTTTTATCCTTAAAATAGCTTCTAAATCTGAGATTTAATCATGAAAAATTAACCCATATGCATGTACTACCCATAGGATTTGGTTTTGTGTTCATAGGAGACATATTGAGAAAGTTATGGTGCTTTTTGTGTCAATTTTGGGGGAATTCCGAGAATGACAATTGTTGTGTGTGTCAATTGATCCTATAGATCAATTTGGCATATGTTTATATTTTTGGGGCTAGTGTCATGTCCACAATTGGGTACGTGTAGGTCGTATCCCAACAATTTGGTGATATGTATTATTTTGGGGGTTTTTCCTCCGACACGGAACTTTGTACATGTCGTATTTTAACACGGACACATAGATCTATATTTGACACATCGTATTGTTCATAAATAATATATGTGACTTACTTGTGTCCTTCGGGGTGCAATTGGATGTGTGGTGGACTCGTGTCACATGCGTATCCTAGATCTAGTGGGATACGGTGTGATACTCTCCATATGTTGTGTATTTATGTGTAGATCTAATTATTGTGCTTTTAATTCTTAAATTATAATTGTGTGTATATATATATATATATATATATATATATATATATATATATATATATATATATATATATATATATATATATGTATTATGGTGTATTTATTCTAGTATTTATTATATCATAGATCTATGTACTATATATGTACTAAAAGAATATATATATTATATAGCTTTCTTCTACATGCATTAGTATATATGTTATAATATATGTTAGGGATACAAATATATGTATATATTTTTATAAAATGTATGTGTATGCTTAATTATGTAATTAGATTATTTATAGTTATTATATGATTATTTATATATATGTATAGATGTATATTTATTATATATGTTGTATGTGTGTGTTGTTGCTATATTAAATATGTACATAATAATAGGAGAGGGTATGCATAGTTATTATATATATATATATATATATATATATATATTCAGATTTTTAGTGACAGAGAATTGGCGATAGCAACCGCTGTCACAAAACATCAGCGGCTATATTCAGATTTTTAGTGACGGAGAATTGGCGACAGTAGCCGCTGTAGCTAGAGACAGCGCCATTAATGACAGCAGCCGCGGTCATTAATGAGAGGCAGCAGCGGAAAAAATAACAGGAGTGGCGATAGTGGGAGTGGTGACGATTGCGAACCGTTACCAAAGCAGCGGCAGCAGTGCAGGATACAGCAGCAACAGTGACGACAGCTTCAGTGACAGCCAGAACTGTCACTAAAGGCAATGTATCTGAAAATCAGTATTTTTCAACACAGTTTTCAGTGATGGTTTGGCAAATTTTTATATATTGTTTATATATATATATATATATATATATATATATATATATATATATATATATAAATATTGAGATAACATATTATTATTGCTATATTCCTTATTTGTATAATATTAGTATATATTTATATATTATATATGAGGGTATTAGTATATCAAGGTATTGAGTATTACCTTGTGGAAACCAAAGTAAGTGGGATACTCAAGATACGGGGTTTGGGTATTAAGATTGTGATTTTGTTGAGATACCAAGTTGGTTCAAAACCACGGTACCTATTTGATGTGTAAATTAATATTCTATATTATTATACATAATTGTTTGATATATATGTATTGTGATGTTTACCTTGGAATTTACGTATCCGGAGATACGGTATCCCAATATTTTAAGATGTGGTTTTTATGACTTAGATTTTAATATCTTGACCCAAGATTTTTGTGTTAGACTTTTGCAACCTAGAAATAGATAGTTTACCTTGGTTTGACCATACTTGACCATAGTTGACTTAGAGTTGACCATAGTTGACTTTTGACTTAGAATTGACTTATTGACCTAGAAGTTGACTAGTTTAACTTATTCTCTTTTCAGAACCTTGTATTGATGTTGTATTCCATATCTAGGTCTTCGAGGCACCGAGTCAGACATCTGTGAGACTATTCATTAGACTTCAGGCGAGTACATTCTCTGATAGTTTCTCATTTATGATATCCTCTATGTTCATTGTATCTAGTGTAGATATCCATGTTCTCTTGACACTATGGTTACACGGATTGGTATATCCGGATCTCGTCATGAGATATTATTCCTTGGTATATGGTGTATATGGTGCAATTATTATTTCATTGGTTATCTTATACATGTACAGACACTGATTCTCGGGAAGAGTCGTTATCTTCTTGGGGAATCTCGTGCCATAGCATACCGTGGTTGGATCTATTATACCAGTCGGGGGTGGGGAGTATTAGTATAGATATATGATCAATATCTCTATTGATTACTGAATAGTCTTGATCATACATCGTACTTATGATTAGCCAAGCCGCATTGTATCTTGCACAAGCCGATCAAATGTTAAGCTAGTACACACTTAGTTATTTGTATTCTTGTTTATTAGCATATTGTTCATTATTGTATTTATTTCCAGTATTTCCTTATTGTATATATATCTCTTGTATCTATTGTGCATTTTGTTTATCCACAGCTATTTACTGTTATATAGTTTTTATCATTTATTAGAACTGCTGTTAGAGATGTACTCTGCTCCTTTCGGATTGGATATATTTTTCCAGATGACACTGAGGAGTGGTACCCTACCTATTATGGACCCCAGGATGTTGTGGGTTTAGATTCTGAGACCCTGGCTCAGGAGGGACTTATCCCAACTGAGACGGTTGACCCAAGAGTTGTTGCTTCGTAGTATTCTTTGTACTGGATTTGTCTCCAGCTTATTTCTGTACTTCTTCAGACTCATTGATGTATTATTTTAGACTCATGAGTTGTATTATGACTATTCTATTCTTTATCTGATTCGTGCTCATTTCTATCTTAGTTCTGTGATTGAGTATACTATCATTATTGGTGGTTCATTATATTGTTAGATAGATTATCTAGACAGCGTTCTACCGCTGATTCTGTGGCATAAGCTGGACGTTGTTTTCGGCTTGTACCCTTACACCGGGTGCAGGTCGTGACACATTTTTGGTGGTGGCCCATACAGGTCTAGTTTTATAAAGTATGTTATATCGTGGTAGTGCGGTAATTTAGTTGTACTACTGCGAGCCTGCAATAGGATATAGGAATTGGCTGAGATACTCAATCACACCTAGGAAAATTCTTTTGATTCAACTATTCTCCTTTGATATTGATACTTGATCTCTTAAACTGTCATTTTCTTGATGTCTTACATCTTGTGCCATATTGATTCTTTCTTTCGCTTTGTCTCAGGATGCCGCCTAAGACTAGATCGCAGCAGTGGAGAGCAGTTTCTGAGAGGTCTGCGATATCCCGAGGGCCTGCACTAGTCACTTCTCCGGTGATTGGAGTATCAACTGCTTTCGGAGGTCTACCACCTACTCAGAGGACTGTGCCAGCTGTATCTGAGGGGCTTCCACCTCCACCTCCTGTGCCAGCAGAGGCGTCACAGATGTTTACACTATTTCGTGAGATGCTCGAGGCACAGAGGGCTCAGTCAAAGGCACATCAGAGGCAGACCGACATTCTACGGCAGGGCATCGAGAGTGCTCATCAGCTTACTCGTGCTGTAGTCGAGAGAGGAGTTTCGATCCAGCAGCAGGATGTTCCTCAGGTTGCTCAGCTTCGGCCAGGCAATATTCAGGACTTCGAGAAACTGGAGCCTAGGGTTTTCAAGGGGACGGAGGGCATCGTCTATGCTGATGATTGGCTCGAGGACATTGAGCGTCTTATGAGGGTGTCCCGTCTTTCTGAGGATTTGAAGGTTGAGGCGATAGGACTTCAATTATTCAACGTTGCTCGCACTTGGTTCAGGAATAAGCCAGTTTTGGTTGATGCAGGACAATCTTGGGAGGTATTCAAGGACCTATTCAAGAAGAAGTTTTTCACCCGGGCAGACAGGCTAGACTTGGGGAGACAGTTTGAGAGTCTCATTCAGGGGAGCATGTCTGTGGAGGAGTACGCTGCAAAGTTCGGCAGATTGAGCCAATTTACAGAGTATCTGGTGAGAGAGCCGGAGGTTCGAGCTATTCGTTTCTGTGAGGGTCTAAACTAGGAAGTGAAGATTCTCATTCCATCTTTTTATGAGACATACTCGGAGATACTTGCGGAGGCACGCAAGGTTGAGCGGGAGTTGGGTTTGAAGCCCAAGAGAGACCGTGATTCTTTTCTGGGGGCCAACGGTAGTGTAGTATCTGCCAAACGTCCTCATTTCCAGTCCAGACCTTTCCAGCAGCCACAGTAGAACCAGACTCCAGCTAGAGCGCCTTTTCACCAGGCACCTCAGCAACAGAGATAATTACAGCAAGCTCCATGCAACTACTGCAAGAAGCTCGGCCATATCTGGGAAGTTTGTAGGAGGAGGCTAGGAGTTTATTTGTATTGTGGTACTGAAGGGCATCAATCGAGGGAGTGTCCTTGTCCTGCAGTTCAGGGAGCAGCTTCAGCTCTGAGGGCACATACGAGACCACCTGCAGCACAGCCGAGGGGACCGCTTCCGACACAACAACAGCGTTTTGTCCAACATCAGCAGTAGGGAGGTGCTCGGCAGGGACGAGCGTTTCCTATGACCATCGAGGAGGATGAACCCACCGGAGATGTCATCGCAGGTTCTATTCTTCTTGATTCTATTCCAGCTTTAGCTTTGTTTGATAGTGGTGCTTCCCATAGTTTTGTATCTGTTTCTTTTGCTCTAAAGCATGATTTGGTAGCTGAGTCTTTGCTTAGGACTTGCAAGATCATGACCGGGGGAGGCATTATCCTGGTTAATGATATTTGCAAGAATCGGAGAGTTACTCTGGGAGGCCGAGAGTTGAGTGCGTGTCTACTTGTAATGCTACTCCCGAGCTACGATATTGTACTCGGGATGGATTGGTTGAGTAGGCACCGTGCTAGCATAGATTGTAGAGAAGGTAGAGTTTTGTTTGGTCTACCAGGAGAGCCAGAGTTCGAGTTTGCTAGAGGAGCTGCAGAGTAGGGAGAAGGCATTATTTGTGGAGCTATGGTGGAAGACAAAGAGTTGCCACATCCGTTGATAGCAGAGTTCTTGGATGTATTTCCTGAGGAATTGCCAAGATTGCTGCAGATCGAGATGTTGAATTTTTTATAGACTTGGTGCCAGGTGCAGAACCAATTTCACAGCATGTCTATAGTGTAAACAACAGCGAGCTGTTCGAGTTAAAGAAGTAGGTGGATGAATTACAGGATAAGGGGTTTATCAGATCTAGTTCTTCACCATGGGGAGCCCCGGTATTGTTTGTACCGAAGAAGGATGGATCGGTGCGCATGTGCATTGATTACAGGGCTTTGAATAATCTTACTATCAAGAATAAGTATCCTTTGCCACGGATTGATGATCTGTTTGATCAGTTGAGTGGTGCGAAGGTATTTTCTAAGATAGATTTGAGATCAAGCTACCATCAGGTGAAGGTGAAGCCGGAGGACATACCGAAGACTCTTTTAGGACTCGGTATGGTCAGTACGAGTTTATGGTGATGCTGTTTGGTTTGACTAATGCACCGACGGTATTTATAAACTTGATGAACAAGGTGTTCCACCAGTACCTTGACAAGTTCGTGGTGGTATTGTCACGACCCGTACCCGATGTAAGGATACTAGTCAGAAAAAATGCCCAGCCTACGCCGCAAAATCGGTGGTAAAACGCTGTCTAGAAAGTCTATCTAAAGTAATGAACCACCAATCATGATAGAATACTCAATCACAGAACTAAGATAGAATGAGCACGAATCAGATGAGAATAGAATAGTCATCATACAACTCATGAGTTTAAAAATAGTACATCAATGAGTCTGAAGATTAACAAAATAAGCTGAAGACAAATCCAGTACAAAAGAATACTATCATACTACAAAGCTACACTCCAGGGTCAACTGTCTCAGTTGGGATAAGTCCCTCTTGAGCCAGGGTCTCCGAATCTAAACCCACAATATCCTGGGGTCCATAATAGGTAGGGTACTCCTCAGTGTCATCTGGAAAAATATATCCAGTTAGGAAAGGAGCAGAGTACATCTCTAACAGCAGTTCCAATCCATGATAAAAACTATGTAACAGTAAATAGCTATGGATAAATAAGATGCACAAAATAGATACAAGAGATATATAGACAATAAGAAAATACTGGAAAGAAATACAATAATGAACAATATGCCAATGAAATAATAATACTAATGACTAAGTGTGTGAGTACTAGCTTAACATGTGATCGGCTTGGGCAAGATACAATGTGGCCTGGCTAATCATACGTGCAGTGCATGATCAACACTATTCACTTACCAATACTTTATTCAATAGGGATTTGATCACATATCTATACTAATACTCCCCACCCCCAACTGGTATAATAGATCCGACCACGGTATGCTATGGCACTAGATTTTCCAAGAAGAGAGCGACTCCTCCCGAAAATCGGTGTCTGTACATGTACAAGATAACCAATGAAACAATACTTGCACCATATACACCATATACCAAGGAATAATATCTCGTGACGAGATCCGGATATACCAATCCGTGTAACCATAGTGTCAAAAGAAACATGTATATCTATACTAGATACGACGAACATAGAGGATATCATAAATGAGAAACTATCAGAGAATGTACTCGCCTGAAGTCCAAAGAACAGTCTCACAGATGTCTGACTCGGTACCTCGAAGACCTAGATATAGAATACCACATTAATACAAGGTCCCGGAAAGAGAACAAGTCAAACTAGTCAACTTCTAGGTCAATAAATCAATTCTAAGTCAAAAGTCAACTATGGTCAACTCTAAAGTCAACTAAAGTCAAACATGGTCAAACCAAGGTCAACCTCACAAGACATCTATATAAATAATATAGAAAATAAAATACAACAATTTAGGAATCAAAATTAGATCCCAATTGATACCCACACAAAGTATACTTAAGATACAATATTATACACTCTAATATAAATTATATACAAACCAATATTCATACAAATAATATAATATATTACTACTAGTATTATACCTCACAAAAGCACATATATATATACATATATAAAACAATTTAATAAATATATATACTTATATATATATATATACACATAAACTTACACAATTAAATACTAATAGTTACAAAACACATGCACATATTAATGTACGTATTTTACATGGCTAGAAGCACACATAAAAATATATTCATTAATATACAAATAATTATATAATAATTATAAATAATATAATTATACATTTAAACACATAAATATATTTTATAAAATATTTATCTATAATTTATGTTATTAACATAAGTACATATATAATTGCATGCAAGAAAGCTACATACATATATTTATACACCACATTAAAACACATAGAAATATCTATAGATCTATGCTACAATAAATACCATAATAAATATATTAAAATAATATATAATATCTATATATATTTACTAATTATAAATGAAGAATTTAAAGCATAAATAATTAGATCTACACATAAATACACCAATTTGGAGAGTATCACACCGTATCCCACTAGATCTAGGATACGCATGTAACACGAGTCCAACACACAACCAATTGCACCCCGAAGGACACAAACAAGTCATAAATAATATTTATGAACAAATCAAAGTGTCAAAAGTAGATCTATGTGTCCGTGTCAAAATACGACATGTTCAAAGCCCCGTGTCGGAGGAAAAACCCCCAAAATGACACGTATCACCAAATAGTTGGGATACGAACCACATGTACCCAAATATGGACATGACACAAGCCTCAAACACATAAGCACATGTCCAATTGATTTATAGGATCAATTGACACACACAACAAAATGTAAATTCGGAATTCCAACAAAATTGACACAAAAAGTACCATAACTTTCTCCATGGGTCTCCTATGAACACAAAATAAATTCCTATGGGTAGTACATACATATGGGTTAATTTTACATGATTAAATCTCAGATTTAGAAGCTATTTTAATGGGAAAAACTGAATTATACCTATTGAAAGATGGATTCCCAATGAAACCTCCAATTGAGATGAACTTGCTTCCAAATTGTAGATCCTTGCTCCTCTTTGTAGATCCTTGCTTCCTCCTTCTAGATCCTTGCTTCTCAACTTTCTAATAGTGAATTGGGAAGAATTTGGGATAAATTTGGTAGAGAATTGGAATGGAAATGGAAAAAATTTGGAAGTGGGGAATTCTAGATCTAGATTTGGAATGAGAATGAGAGGAGAGAGAAATTTTCCCCCTCTTAATATAGGCCGGCCATGCCCCCTTCCCCAAGCAATTGTAAAATGTCCAATGTACCCCTTGGGGCCTCTCCTAAAGAAATAATTAAGGAAGGAAGCTTCTAGTCTAATCACTTAATTAATTTAATCCATCCCCGTAACCATGGGCTTTCTAAATGGGCCAAATCTAACTATTTAATTCATGTTGGTCCATGGGTCCAAACTACACTAGTTGGATCTACTAAAATCAGTCCAAAATAATTAAATAACATCCAACAACAATTAAATAATACAACAAAAATTATTTACCATGCACAATATTTATTTAAATAAAAAATTACTAAAATACCCTTTTTCCTAAAATATGGTAGTGACAGGTATTCATCGACGACATACTCATATACTCGAGGACACCGGAGGAGCATGAGGAGCATTTAAGGATTGTGTTGGATGTGCTGAGGAAGGTGAAGCTGTATGGAAAGTTGTCCAAGTGTGAGTTTTTCTTGGACAAGGTAGAATTCTTGGGGCATGTTGTGACTGGTGAGGGTATTTCAGTAGATCCGAAGAAGATTTTAGCAGTAGAATCTTGGAAGACTCCGAGTTCGGTAGCAGAGATCAGAAGTTTCTTGGGATTGGTAGGATACTATAGAAAGCTTTTGTAAGATTTTTCGATGATTGCCGAGCCGATGACCATACTCACAAGGAAGGATATGGAGTTTGTTTGGACGAAGGATTGCCAGGTTGCTTTTGAGGAGTTGAAGAAGAGGTTAATGTCTGCTCCTATTTTGACATTGCCATCAGGGTCCGGAGGTTTTACTATTTATAGTGATGCATCAGGGAAGGATTTGGGTTGTGTTCTTCAGCAGCATGGGAAAGTGATTGCCTATACATCCAGGCAATTTCATCCTCATGAAAAGAACTATCATAACCATGATTTGGAGTTGGCACCAGTTATCTTCGCTCTGAAGTTGTGGAAACATTATTTAAATGGAGAGCGTGTGGAGATTTTCATAGACCACAAAGGCTTGAAGTACGTTTTCACGCAGAAGGAGTTGAACATGAGGCATCATCGGTGGTTGGAACTGATGAAGGATTTTGATATCTCTTTTGCAATATCATCCTGGGAAAGCCAATGTAGTTGCCGATGCTTTGAGCAGGTATCCGGTAGCTATGTTCTTGACGCAGGATCAATATTTATTGGAGGACTTGGAGAGATTGGATATTGAGGTGATTGTTCCTGGTGGTGCTATACAGATATGGGAATTGCAGATACACTCAGATTTGATGGACAGGATCAAGACAATACAGTATGAGAATATATCTCTGAGGAGTATCAGAGCTCAGGTGAGAGCAGGATTGGAGGATGATTTCACTATTGCAGAGGATGGATCTTAGAGGCATGGAGTTAGATTGTGTGTGCCTAGTGGGGAGCTGCGTGAGGAGGTATTGCAGGAAGCGCATCGCTCTCAGTATTCTATGCATCCAGGTGCTAACAAAATGTATCGGGATATGCGAGAGAGTGTGTGGTGGTATGGCATGAAGAGGGAAGTAGCACAGTTTGTATCCAGATGCTTAGTGTGCCAGCAGGTGAAAGCCGAGAGACAGAGGACAGGAGGTTTACTTCAGCCATTACCCATTCCAGAGTGGAAGTGGGAACACATTACTATGGATTTTGTGTCCGGACTTTCACCATCTCCATGAGAGAAAGATGCGATTTGGGTCATTGTTGATAGGTTGACCAAGTTGGCCCACTTCTTGCCTTTCAAAGTGGGTTTGTCTACGGAGAAGCTGGCAGAGATGTATGTGAGGCAGATCGTTAGTATACATGGAGTTTCCGTCAGCATAGTCTTAGATCGGGATAGTCATTTCACTTCTCATTTCTGGATGAGTTTGCAAGAGAGTTTGGGCACTCAGCTCAAATTCAGTACTGCATATCATCCCCAGACAGATGGACAGTCAGAGAGGACTATTCAGACTCTCGAGGATATGTTGTGCACTTGTGTACTAGATCTTGGGGGTTCTTGGGAGGACCATCTCTATTTGGTAGAGTTTACTTACAACAATAGTTACCAGGCCAGTATAGAGATGTCACCTTTTGAAGCTCTGTATGGTCGGAGGTATCGTACTCCTTTGTCTTGGGACGATGTTGGAGAGAGAGTTTTGCTTGGGCCAGAGATGGTTGTGGATGCAGCAGAGAAGGTTCAGTTGATCAGAGACAGACTTCGAGTGGCGCAGGACAGACAACAGCATTGGGCCAATAGCCATCGGAGACCTTTGGAGTTCGAGGTATAGTTTAAATTTTTGTTTTATGCTTATTCTTGGTTGTTTGTTATAGATTAAGTTCTTAAAGTGGTGTTTTGTTCTAGGTGGGTGGTTTGATGTTTCTGAGGATTTCTCCGACATGATACACGATTCGCTTCGGTGGAGGTGGAAAGCTTAGTCCGCGATTCATCGGACCTTTTAATATTCTAGAGAGGGTCGGTGTAGTTGCTTATAGACTAGACTTGCCACCTGCATTAGAGGGAGTGCACAACGTGTTTCACGTGTCACAGTTAAGATGATACGTGGCAGATCCTAGTCATGTATTGGATTACTCGGAGATAAAGGTAGGCCGTGCTCTTAGCTATCCAGAGCATCCAATTGAGATTCTGGATCCGAGAGAGAAGGTGCTGAGGAACCAGACTATTCCTTTGGTGCGCATCGCATGGAGGCATCACTCTCCGGGGGAGTCTACCTAGGAGAGAGAGGATGAAATGCGAGAGCGTTATCCATATTTGTTTGTCTTGAGGTATGCTATTTCCTAGTTATGTTCTGTTCATTGTTATGTTCTTTCATAGTTAGTTGTAATTTTTTAGTTCTGTTCTGTTATTTTCTGGGGGTAGTTTTCGTCTTTGAATTTTGAGGACGAAATTATTTTAAGGAGGGTAGACTTGTCACTACCATATTTTCTAGGAAAGGGTATTTTAGTAATTTCCTATTTAATAAATTATTGTGCTTGATAAATAATTATTTGTGGTATTATTTAATTGTTGTTAGATATTATTTATTTAATTTAAACTTATGTTAGTGGACCTAACTAGTTTAGTTTGGACCCATGGACCAACATGAATTAATTAGTCAGACTTAGCCATTTAGAAAGCCCATTGTTAAGGAGATTGATTAAATTAATTAAATCATTAGACTGGAAACTTTCTTCCTTAATTATTTCTTCATGAGAGGCCCCAAGGGGTATAATGGATATTACATGATTACTTGAGGGAGAGGAATAGGGGCCGGCCTATATAAGTAGAGGGAAAAATTCTCTCTCCTCTTTTTTATTCCAAATCTAGATCTAGAATTTTCTACTACCAAATTTCCTTTATTCCCACTTTATTTTCCTACCAAATTTATTTCAATTTCTTCCCAAATCACCATTAGAGACTTGAGAAGTAAGGATCTAGAAGGAGGAAGCAAGGATCTACAAAGAGGAGCAATGATCTACAATTTGGAAGCAAATTTATCTCAATTGGAGGTTTCATTGGAAATCCATCTCCCAATAGGTATAATTCAGTTTTTCCCTTAAAATAGCTTCTAAATCTGAGATTTAATCATGGAAAATCAACCCATATGCATGTACTACCCATAGAATTTGGTTTTGTGTTCATAGGAGGCCTATTAAGAAAGTTATAGTGCTTTTTGTGTCAATTTTGAGGAAATTCTGAGAATGACAATTGTTGTGTGTGTCAATTGATCCTATAGATCAATTTGGCATGTGTTTATGTGTTTGGGACTAGTGTCATGTCCATAATTGGGTTCGTGTAGGTCGTATCCCAACAATTTGGTGATACATATTGTTTTGGAGATTTTCCCTCCGACACTGGACTTTGTACATGTCGTATTTTAACACGGACACATAGATCTATATTTGACACTTCGTATTGTTCAAAAATAATATATGTGACTTGCTTGTGTCCTTCGGGGTGCAATTAGCTATGTGGTGGACTTGTGTCACATGCGTATCCTAGATATAGTGGGATACGGTGTGATACTCTCCATATGTTGTTATTTATGTGTAGATCTAATTATTGTGCTTTTAATTCTTGAATTATAATTGTGTATATATATATATATTATATGTATTATGGTGTATTTATTATAGTATTTATTGTATCATAGATCTATGTACTATATATGTACTAATAGAATATATATTATGTAGTTTTCTTCTACATTCATTAGTATATATGTTATAATATATGTTAAGGATATAAATATTTGTATATGATTTTATAAAATATATGTGTATGCTTAATTAAGTAATTAGATTATTTATAGTTATTATATGATTATTTATATATATGTATAGATTTATATTTATTATATATGTTGTATGTGTGTGTTGTTGCTATATTAAATATGTACATAATAATAGGAGATGGTATGCATAGTTATTTTATATATATATATATAAATATTTATATTTATATTGGGTGATATATATATATATATATATATATATATATATATATATATATATATATATATATATATTCATATTTTTAGTGACAGAGAATTGGCGACAGCAGCCGGTGTCACAAAACAGCAGCAGCCGCTGTAGCTAGAGGCGGCGCCATTAATGACAGCAACTGCTGTCATTAATGAGAGACAGCAGCGGCGGCAAATAGCAGTAGTGGCGAGAGTGGGAGTGGTGACGGTTGCAAACCATCACCAAAGTAGTGGCAGCAGTGCAGGATACAACAACAATAGTGACGGCATCTTCAGTGACAGCCAGAACTGTCACTAAAGGAAGTGTATATGAAATTCAGTATTTTTCAACACAGTTTTCAATGACGGTTTAGCAGATTTTTATATATTGTTTATATATATATATATATATTAATGTTGAGATAACATATTATTATTGCTATATTCCTTATTTGTATAATATTAGTATATATTTATATATTATATATGAGGGTATTAGTACATCAAGGTATTGAGTATTATCTTGTGGAAACCAAGGTAAGTGGGATGCTCAAGATACGGGGTTTGGGTATCAAGATTGTGATTTTCTTGAGATACCAAGTTGGTTCAAAACTACGGTATCTATTTGATGTGTAAATTGATATTCTATATTATTATACATAATTGTTTGATATATATGTATTGTGATGTTTACCTTGGAATTTATATATCCGGCGATACGGTATCCCAATATTTTAAGATGTGGTTAGATTTTAATATCTTGATCCAAGATTTTTGTGTTAGACTTTTGCAACCTAGAAATAGATAGTTGACCTTGGTTTGACCATAGTTGACCATACTTGACCATAGTTGACTTAGAGTTGACCATAGTTGACTTTTGACTTAGAATTGACTTATTGACATAGAAGTTGACTAGTTTAACTTATTCTCTTTTTGGAACCTTGTATTGATGTTGTATTCCATATCTAGGTCTTCGAGGCACCGAGTCAGACATCTGTGAGACTATTTATTGGACTTCAGGTGAGTACATTCTCTGATAGTTTTTTATTTATGATATCCTCTATGTTCATTGTATCTAGTGTAGATATCCATGTTCTCTTGACACTATGGTTACACGGATTGGTATATCCGAATCTCGTCATGAGATGTTATTCCTTGGTATATAGTGTATATGGTGCAAGTATTGTTTTATTGGTTATCTTGTACATGTACAGACACAGATTCTCGGGAAGAGTCGCTATCTTCTTGGGGAATCTTGTGCCATAGCATACCGTGGTTGGATCTATTATACCAGTCGGGGGTGGGGAGTATTAGTATAGATATATGATCAATATCCCTATTGTATCAAGTACTGATTACTGAATAGTGTTGATCATACACCGCACATATGATTAGCCAGGCCGTATTGCATCTTGCCCAAGTCGATCACATGTTAAGCTAGTACTCACACACTTAGTCATTTGTATTCTTGTTCATTGGCATATTGTTTATTATTGTATTTATTGCCAGTATTTCCTTATTGTATATATATCTCTTGTATCTATTGTGTATCTTGTTTATCCACAGCTATTTACTGTTACATAGTTTTTATCATTGATTAGAACTGCTGTTAGAGATGTACTCTGCTCCTTTCCTAACTGGATATATTTTTCCAGATGACCCTGAAGAGTGGTACCCTACCTATTATGGACCCCAGGATGTTGTGGGTTTAGATTCTGAGACCCTGGCTCAGGAGGGACTTATCCCAACTGAGACGGTTGACCCAAGAGTTGTAGCTTCGTAGTATTCTTTGTACTGGATTTGTCTCCAGCTTATTTCTGTACTTCTTCAGACTCATTGATGTATTATTTTAGACTCATGAGTTGTATTATGACTATTCTATTCTTTATCTGATTCGTGCTTATTTCTATCTTAGTTCTGTGATTGAGTATACTATCATTATTGGTGGTTCATTATATTGTTAGATAGATTATCTAGATAGTGTTCTACTGCCGATTCTGCGACGTAGACTGAACGTTGTTTCCGACTTGTACCCTTACACTGGGTACGGATCGTGACACTGTGTGTGTTTAGGGTATCAGTATATACGAGCAGTAAATTTCAGTGAGTTATGTGTTTGTGTCTGTGAGTGATCAAGTGGTTGAATATTAGAGTTTTAATTTCCAGTGTGGGAAGCCTCTGTGTGTATCTCAGTTAGTGTTTAGTGAGTGACAATGTTGTGGTGTGCAATAGATAGATTTGTGCATCTGTAGACTGGGTGCACAGTATTGACACTATGAGTTTAGATACCAGTGTTCATTGGGTCAAGTTCACAGTGTATCCGCCTCTTGACTGTTAGTGAGTTTTTTGTATTAAGTGTAGAGGAGTTGGCATATGTGTTGGCATCAGTTACTTGAGTGCCAGTATTGGCTTCAGTGTGTTTAGTTCCAGGTAGTGAAGGGGGCTCGGTGTGAGGCTCACTGCAGGTATCGGGTTCCACCAGATACTGTGCTGAGCATAGTATCAGTAGGTAATAGATTTTAGTTAATATCAGCAGTGTATACCAGTTGAGGAGTTTCAGCAGTTCAAACTGCAGTAGGACTTAAGCATCAATGCCCGAAGGAGGGAAAAGGAAACTGTGAGTGATTACACAGTATCAGTTTTATTCAAAACTGAACTGTGGTTACTTGGCTACTTCTGAGCTCTGACACTGGCTTATGAGTTATGAGTCCTATGACTTATCAGTTATCATTCAATAACTGAACTGTGAATCAGTGAGGGGAGAGTATGCACAAATTATATCAGTGTCTATAGTGAGTGTCAGTTCAGATATGTGAGTGATGTGAGCGAGGAAGTTCAGTGAAGTATGTGAGTTCTGTGTGTGCACAGTTGAGTGAAACTGTGCATGAGCTCGGGTTAGAGTAAGTGAGTGCCTGTGAGCCTAGTAGCTAGAATATGGCATGGGGTAGCATAGAGGCATCGGGTTCTCAATGATACAGTGAACTGCGTATCATTGTGTCAGTTGAGTGAAGGGAGACTGATACCTTGGTATCACTCCAGTGTAGGATGTCAGCATTTATGACAGAGGGAGTATTATTCTTGGGTCAGTATTATAGTATGGTACCAGTTGGTATAACTGTATTTGGGGATTCAAGGGTTGGTATCAGTCAATACTCTAGTGAGTGTAGTGGTATTAGGAGTAGAGAGGAGGAGAGGTTACCTGGGGCAGTGGACACGAGATCATGTCTGCATATAGTAGTTGACTGAGGTCACTGCAAATAAGGGAGATAAGAAAAGGTGTTCGAGGATGGCAATAATGCAAGTGTGGATTTTGATTGTTAGTAGATTGCTAAGTTACTGTGGGTAAGTGTCATGGATCATGTAATACTAGTACAACTAAGATAACTTCTTTATAACTATGCACAAGGATTATATAACCTACTAGTATCTAATATAGCTATTAATAGCCGGTGTTGGTAGTTATTTTCTATCTTAGACCATTATGATATAGAATCAACTAGTCGGCCTAGTTAACCTGGTTGGGTCCTAGACATGACCTAGAAGCCTCGTATTTAATTAGTTAATCATGTCATCCTTTAATTCATTATTTTGACATTGATATTCCATAATTAGGTCATTGTGATCCTGCCTTGGACATTGATCCTCACACCTTCCTCAGGACCACAGGCGAGTACATTCTCTGACAGTTTTTATTATATTGATTAATTCTATAATTCTAGTTGTATAGTATACTTGATTCCGACACTGTGGACACACGGGTTAGCATCATAGATACCTGTCATAAGGAGTCATGATTGGAATCCATCGTGCTAGCTGGGGATGGAAAAATATTAGCAGATTATGTGATCATACCCCACCTTACATGCATCATGGCTTACCCCACACATCACGTTGGGTGTAGCCTGACCATTTACATGTCTCATAGCCTGTTATATATGATTAACCTGACTATTCCTCGCATCATAGCTAACCAGATGGTTAGCCTGACATCACATGTATCATAGCCAATCATATATAACAAGCCTGATCTCGTCCCAAGCCGATCACATAATAAACTGATATTTCAAACACTTAGCTAGATATTCTATTTCCTTATTCCGGTTCACTTGTTCTAGCCTTCACATATTTCTATTCATTGCTAGTTGTACTATTGTTGATTATATATTCTCTAGTATTCTATATTTCCAGTATTTATTCTCATCTCATATTTTCTTACACTGTTTTTATAGTTTTGTCAATATAAATGAAACTGCTGTTTAGTGTTTGTGCTTTGCTCCAATCCTGACTGGATAACATTTTTCAGAGGACTTGGAGGACTTCTGTCCTACCCACTATGGCCCGGACGTAGAGGGAGAATATGTACCAGAGATCTTAGAGGAGTCCCTCTCCCTAGAGGAGACACCACCTGCAGGCATTTAGACCGTCCTATTTATGTATCATTGTTCTAAAAACTGAGACTTGGGTTGTATTTATTGTTGAGACTTTTTTTTGATAACTAGACTCTAGACTTGTGTTGTATTATGTGGTTGTGCTTGACTCATGTCACTACTCTTTATCTTTATATCGCGTCGTGCCATTTATTTCCCATAGTTATTATGATTGAGTATATATTAAATTGTTGATCAATGTATTATCATTGTCCTCCCTATGGAGTTGAGATCATGGACCGGTTATGAGTTATGCTTGGTAGTCTTGAGACCTAGACAACGTTCTTTCGTCGATGCTGCGACGTAGGCTGGACGTACCCACGACTCATGCCCAAATTTCGGGTGCGGGTCGTGATAAAAAGTCAACTGACATTAATCTAAAATTTGAGTACACCATCATATTGATTTTAGTACTACATGAGCGCTTGACTAGATGCTTCACCCAAACCTCAAAATGTTTGCGAGATATCGCAGTTACGATTTCTAGTTTGTTGATCAATAGATCGATAGTTGTCTAAGGTTTGCATGAATTAAATAGGATATATAAATAATCTAATAAATTCTATAAAAATTCTATTTTAAAGGGCTATAGGTCAGCTTTCCGAAACATCAAACGGATCATGAATCCGAGTTCAGAATCTCCCATAATCTCAAAAATAGCAAACCAAAAACATATATCGGACAACTGACACTTAAACAATTCTAAAAAATTAATGGTTATGAGTTACTAGAAACAAGTTATAGTTTCAGAAACCTTACCTCAATACGTTTCTAATAAAAAAAATAATGAATGATTTGGAGTCCAAAGTTAGGAGATATGTCTCTTCCAAGTTAATGCAGCTACTAAAAAACGAGGCTGATTTTGTGACGAATTAGGGATATATTTGGACAAAAAATAGAGATAAATTTTTAATTATAGAAAGAAAAAGTAAAGGGATTATATATTTATTTATTTCAGATTTATTTACTTTAATAAATAGGGTTTAATTTACATTGGTAGGAGTTGATTTGTTAGAATGTGATATTAATGAGGTTGCTTTCCTAGTAGACTTAGGATTATGATGAATTTAAATATAGTTTTGATTTATCTATATCATTTATAATCTTATTTAAAATTATTATGGATAATGTATATAATCTACACATATATTTTATTTGAATAATCTATATCTAATCTTATTTGTACACGGTGTATTTATTAACACTAAATTAACATATATCCTATATTTAAGTATATAGTACAATCCAAATTCTTAAATAATTATTTATTCTATCAGTTATTTTTAATTACTTATTTTGGAGCTTAATTTAATAATTAAAATTTATTTAAAAAAATTAGAAATTGGACAGAAAGTTTACAGTTTGATTAGGAAAAAGTATGACGGTGGAGATCGAGTACTGCAGCTAACTACTTTACTCCGTTGACGATCTGACAATAAAAGGGGATTGCTAGGTCTCTACTAACTGGTAAGAAAGACAGCAACAAATGCTCTCGGCACTGCGTGTTTATGTCTCCTCGTACGTACCTGGGAAACACGTGTCCCTGCTATTTATAGGCACTGCATGGCCATGCGTGCGCATGCATTTTTAGCTCATATGTGTGAGTTTTGAGCTGCCGCATGGCTTCTTTAACAGAATGTAGTTGCGGCTCTTGTGTGCATGATGCATTGTGACTGTCATATAGCAATAGCTAGGATTTGACTGTTGTTGAGATCTTGGGTTGTTGGCACCCGTCATGGACATGACCTAGTCAGCGTGACACGTGGCATACATCGGCTACCTGAGGATCTTGATTGGTTGCAATGAAAAGATTTTACTACATGGAGTTGGTTAGAGAAGACTACCGCATAGGGATTCATGGGAACACTGTCGCATGTTAATGCCGCCGCATGGGGGTTTCATGGAAATAATGCCGCATGTTTAATACCGTCGTATGGGGGATTCATGAGAATACTATCGTATGATAATGCCGCCCCATGGGGGATTCATGGGAATACTGCCTAATTATAACACTGCCGTATGGGAGTTCTATTTTTTCTAACATAAGCGTTGACATCTGCTCGTACTATGAAGTATCCTGTCAGCGGTCAGAGTAATTATGACTGCTGACATAACTGCAAGTGGCTCAAATTTTGGTGGCCCGCTGTTGAGCATTCAATGTTATTGTTAGTGGGGGCTGAGGTGTCAGCCGTACGATCCCTAGCCGTATTAGAACTCTTGTTGCTTTTGTCGCATCAGGCTTCTTAGCTACCTTTGCCGCATCTGGATTTTTGCTGCATTTTTCGCATGGCTCTTTGCATGTGTCATGTCTAGTACCGAAATACGAAGACGGACATGGCCAGCTACCTAGTAAAAGGTATAGAATATCGTACGGCGGTTATGGCTATAACTAGACAAGGAGGTGCATTCTACAAGAAAGTCACTTAGGGTCACATAGAACATCTAATGTCTCAATCAGTCAAAAGAGGATAATAAACATAAACTATATATGACAAGGAAGTAATGCATTCCAAATGTCTTGCCAAAATATTCTAGAAACCAGTCGTACCAAAATGAGAAGCTGGCGGAGTAACAAAAATACATGACCATGATCAGCTGCAGTATGATTAATTACAATCATATAAGGAAACTAAATATCCAGGTTTACGGCTAACAAGTACCTGTGACTAAATGTCCAAAAGATAAAAATATACAATAACGAGTAGTGATTAAGAAACCCACTCGTGTCCCTCAGCGACCATCCGTCTGGTACGCGCCATTGTTCAATGGAAAGTAAGCTGGATCCTCGGGTGTTGGCTCTAAACCTGGCCATGCAAAACTAGTGGGGCTAGACCCCAAATAGCAAGTACCACAAAGGAAGCATAAATGAAGGAACAAAACCAGTAAGAAATATATATATATATATATATATATATATATATATATATATATATATATATATATATATATATATATATATATATATATATATATATATATATATATATATAGTTCAGTCTCGTAGTTTCGGTCCATAGCCTACCGTGATAAAGTAATCTAACCCTACAACCAAACAAGGACAAGGGTTAGACCATCGCACCATGATAGTCCATGTCCCTAAACTATTTAACAGAAGATATAATACACAATCAAGCTCAATCATATAATCGGCCAATCACTTGTACGACTTACTAGGTCGAGTCTGGGTTAACCCCGAGATATATGTGTATAATAAGAATCCTCAAATTGAGCCATGTGCTAGTAGGGCTAGCCGAGCCATGAATTAACACATAACACGTATATGAAGAGTCAAATACAAATCTACGTGTCCGTGTCAAAATGTGACATGCTCAAAGTCCCGTGTCGGAGAAAAAACTCCCAAATTAACACGTATCACCAAATTGTTGGGATACGACCTACACGTACCCAATTTTGGATATGACACTAGTCCCAAATACACAAGCACATGCTAAATTGATCTATAGGACTAATTGACACATACAACAAATGTCAATATCGGAATTTCTCCAAAATTGACACAAAAAGTACCATAACTTTCATAATTGGCCTCCTATGAACACAAAACCAAATCCTATGGGTAGCCTATACATATGGGTTAATTTTCCATAGTTAAATGTCAGATTTAGAACCTAATTTAAGGAAAAAAACTAAATTGTACCTATTGGGAGATGAATTCCCAATGCAACCTCCAAATATGATAAAATTATCCTCCAACTTATAGATCCTTGCTCCTCTTAGTAGATCCTTGCTTCCTCCTTCTAGACCTTGCTCTACTATTCTCCAATGGTAATTTGGAAAGGAATTGGGATGAAATTTAGTAGGGAAATAAAGTAGAAATAAAGAAATTTGGTTGAGGGAATTTTTAGATCTAATTTTTAAATAAAAAGAGGAGAGAGAAATAGTTTCCCCCCTCTTTATAGGCCGGCCCCCTTTCCCCTTTCTTAAGCTACTATGAATTATCTAATATACCCCTTGGAACATCTCATAAAGAAATAATTAAGAAGGAAAGCTTCTAGTCTAATGGTTTAATTAATTTAATCCATCTCCTCAATGGGCTTCCTAAATGGGCTAAAATCTAAGAATTAATACATGTTGGTCCATGAGTCTAAACTAAACTAGTTAGGTCTACTAACACAAGTCCAAAATAATTAACTAACATCTAACAACAATTAAATAATACCACAAATAATTATTTTCATGCACAATATTTAATTAAATATAAAAATTACTAAAATATCCTTTCCTAGAAAATGAGGTAGTGACAAGTCTATCCTCCTTAAATTAATTTTGTCCTCGAAATTCAAAGACGGAAACTACCCCCAGAAATAATAGAACATAGCAAAAGAACATAACTAAAGAACATAACTAGCTATGAAAGAATATACCATAATTAGGAAAGAACATACCTCAAGGCACAAACAAATATAGATAACGCTCTCGCATTTCATCCTCTCTCTCCCAGGTAGACTCCCCCGGAGAGTGATGCTTCCATGCGACGTGTACAAAAGGAATAGTCTGGTTTCTCATCACCTTCTCTCTCCGATCCAGAATCTCAACTGGCTGTTCTGGATAGCTAAGAGTATGGCCCACCTCTATCTCAGAGTGATCCAATACATGACTAGGATCTGCCATGTACCGTCTCAACTGTGATACATGAAATACGTTATACACTCCCACTAATACAGGTGGCAAGTCTAGTCTATAAGCAACTACACCGATCCTCTCTAGAATAGTGAAGAGTCCGATGAATCGCGGACTAAGCTTTCTGCCTCCACCGAAGCGAATCGTGCCTCGTATTGGAGAAATCCTCAAAAATACCAACCACCTACCTAGAACAAAACACAAACTCAAGAACTTAGTCTATAACAAACAACCAATAACAAGCACAAAACAAAAATCTAAACTATACCTCGAACTCCAAAGGTCTCCGGTGGCTATCGGCCCAATGTCGCTGTCTGTTCTGCGCCACACGAAGTCGGTCTCTGATCAACTGAACCTTCTCTACTACATCTATAACCATCTTTGGCCCAAGCAAAACTCTCTCTCAAATATTTTCCCATGACAAAGAAGTACGACACCTCCGACCGTATAGAGCTTCAAAAGGTGACATCTCTATACTAGCCTGGTAGCTGTTGTTGTAAGCAAACTCTACCAAATGGAGATGGTCCTCCCAAGAAACCCCAAAATCTAGTATACAAGTGTGCAATATATCCTTGAGAGTCTGAATAGTCCTCTATGACTGCCCATCTATCTGAGGATGATATGTAGTACTGAACTTGAGCTGAGTACCTAAACTCTTCTGCAAACTCCTCCAGAAATGAGAAGTAAAACGACTATCTCGATCCGAGACTATGCTGACGAGAACTCCATGTATCCTAACGATCTACCTCACATACATCTCTGCCAGTTTCTCCGTAGACAAACCCACCTTGAAAGGCAAAAAGTAGGCCTACTTGGTCAACCTATCAACGATAACCCAAATTGCGTCCTTCCCTCCTGGAGATCATGGAAGTCCGGACACAAAATCCATAGTAATGTGCTCCCACTTCCACTCTGGAATGGGTAATAGATGAAGTAAACCTCCTGGTCTCTGCCTCTCGGCTTTCACCTGCTGGCACACTAAGCATCTGGATACAAACTGTGCCACTTCCTTCTTCATGCCATACCACCACACACTCTCTCGTATATCCCGATACATCTTATTGGCACCTGGATGCATGGAATACTGAGAGCGATGCGCTTTCTACAATACCTCCTCATACAGCTCCCTACTAGGCACACGCAATTTAACTCCATGCCTTAAGGATCCATCCTCAGCAATGGTGAAATCATCCTCCAATCCTGCTTTCACCTGAGCTCTGATACTCCTCAGAGATACATCCTTATACTGTGTTGCCTTGATCCTGTCCATCAAATCTAAATGTATCTACAATACCCATATCTGCATAGCACAACCAGGAACTATCACCTCGATGCCCAAGCTCTCTAAGTCCTCCAGAAAATATCGATCCTGTGTTAAGAACATAGCTACAGGATACCTACTCAAAGCATCGACAACTATATTAGCTTTCCCAGCATGATATTGCAAAGATATATCAAAATTCTTTATCAGTTCCAACCACCGACGCTGCCTCATATTCAACTCCTTCTACGTGAAAACGTACTTCAAGCTCTTGTGGTCTGTGAAGATCTCCAGACGCTCTCTGTATAAATAATATTTTTATAACTCAGAGCGAAGATGACTGATGCTAACTCTAAATCATGGGTAGGATAGTTCTTTTCATGAGAATATAATTGCCTGGATGCATAGGCAATCACTTTCCTATTCTGCTGAAGAACACAACCCAAACCTTTCCCCGATGCATTACTATAAATAGTGAAACCTCCATACCCCGATGGCAACATAAAAATAGGAACAGACGTCAACCTCTTCTTCAACTTCTCAAAAGCAACCTGGCAATCCTCCGTCCAAACAAACTCCACATCCTTCTTGGTGAGTCTGGTCATCGGCTCGACAATGCTCAAAAAATCTTGCACAAACTTCCTGTAGTAGCCTGCCAAACCCAAGAAACTCCTGATCTCTGCTACCGAACTCGGGGTCTTCGAAGATTCTACTACTGCAATCTTCTTCGGATCCACTGAAATACCATCACCAGTCACAACATGCCCCAAGAACTCCACCTTGTCTAGGAAAAACTCATACTTGGACAACTTTCCATACAGCTTCTTCTTCCTCAGCATATCCAACACAATCCTTAAATGCTCCTCATGCTCCTCCAGTGTCTTCGAGTATATGAGTATGTCGTCGATGAACACCACCACGAACTTGTCAAGGTACTGATGGAACACCTTGTTCATCAAGTTTGTAAATATTATCGGTGCATTAGTCAACCCAAACGATATGACCATAAACTCGTACTGACCATACCGAGTTCTAAAAGCAGTCTTTGGTATGTCTACCGGCTTTACCTTCACCTGATGGTAGCCTGATCTCAAATATATCTTAGAAAATACCTTGGCACCACTCAACTGATCAAACAGATCATCAATCCATGGTAAATGATACTTATTCTTGATAGTGAGATTATTTAATGCCCTGTAATCAATGCACATGCGCACCAATCCATCCTTCTTCGGTACAAACAATACCGGGGCTCCCCACGATGAAGAACTCGATCTGATAAACCCCTTATCTTATAATTTGTCCACCTGCTTCTTTAGCTCGACCAGCTCATTGTTGTTTACTCTATAGACATACTGTAAAATTGGTTCTGCACCTGGCACCAAGTCTATAGAGAATTTAATATCTCGATCTGGCGATAATCCTGGCAATTCTTCAGGAAATACATCCAGGAACTCTGCTATCAACGGATGTGGCAACTCCTTGTCTTCCACCATAGCTCCACAAATAATGCCTTCTTCCTGCTCTGCAGCTCCTCTAGCAAACTCGAACTCTGGCTCTCCTGGTAGACCAAACAAAACTCTACCTCCTCTATAATCTATGCTAGCACGATGCCTACTCAACCAATCCATCCCAAGTACAATGTCGTAGCTCAAAAGTGGCATTACAAGTAGACACGCACTCAACTCCCGGCCTCCCAGAGTAACTCTCCGATCCTTGCAAACATCATTAACCAGGATAATGCCTCCCCCGGTCATGATCTTGAAAGTCCTAAGCAAAGACTCAGCTACCAAACCATGCTTCAGAGCAAAAGAAACAGATATAAAACTATGGGAAGCACCACTATCAAACAAAGCTAAAGCTGGAATGGAATCAAGAAGAATAGAACCTGCGATGACATCTTCAGTAGGTTTATCCTCCTCAACGACCATAGCAAACGCTCGTCCCTGTCGGGCACCTCCCTGTTGTTGATGCTGGATATAACGTTGTTGCTATGTTGGAAGCGGTCCCCTCGGCTGTACTGTAGGTAGTCTCGTCGGTGCCCTCGGAGCTGAAGCTTCTTCCTGAACTGCATGACAAGGATACTCTCTCGACTGATGCCCTTCAGTACCACAATACAAACAAACTCCTAGCCTCCTCCTGCAAACTTCCCAGATATGGCCGAGCTTCTTGCAGTAGTGGCAGGAAGCTTACTGTAACTGTCTCTGCTGCTGTGGTGCCTGGTAAAAAGGTGCCCTAGCTAGAGTCTGGTTCTTTTGTGGCTGCTGGAAAGGTCTGGACTGGAAATTAGGACGTTTGGCAGATACTGCACTGCCGTTGGCCCCCAGAAAAGAGTCACGGTCTCCCTTGGGCTTCAAACCCAACTCCCACTCAACCTTACGTGCCACCGCAAGTATCTCCGAGTATGTCTCATAAAAAGACGGAATGAGGATCTTCACTTCCCAGTTTAGACCCTCACAAAAACGAATAGCCCGAACCTCCGGCTCTCTCACCAGATACTCTGCAATTGGCTCAACCTTCCGAACTCCGCAGCATACTCCTTCACAGACATGCTCTCCTGAATGAGACTCTCGAACTGCCTCCCCAAGTCTAGCCTGTCTGCCCAGAAAAAAAACTTCTTCTTGAAAAGGTCCTTGAATACCTCCCAAGACTGTCCTGCGTCAACCAGAGTAGACTCATTCTTGAACCATGTACGAGTGACGTCGAACAGTTGAAGTCCTACCACCTCAATCTTCAGATCCTCAGAAAGACGAGATACCCTCATAAGACGCTCAATTTCCTCAAGCCAATCATCAGCATAGACGATGCCCTCCGTCCCCTTGAAGACCCTAGGCTCCAGCTTCTTGAAGTTTTGAATATTGCCTGGCCGAAGCTGAGCAACCTGAGGAACAACTTGCTGCTGGACCGAAACTCCTTTCTCGACTACAGCACGAGCAAGCTGATGAGCACTCTCGATGCCCTGTCGTAGAATATTGGTCTGCTTCTAATGTGCCTCTGACTGAGGCCTCTGTGCCTCGAGCATCTCATAAAATAGTGTAAACATCTGTGTTGTCTCTGTTGGCACAGAAGGTGGAAGCCCCTCAGATACAGCTGGCACAGTCCTCTGAGTAGGTAATGGACCTCCGAAAGCAGCTGGCACTCCAATCACCGGAGAAGTGACGGGTGCAGGCCCTCGGGATGTCGCAGACCTCTCAGAAACTGCTCTCCCCTGCTGCGATCTAGTCTTAGGCGGCATCCTGAGACAAAGCGAAAGAAAGAATCAATATGGCATATGATGTAAGACACTCAAGGAAAGGACAGTTTAAGAGATCAAGTATCAATATCAAAGGAGAATAGTTGAATCAAAAGAATTTTCCTAGATGTGATTGAGTATTCTCAGCCTATAGCCTATATCCTATATCCTATTGTAGGCTCACAGTAGTACAACTAAATCGTCACACTACCACAAGATCGCATAACTTCCGAAGCTAGACCTGCATGGCCCACCACTAAAAATATGTCACGACCCGCACCCGATGTAAGGATGCAAGTCGGAAACAACGCCCAACCTATGCCGCAGAATCGACGGTAGAACACTGTCTGGGTAATCTATCTAGAAATATAATGAACCACCAATAATAACAATATACTCAATCATAGATCTAATGATTAAAACGAGCATGAATCAGATAAAGAATAGAAATAGTCATATACAACTCATGAGTCTAAAATAATACATCAATGAATCTGAAAGAATGCTAACAAAATAAGTTGGAGACAAATATAGTACAAGAAGTACTAAGAAGGTACTAGTCCCTGGTCATCTGTCTCAATCGGGATAAGTCCCTCCTGAGCCAGGGTCTCTGACTCTAAATCCACAACATCCTGGGGTCCATAATGTGTAGGGTACCACTTTTCAGTGTCATCTGGGAAAAATATATCCAGTCAGGAAAGGAACATAGTATATCTCTAACAACAGTTCTAATCAATGATAAAAACAATGCAACAGTAAATATATGTGAATATACAAGATGCATAATAGATACGATAGATATACAATAAGGAAATACTAGAATAAATACAATAATGAACAATATGCCAATGAACAAGAATACTAATGACTAAGTGTGTGAGTACTAGCTTTAATATGTGATCGGCTTGGAAACATGATACAATATATATGGCCTGACTAATCATACGTGCGGTGTATGATAAACACTATTCAATAACAGTACTTGATACAATAGGGATATTTATCACATATCTATACTAAAGTACTCCCCACTCTCGACTGGTATAATAGATCCAACCATGGTACGCTATGGCACGAGATTCCCCCAAGAAGATAGCTAGTCTTCTCGAGAATTAGTGTCTATACATGTACAAGATAACCAATAAAACAATACTTGCACCATATACACCATATACTAAGGAATAACATCTCATGACGAGATCCGGATATACCAATCCGTGTAACCATAGTGTCAAGAGAACATGGATATCTATACTAGATACAATGAACATAGAGGATATCGTAAATGAGAAACTATCAGAGAATGTACTCGCCTGAAGTCTAAAGAATAGTATCACAGATGTCTGATACGGTGCCTCGAAGACCTAGATAGGGAATACAACATCAAAACAAGGTTCCGGAAAGAAAATAAGTTAAACTAGTCAACTTCTAGGTCAACAAGTCAATTCTAAGTCAAAAGTCAAACTAGGTCAACTCTAAGTCAACTATAGTCAACTATAGTCAAACTATGGTCAACTACCTATTTCTAGGTTGCACAAGTCTAACACAAAAATATTGAGTTCAAATACTAAAGTCTAGGTCACAAAACCATATCTTAAAATACTAGGATACTGTATCTCCGGATACGTAAATCCATAGGTAAAATATCACATACAAATGCCAAAACAATATTATTAAATAAAATCTTAAAGACAAATATCAAATAGGTACCTTGGTTTTGAACCAACTTGGTATCACAACATAAACCCATAATCTTGATACCCAAACCCAATACCTTGGGTATCCCTAATTACCTTGGTATCTCAAGGTAATACCCCAAACTTGTTTATACTAACTACCCGTAATATACATTCACACTATACTATTTATTATACACATAGTATACAATAAATACTATTAACATATTAGAAAATATTTACATATATATTAAATACTATATATATATATATATATATATATATACATCTAATAATAGAAAACTGTCAAACTGTTGCTAAAACCCTGCCCGCTGTCGCTGAAGACTGTTGTTGATGTTGATACACTGCTGTTTTAGTAATAGTTTTCTGTAACTGTCGCCAAATTCATCGCTAAAGCTCCTGATATGCTGCTGATACTGCTGCTGTTTCAGCGACAGTTTTCTGCAACTGTCGTCAACTGCTGTCGCTGTTTCTCCTGCAGCTGCTGCTGCTGCTGCTGCTGCTGCTGCAGTGTTACTGCTGCTGTGACGGTTGCTGTTGCGACATTTTCCGCTGTCCTGAAGCTCTTGTTCTCCCCCTCTCTTATATATATATATAATGCATATATATATATATATATATATATATATATATATATATATATAGCATATATATATATATACATAAATAGATACTATAATCCATATAACTAAATCTAAATATATAACTATGATTATGTAAAAATACAAACATACTCTCCATAACATCTATACATACATAATAACTACCTAGTAATTATACATACATAGTACCTACATATAACAACACACACACACACACACACACACATATATATATATATATATATATATATATATATATATATATATATGTATATATATATATAAATTATACACTAATAGGTAACATACATTATATAAATATAATATAACAATAAATATATATATATATATATATGTTGTATATTTATGTAGTCATTATTAGACATATGTAATGTCTATTAGTTATTGTATATACATATGTGGATGGTGGTGAATATATATATATATATATATATATATATATATAAAGCATAAATATATGTAACAACAATATATATAATATAATTACACTCCTCTATGACTAAGAACACAAAAGAAATAGATCTACCAATAAATTGCACATCTCATGGAACGTATCACTCTGTATCCCACTAGATCTAGGATACGCATGCGACACGAGTCCACCACACATCCAAACGTACCCCAAAGGACACGAACAAGTTATATATATTGTTTATGAACAATACGAAGAGTTAAATACAAATCTATGTGTCCGTGTCAAAATATGACATCCTCAAAGTTCCGTGTCGGAGGAAAACCCTCAAATCAACACGTATCACTAAATTGTTGGAATACGATCTAAACGTACCCAATTATGGATACGACACTAGTCCCAAACACACAAGCACATGCCAAATTGATCTATCGGACCAACTTACACACACAACAAATGTTAATCTTGAAATTTCCCTAAAATTGACACAAAAAGTACCATAACTTTCACAATAGGCCTCCTATGAACACAAAACCAAATCCTATGGGTAGACTATGCATATGGGTTAATTTTCCATGGTTAAATCTCAGATTTAGAACTTATTTTAAGGGAAAAAACTGAATAGTACCTATTAGGAGATGGATTCCTAATGCAACCTCTAAATATGATAAAATTGGCCTCCAACTTGTAGATCCTTGCTCCTCTTTGTAGATCCTTGCTTCCTCCTTCTAGATCCTTGCTCCACTAGTCTCCAATGGTGATTTGGGAAGGAATTGGGATAAAATTTGGTAGAAAAATAAAGTGGGAATGAAGGAATTTCGTTGAGGGAATTTTTAGATCTAATTTCCAATTGAAAAGAGGAGAGAGAGTTGCCCAGCAGTTTTCTGGCCAACAGCAACAACAGAGATCAGGCACTATAGTGAACTACAAGAGGATGATGCCTCGAGAGTTCAAAGGCACCGAAGGGATACTCTACGTAGACGACTGGATAGAGGATATAGAGAGGAGCCTACGATTTGCCCAGATTCTGGAGAGCTTGCAGATAGAAGCCGCTGGCAGTCAGATGTTCGATATCGCACTCACGTGGTATCGTACGGAGCCGAGACTCACTGGCGAAGGGCTTACTTGGGAGACCTTCAAGTTGCTTTTCAAGGAGAAGTTCTTTCCCGACGTGGCCTTGGGAACCTTGGAAAGTCAATTTTATGACTTGGTCCAAGGGAACATGTCGGTCGACGAGTACGCCGCAAAATTCTGTCGATTGAGCCGTTTTGCATTATCTATGATACGGGACCCAGGAGATCGAGCCCGAAAGTTTAGAAAGGGGCTGACGAGAGAGATTAGGTCGCGCACTTCTGGTCGTCGTACCGCTACCTTTGAGAATATCTTGATGGATGCCCAGATTGCAGAAGAGGATCTGGATCTCAGGCCTAAGAGGAGTCACAATATTTCTGGAGATACGAATGGTAGCACGGGACCAGCCAAGCGTCCCCATATTCAGTAACTGCCAAGGATGGTTCAGTATCAACAACAGTACCAGGCACCAGTTCGTGTTCAGCAGGATCAGCAGCAGACTCAGAGAGAGACGCAGCAGACTTATCATTTCTGTAAGAATCCAGGTCACCTTTGGGAGAGCTGTAGATTGAGGCTAGGACTTTGTTTGCATTGTGGTGATACAAGACACCGAATGAGGGATTGCCCTCTAGCTCAGCTCCAAATTATAGAGATCCAGTAAGGCCACCTGTGGAACTGCAGATTGCTCAGCACCCGCGGAGGGAGCCATCCCAGCAGGGCAGAGCATTTGTGATGACGGTCGAGGAGACTGATACTGCTGGTAACGTGTTAGCATGTTTTGTTCTTTTCTTTCCTTCTGTCCTCTCTATTTGATTGATTGATTGATTCCTTAGTACCGTAGTTGTATTCGTGATTTTTCTTGTTAGAATGTAGTTAGTAGTATACCCTGACATAAACAGCAATACCATGACAAAACAGACCATAACCATGCATGTTTCCTCTAGATTGTATGTTGTATGATTGTAGATAAAATTTTCTTAGACTGTAATTATTTGGGTTTTGACCGTAGTAGAGTTAATGAAGAGGTTATGACTTGACAAGAAAGACAAGATGCTTAAATTTTGAGGATAATTATTGATTTAAATAAAGGGTTAAGAATTTAACATGGCAAAATTGATGATTTATTAATTTTAGGAAGATTAGGATATGATTGAAGTTATCATTAAAATTCGAGGAAATTAAGGAGATTATCATTATTTGATTACAATATATGAATTTAAAATTTTATGTTATGAATGTTGCATTTGAAGATTCCATAAGTATAACATTGTTGAGTATTTTGTGGAAAAAAGAAGAAGGGAAATCAAGGAATAAAATCATTAATGGATTAGTGTTTGAATTTAATTTTCGGGATGAGGATTTAGATTTTTGAATATGAATCGATTGAATTTAAATTGAGGAGTAAAATCATTAATGGATTAGCGTTTAATTCTGGATGACATTTTAAATTTTATAAATATACGTTGATCAAAATTAGATTGAAGGATTTAATTTATGGATTTGTGTTTCTATGGGATTTTTTAATGTGTATTGAGTGAATTTAAATTAGAGGATTGGATGTTAAATTTTGAGTATTTAATTTTTAACTTAAAATTTTGGAGGAAATTATGAGAAAAATAAAAATTAATTCTATTTTGAGGATTTTTAGGAATACAATAATTTTAGAATTTTGAAAATTTTGTGAGATGACAATGTGGATTATTTCATGATTTGGTGGGTAGATGAATTTAAATCTTGATGGAAAATAATATAATGAGCAAATACTACTATTAAGGATTTTAAATTTCGAGGACGAAATTCTTTTATGGAGGGTAGACTTGTCACTTCCACGTTCCAAAAATAGGGATATTTTTGACTTTTTGTATATTATTAATATTGTGTGTATTAATTTATAAATAATTGCATGAGATGTGTATTTATAAATATATTATATACTGTGCTATTAATGTTGAGCTAGTAGACTTGACCTAGAAGCCCACTAGATAAACCCCTGATCGAAATATAGGGTTATAAATTTTATTGTATTATTTAGGATTTAATTATTGGAGATAGTAATTAATTACCGTAATTTTATTTAACTATTGTGCCTTGTCGTTGCTTCGATATTTGGAGCGCTATCCTAGCTTTTACCTTCCAACAAATTTCACAACCTTGCCCTAGACATGCCTGCCTTCCATTCTGATCTTTTTACAACTCGTAATTATGCTCTCTTGTGCTTCATTTTAGCCGCACAATATTCGTCGCGGATGTTTATTTAATTTCTGAATAAATTCCAACTTTGTATCGTTGTGTGATCCAATCAAAATTGGAGACAATCTCGACCCATTTTTCGTGCAACCCAAATTAGGGTAATATTCTGTTCTGAGTCTTCTTCACTAATGATATTTGTGTCCCAACCTAATTTTGGCCCCATGTACTCCTAATTAATTTTAGAATACCACTTGCATTTATTTCAAATTAAATTGGGGATACCAACTTTGACTAATTTTGTTTTAACCCAATTTAATCCAAGTGCCCCATTAATTAAGTCCATACAAAACACACAACGCCCCCTCACTATACAAAATACCAAACACAAAATCCCCTACCAATTTTTTATTATTTCATGTGTCTGTACAAATACCCAAATTTAAGGGGACTAATTTACAAATGTTGCATTATGTGTCAACACCCCATTGGTTCAAACCAATGGAGAAGCCCTAATATTGACTAGTCAACCCAACCCTCACCCTTGCATGAGTAATTCTCCATATCAAATCCTGACCACCCATTCAAAATGGGAGCATCAACAACACTCATTCCCACACCTCCCTTCCTATTTAATGTCTCTTCACACACTCTTCCCAAGCAATCCCTAATCCCTAAACCTAGGAAAGCCCCCATATCTCTCTCTCATCCCTCCTCACTCAACCGTAGGTATATTTTTCCAATTTTTTCTTTTCCCTTCTTCTTCTTCTTCTTCTTTTTAAATCTAGAAAAAGGAGAGGGAAATAACCCAACTTTCCCCCCACTGTTCACCCGGCTACCTGAGTTCTTCTCCAGCCCGGCCACCCAGTCCGGCGTCGACACCCGCCTGACCCGCAGTCCTTCAGCCGGCTTTCTTCTCTTCTCCTCCGACTACACCACGAGCTATCACCACCACCAGAGATAACGCCACCACCACCACAAGCTAGCACCACCAATGAATCTGCCCACACTCGTTCCATCAACCCGCAACTCCCCCGGCGGCCAAACTGAACCACTCCCCCTACTTCGTTTATCTTTCCCCGGCCAAGCCCCGACACCCGCTGCAACCATCACCCCGACCCGCATCTCCATCCATCACCGCTCCTCACCACGACCTCCTTCAGCCGGCCGTCCGAGTCTTCCCCGACTCCCCCTGCATTCCCTCCTCCCGCTGATTCCCTCCGGCCAGCTCTTCCCCCGGAGCCCCCTCGCTGCACCACCGTTCACCCCTACTCCGTTCACCACACCACCACGAATATCACCACCACCTCTTTCCGCTGTGCATCGACTCACCCGCCTGAAGCCCGAGCTTCTTCCCCGACACCGACCACTCTTATCTTCTCCGGCCAGAACTATCATCACCACCACCCGATCCACCACCACTCCACCAGTGACCACCCTCCTCCATCGCAACCACCATCATTATCAACTATCACCACCACCAGGCCCCTCCACTGTCCGCTGCCACCCTCCATCTTCTCCGGCGAGTCCTCCCCGACCTGTCCCTCTTCCCCGGCGAGCCAGCTCCGTTCATCCCTACTCCGGTCACCATCAACATCAGAACCACCTCCTTGTCATCGTCGTCGACGTCTTCGCCGTCGTCGTAGACACGCTCAGGTACGATTTCTCCCCTCATGTACGCGTGTACGTACGTATGTATGTAGTATACGTATTTGGGTGTATTTTGTGTGTATGTATGTTTCGTATATATATACATATATATATATATATATCGTGTATTTCTCTATTTATATATATATGTATTCAATGTATATATGTATTAATATATCCGTACATATATGATATATGTTAATGTTCGTATTAGTATATAATATACCTGTATATAGTATAAGTATTATTTTGGTATATGTATATATATATTTGTATTGGTATATGTTTAATAAAACGTATTTTGGTATATATATATGTACATATATACATATTTGGTATATGTATTAAATTGGTATATATAAATATAAATAAATAAATAAATAAATAAATAAATATATATATATATATATATATATATATATATATATATATATATATATATATATATATATATATATATATATATATTCCTTGTATACGTATAAACATTGGTTGTTGTATATATAAATGTATATATGGTATGTATATTTTTAAACATATATATATATATATATATTATATAATTCTATTAGTGTATATACACCTATATATATATATATATATATATATATATATATATATATATATATATATATATATATATATATATATATATATATATATATATATATATATATATATATATATATTATGTACGTATTTAATTGGTATATATATATTCTGAGTATAAATGTATACTTCTATATATATCTCTACTAGGTAACCGAGTGTAAATGCGGATACCCCGTAACTACACATGACCTTGTGACCCCGTGAACTGTTAGCAGACTGCCACATGTACACTGATGTACTGGCAAGCCCCGTATCATTTTGACCGTCTGTCTTGTACAGCAATCACATACGCGACGCCCGTGCAACTTGATGCACACGGACCCTAGTTGACCAGTGCCATACTTGGCATAGCCCCTGAGTTCAACGTATTATGTTTGTGTGTTAGTTTAATGTCTGATGCAATATTGTATTATTTTATGATATATCTATAGGACTGTTGGATCATCCAGACGATACTCTGGGATAGGACAATGGTATTACCAGCTAAGGCGAGTACATTCTCTGATAGTTTCTTATTTATGATATCCCCTATGTTCATTGTATCTAGTGTAAATATCCATATTCTTGACACGATGGTTACACGGATTGGTATATCGTGATCTCGTTATGAGATGTTATTCCTTGTTCATGGTGTAGCTTGTACAAGTCTTGTTTCATTGTTATCTTGTGCATGTACAGACACTGATTTCTGGGGAGACTTGCTACCTTCCTAGGGAATCCCGTGCCATAGCGTACCATGGTTGGATCTACTATACCAGTCGGGGGTGGAGAGTATTTTAGTATAGATATGTGATCATATCCTTCATATACAAGTTTTGTTCACATGTTAGTGTTGGTCATACACCGCACGTATGACTAGCCAGGCCATTATTCCTGTACAAGTTCCTAAACCGATCACATGTTAAAGCTAGTACTCACACACTTAGTCATAGTATTCTTGTTCATTGACATATTGTTCCTTTCCACATTTATTTACAATATTTCCAGTATTTTCTATTGTATATCTCTCGTACATGTACATGCATCTTGTATATTCCATCTATATACTGCTACATAGTTTATATCATTGATATAGAACTGCTATTAGAAATGTACTTTGCTCCTTCCTGACTGGAAATATTTTTCCAGACTATGCCTTAGAGTACCGGTGTCCGACATTTTATGGACCACTTGGAGAGTAGCTGCAGACTTGGACTTGGTAGTTCAGTTGTGATTCTGGGAGGTCTAGCCGGAATCACTAGTTATCTAGTTAGTTTCTTTCAGTAGTTTATTTGGTACCGAATTTGTCTCCGGCATACTTTGTTGAGACTTGGATATTTGTTGAGTTAGATTATTTACATTTAGACTTGTGTTGCATTTTATTCATTTTCTTCGATATCTTATCGTGCTGTAGTTATGTGATTGAGTATGTTGTTCATATTATATTGTGTTATCCGTGTCTCCTTATGGAGTTGGATACTCGTGCGAGATTGTTTAGATAGTGCTTGACCTAGACAGCGTTCTACCGCCGATGTTACGGCGTAGGCTGGACGTACCCACGTACTCGTACCCAAATTCCGGGTGCGGGTCATGACACATTTTTAGTGGTGGCCCATGCAGGTCAAACTTCGCAATTAGAGCGATGTCATGGTAGAGTGATATCTTAGTTGTACAACTGCGTGCCTGCGATAGGATATAGGTCATAATATACTAGGACGAGAGCGAATACTCAATCACAACTATTTCTAATCTATTATCTTGTTGTCCTTTTTCTTCTGAATATTGCTTTCTTAGAACTTTACTGTCCTTCCTTGATGATATCGCATTTATTGCCTTAATTGATTCTTTTGGGTCTGTCTTCAGGATGTCGCCGAAGATAAGATCTATGAGAGTAGGAGCATCAGCTTTAGAGGGGTCTGCCACCTCTCTACCTGATGGACAGACAACCGTAGTTCCTCCTACATCTCCGATGCATGTGGGAGTATCTGTACTTTTTGAGGGTCTACCTCCCCCACCTGTTCAGAGGATTATCGCAGTTGTGACGGACAACCTTCCTCTTCCACCGACTCCATTTTTCGGAGGTGTGCCCATTGACGGGGCACAGGTGTTTACTTTGATACAGGGCATGGTAGATGCTCAGCGAGTTCAAGCTGAGCTCAGAGGGTGCAAGCAGAAGCGCACCAGGCCCAAACCGAGCTGATGAGAGAGAGCATAGAGAATGCTCATCAGGTGGCTCTCCAAGCTGTGGAGAGAGTTGCCCAGCAGTTTCCTGGTCAACAGCAACGACAGAGATTAGGCACTATAGTGGACTTTAAGAGGATGATGCCTCGAGAGTTCAAAGGTACCAAAGGGATACTCTACGCAGACGACGGGCTAGAGGATATAGAGAGGAGCCTGCGATTGACCCAGATTCCGGAGAGCTTGCAAATAGAAGCCGCTGGCAGTCAGATGTTCGATATCGCACTCACGTGGTATCGCACGGAGCCGAGACTCACTGGCAAAGGACTTACTTGGGAGACCTTCAAGTTGCTTTTCAAGGAGAAGTTCTTTCCCGACGTGGCCTTGGGAACCTTGGAAAGTTAGTTTCATGACTTGGTCCAAGGGAACATGTCGGTCGATGGGTACATCGCAGAATTCTGTCGATTGAGCCATTTTGCATCGTCTATGATACGGGACCTAGGAGATCGAGCCCGGAAGTTTAGAAAGGGGCTGACGAGAGAGATTAGGTCGTGCACTTTTGTTCTTCGTACCGCTACCTTTGAGGATATCTTGATGGATGCCCAGATTGCAGAAGAGGATCTGGATCTCAGGCCTAAGAGGAGTCATAATATTTCTGGAGATACGAATGGTAGCACGGGACCAGCCAAGCGTCCCCACATTCAGCAACTGCCAAGGATGGTTCAGTATCAACAACAGTACCAGGCACCAGTTCATGTTCAGCAGGATCAGCAGCAGCCTCAGAGAGAGACGCAGCAGACTTGTCATTTCTGTAAGAAGCCAGGTCACCTTTGGGAGAGCTGTAGATTGAGGCTAGGACTTTGTTTGCGCTGTGGTGATATAAGACACCGAATGAGGGATTGCCCTCTAGCTTAGCGCACAGCTCCAAATTATAGAGATCCAGTTAGGCTACCTGTGGAACTGCAGATTGCTCAGCACCCATGGAGGGAGCCACCCCAGCATGGCGGAGCATTTGCGATGACGATCGAGGAGACCGATACTGCAGGTAACGTGTTATCATGTTTTGTTCTTTTCTTTTCTTCTGTCCTCTCTATTTGATTGATTAATTGATTCCTTAGTACCGTAGTTGTATTCGTAATTTTTCTTGTTAGAATGTAGTTAGTAGTACACCCCGACAGAAACTGCAATACCATGATAAAACAGACCATAACCATGCATGTTTCTTCTAGATTGTATGTTGTATGACTATAGATAGAATTTTCTTAGACTGTGATTATTTGGGTTTTGACCGTAGTAGAGTTAATGAAGAGGTTATGACTTGACAAGAAAGACAAGATGCTTAAATTTTGAGGATAATCATTGATTTAAATAAAGGGTTAAGAATTTAACATGGCAGAATTGATGATTTAATAATTTTAGGAAGATTAGGATATGATTGAAGTTATCATTAAAATTCGAGAAAATTAAGGAGATTATCATTATTTGATTATAAGATATGAATTTAAAATTTTATGTTATGAATGTTGCATTTGAAGATTCCATAAGTATCGCATTGTTGAGTATTTTGTGGAAAAAAGGGGAAATCTAGGAATAAAATCATTAATGGATTAGTGTTTGAATTTAATTTTCGGGATAAGGATTTAGATTTTTGAATATGCATCGATTGAATTTAAATTGAGGAGTAAAATCATTAATGGATTAGCATTTAATTTCGGATGACATTTTAAATTTTATAAATATACGTTGATTGAAATTAGATTGAAGGATTGGATTTATGGATTTGTATTTTTTGATGGGATTTCTTAATGTGCATTGAGTGAATTTAAATTAGAGGATTGGATGTTAAATTTTGTGTATTTAATTTTTAACTTAAAATTTTGGAGGAAATTGTGAGAAAAATGGAAATTGATTCTATTTTGAGGATTTTCAGGAATACAATAATTTCAGAATTTTGAAAAATTTGTGAGATGACAATGTGGATTATTTCATGATTTGGTGGGTAGATGAATGTAAATCTTGATGGAAAATAATATAATGAGCAAATACTACTATTAAGGATTTTAAATTTTGAGGACAAAATTCTTTTAAGGAGGGTAGACTTGTCACTACCACATTCCAAAAACAGGGATATTTTTGACTTTTTTGTATATTATTAATATTGTGTGTATTAATTTATAAATAATTGCATGAGATGTATTTATAAATATATTATATATTGTGTTCTTAATGTTGAGCTAGTAGACTTGACCTAGAAGCCCACTAGATAAACCCCTGACCGAAATATAGGGTTATGAGTTTTATTGTATTATTTAGGATTTAATTATTGGAGATAGTAATTAATTACCGTAATTTTATTTAACTATTGTGCCTTGCCGTTGCTTCGATATTTGGAGCGATATCCTAGCTTTTTCCTTTCAACAAATTTCACAACCTTGCCCTACACATGCCTGCCTTCCATTCTGACCTTTTTGCAACTCGTAATTATGCTCTCTTGTGCTTCATTTTAGCCGCACAATATTCGTCGCGAACGTTTATTTAATTTCTGAATAAATTCCAACTTTGTATCGTTGTGCGTTCTAATCATAATTGGAGATAATCTTGACCCATTTTTCGTGCAACCCAAATTAGGATAATATTCTGTTCTGAGTCTTCTTCACTAATGATATTTGTATCCCAACCTAATTTTTGCCCCATGTACTCCTAATTAATTTTAGAACACCGCTTGCATTTATTTCAAACTAAATTGGGGATACCAACTTTGACTAATTTCGTTTTAACCCAAGTTAATCCAAGTGCCCCATTAATTAAGTCCATACAAAACACACAACGCCCCCTCACCCTACAAAATACCAAACACAAAATCCTCCACCAATTTTTCATTATTTCATGTGTCTGTGCAAATACTCAAATTTAAGGGGGCTAATTTGCAAATGTTGTATTAGGTGTCAATACCCCATTGGTTCAAACCAATGGAGAAGCCCTAATATTGACTAGTCAACCAAACCCTCACCCTTGTAGGAGTAATTCTCCATGTCAAATCCAGACCACCCATTCAAAATGGGAGCATCAACACCACTCATTCCCACACCCCCCTTCCTATTTAATGTCTCTTCACACACTCTTCCCAAGCAATCCCTAATCCCCAAACCTAGGAAAGCCCCCACATCTCTCTCTCCTCCCTCCTCACTCAACCGTAGGTATATTTTTCTAACTTTTCCTTTTCCCTTCTTCTTCTTCTTCTTTCTTCTTCTTCTTCTTCTTCTCCTTTTTAAATCTAGAAAAAGGAGAGGAAAATAACCCAACTTTCCCCCCACTGTTCACCCGGCTACCCGAGTTCTTCTCCGGCCCGACCAGTCCCGGCCACCCAGTCCGGCGTCGACACCCGCCTGACCCGTAGTCCTTCAGCCGGCTTCCTCCTCTTCTCCTCCGACTACACCACGAGCCATCACCACCACCAGAGCTAACGCCACCACCACCACGAGCTAACACCACCACTGCATCCGCCCACACCCACTCCATCAACCCGCAACTCCCTCGGCGGCCAAACCGAACCACTCCCCCTACTCCGTTCATCTTCCCCCGGCCAAGCCCCGACACCCGCTGCAACCATCACCCGACCCGCATCTCCCTCTATCACCGCTCCTCACCACGACCTCCTTCAGCCGGCCGTCCGAGTCTTCCCCGACCCCCCCTGCATTCCCTCCTCCCGCTGATTCCCTCCGGCCATCTCTTCCCCCGGAGCCCCCTCGCTGCACCACCGTTCACCCCTACTCTGTTCACCACACCACCACAAACATCACCACCACCTCTTCCCGCTGTGCATTGACTCCCCCGCCTGAAGCCCGAGATTCTTCCTCGACACCGACCACTCTCATATTCTCCGGCCAGAACTATCATCACGATCACCCGATCCACCACCACTCCACCAGTGACCACCCTCCTCCATCGCAACCACCATCATCATCAACTAACACCACCACCAGGCCCCTCCACTGTCAGCTGCCATCCTCAATCTTCTCAGGCGAGTCCTCCCCGACCTGTCCCTCTTCCCCGGCAAGCCAACTCCGGTCATCCCTACTCCGGTCACTATCAACATCAGAACCACCTCCTCGTCATCGTTGTCGACGTCTTCGTCGTCGTCGTAGACGTGCTCAGGTACGATTTCTCCCCTCACATATGCGTGTACGTACGTATGTATGTAGTATACATATTTGGGTGTATTTTGTGTGTATGTGTGTATGTTTGTTTCGTATATATACGTATATATATATATATATATATATATATATATATATATATATATATATATCGTGTATTTCTTTATTTATATATATATATGTATTCAATGTATATATGTATTAATATATCCGTATATATATGATATATGTTAATGTTCGTATTGGTATATAATATACCTATATATAGTATAAGTATTATTTTGGTATATATATATATATATATATATATATATATATATATATATATATATATATATATATATATATATATGTATATTTATATTGGTATATGTTTAATTAAATGTATTTTGGTATATATATATATGTACATATATACGTATTTGGTATATGTATTAAATTGTGATATATATATATATATATATATATATATATATATATATATATATATATATATATATATATATATATATATATATATATATATATATATATATATACATTCAGTATATATATATTCCTTGTATACGTATAAACATTGGTTGTTGTATATATAAATGTATACATGGTATGTATATTTTTAAAGATATATATATATATATATATATATATATATATATATATATATATTATAATTCTATTAGTACATATACACTTATATATATTATGTATGTATTTAATTGGTATATATATTCTGAGTATAAATGTATACTTCTATATATATCTCTACTAGGTAACCGAGTGTAAATGCGGATACCCCGTAACTACACATGACCTTGTGACCCTGTGAACTGTTAGCAGACTGCCACATGTACACTGACGTACTGGCAAGTCCCGTATCATTTGATCGTTTGTCTTGCACAGCAATCACAGACGCGACATCCGTACAACTTGACGCACACCGACCCTAGTTGATCAGTGCCATACCTAGCATAGCCCCTGAGTTCAACGTATTATGTTTGTGTGTTAGTTTAATGTCTGATGCAATATTGTATTGTTTTATGATATGTCTATAGGACTGTTGGATCATTCAGACGATACTATGGGACAGGACATTGGTATTACCAGCTAAGGACCCAAGGCGAGTACATTCTCTGATAGTTTCTTATTTATGATATCCCCTATGCTCATTGTATCTAGTGTAAATATCCATATTTTTGACACGATGGTTACACGGATTGGTATATCCGGATCTCCTCATGAGATGTTATTCCTTGTTCATGGTGTAGCTTGTACAAGTCTTGTTTCATTATTATCTTGTACATGTACAGACATTGATTTCTGGGGAGACTAGCTACCTTCCTAGGGAATCCCGTGCCATAGCGTACCATGGTTGGATCTACTATACCAATCGGGGGTGGGGAGTCTTTAGTATAGATATGTGATCATACCCTTCATGTACAAGTCTTGTTCACATGTTAGTGTTGGTCATACACCGCACGTATGACTAGCCAGACCATTATTCCTGTACAAGTTCCCAAGCCGATCACATGTTAAAGCTAGCACTCACACACTTAGTCATAGTATTCTTGTTTATTGACATATTGTTCCTTCCCGCATTTATTTACAGTATTTCCAGTATTTCCTATTGTATATCTCTCGTACATGTACATGCATCTTGTATATTCTATCTATATACTGCTACATAGTTTATATCATTGATATAGAACTGCTACTAGAAATGTACTTTGCTTCTTCCTGACTGGAAATATTTTTCCAGACTATGCCTTAGAGGACCGGTGTCCGACATTTTATGGACCACATGGAGAGTAGCTACAGACACTTGGTAGTTCAGTTGTGATTCTGGGAGGTCTAGCCGGAATCACTAGTTATCTAGTTAGTTTCTTTCAGTAGTTTATTTGGTACCGGATTGTCTCCGGCATACTTTGTTGAGACTTGGATATTTGTTGAGTTAGATTATTTACATTTAGACTTGTGTTGTATTTTATTTTATTTCTTCGATATCTTATCATGCTGTAGTTATGTGATTGAGTATGTTGTTCATATTATATTGTGTTATCTGTATCTCCTTTTGGAGTTGGATACTCGTGCGAGATTTTTAGATAGTGCTTGACTTAGACAGCGTTCTACCGCCGATGCTGTGGCGTAGGCTGGATGTACCCACGTACTCGTGCCCAAATTCTGGGTGCGGGTCGTGACATTGTTAGTGTTATTATTATTATCATTCTCTAACCCAAACCCTAACCCATTCCCCCTACCTACCCCTCTTCCCTCACAACAGCCACACCCCCCCTCTCACCGGATCTCTCTGTCATGCCCCAGTCCCAAAATACGTAGGACTAGGAATACGTAACCATGCCATCGTATGTATATGAAGACTCCAATATATGGAAACCATAACACCTATGTATGCTATATTATGAACAATAATTCACAAGTGGTATATATCTATCACAAGTCATAGGGCATAACTAAATCTCATCCACAGAAATCATAAATAGATAAATAACCAATAACTATGTAACTAAATCTCAATATGAAGTATCAAAGAAAGATAGTCGGGTGGAAACAAATCCACTACCAAACTAGAATATAAGATAAACAAAACAATATAAGTACATCAACTAACAATCAATGAGACTCGAAGAGAAGACCTCCTTGAAATATAAGTAGCAAGTCCTGATCCGTGCTCCTGCTTATACTCGTGAACATCTACACATGGAAAGGGACCAGGTCCTCCGAGGGACATAATAAGATACATAGAAGCATGCCAATAAAGTACTGAAATAAATATCTAAGGGTCGCCTAACCATCTATGTGAATGCACGTTGAGAACAACTTTCTTACAAGTGGGCTATCTGGCCATAAATGGGATTGACATGATTCTCTCGGAGAATCAGGGGCCTACAAAGCATGCCGTCTTTTGAACGCCAGAGGCCGCCAATAATATATAGGGGTCATCACCGCCACGTATCTCCGGCGGAGCATACGGGTTACAAAAATAAAAGTACAAAGGAGCCCAAATGCCTTACTTGTTGTTCTTCCCATCCCATGCTCTAAGCATGTCATATCCATGATACGATAATACCTCTAATAACTTCCAAGTCTCCTAGCATGTAAATTCTAACATCAGTTATTCCCTATCGCACGTCCCATACATACAGGAGGCCAAACCCGTCACGCAAGTCCGTGATCTATATGAGACTCATAAATCGTGTAACAGCTGTGTCACGGACAATAAAACCTAAGAATGCCTCATGATAATGGGGTGGTCTCATAAACTAGGTCACATGCATATACATAATAAAAATAGAATACGACGACACCGTCGTTGCACCCAAGTTTCCTTGGATGCGCAGTTTATATAGTAATTAAAAATATATGAACTAAATGACAGAAATAAAATGCATGCATCATATGGAATATAAATTATAGTACAATGGCAAGGTATACTTGCCTGGCAAGAAAGCTACGTAGTGCCAATAACTTGCTCCTGAAGTCTCGCAGAATAATCCAATGGTCCTATATACATATAATATAATACAGTACAACATCAGCCATTACACTAGCATATACATAACCATAATTACACTGAACTCAGAGGGTACGTTAGTGGTGACACTTATCAACTAACAGGGTCAACTGTGCATCTAATTACGCGGGTGTTACATCTTTAAATGCTGCATCAATCAGACAGTCAACTAACACATGTCTCGCCAGTATGTCATGTACACAAGGCAGACAGATCACTAATACTCAGGGTCAATGGTATAAGCAATTATGCGAAAAACTCCATAGTGTCCTAGGGTCGTACAGTATAAATATATATATAGTCATAATTAGGTTTAGCATTTAATTACATATCTCTATATCCATATATTTATATATATATAACAACTAATATTATATGCATACGCACACACACACGTACGAGCATACTAGTCCTTGGGTTCACCGACACGGGTCTGCAATCAACCAACTAACTAAACTGGACCAATATGCTATCCTTAATGTTATTCACACAAACATCCATAAAATGAAAGGAGAGGGACAGGTTCGAACCTCGGGGTTAGCGTGCACGGCACGAGGATCGAGGGTGACTGCTGCAGGTCATCTTCGATGAGGGTGGCGGGTCTACGATGACGACGATGATGTCGATGGTGATGATTATGTCGAGGGTGATGATGATTGGTGATGATGATGATGATGACGAGGGTGATGACGATGGGGATAAAGATTAGTGATAATGATGGTGATGAGTAGGTTAATGATGATTATGAAGGGATGATGATGGTGATGAGGATGATTAGGTTAATGACAATGGTGATGATGATGATGATGTAGGTTATGGTGATGATTGAAGGGTAGGAGGCTGCTCCGGCCAGGGGAAACTCAGGCGGGCTGAGGAGGAGGACAGGGCAGAGCCGGGTTGAGGTTAGGCGGGTTGAGGGAAGCAGAGGGTGGCGGTGGTAATGAACGGCTCAAGAAAGAGATGGTGAGTTGCGGGTGGAGGAGTCGATCGTGGTCGGGTTGTGGCCGCTGCTCGACGATCAGAGAGTCGGGATGGCTGTGCAGGCGGTCGGGAAGAGGAGGAGGTCAGGGAGGAGATGGGTTCAGTCGATATTAATAGCAGAGGGGAGATGGCCGGGGAACAGGGAGGAAGCTCGGCTACGGGCTGCTGGAGATCGGAGAAGAGAGGGGGCGGTCAGGGACATCATGGTGGTGGCTGTGTCGTGTCGAGGGTGGAGGATGATGGTGGGGGTCGTGGTGGTGAAGAGGGTGGCTCGGGATGCAGGGAGGTAGAGGACAGGTCGGAGAAGGAGGTGGTTGTGGTGGTTCAGCAAGGAAGGTCGGCTGTGTGGGTCGACTGGAGATGGGAGGAACGGTGGTGATGGCTGTGAGGTCGGGGTCGGCCAGGTAAGCGACGGAGGAGATGCTGCTGGCGGAGGAGGTCGGGCTCCAGCGGTTGGGGGAAGAGGGATGCACAGGAGATGGATGGGGATTCGGCTAGATGGTATTGGGTTTTCATAGGTGATGGGTTTTGTGATGTGGATGATGAAAAAGTAAGGAAAGTGATTATTTATACATGTAGAAAAGTAGGGTTGGGTGTTGACCTAGGGTGTTAGGCCGGTCAACATCCTTGGGATGGGCTTGGCTTCACATAGGGATATTTGGAGGGCTAGGATTGCATGGTTTGAAATGCATGGCTAGGAATTGATGCGGGGGTGATGTTAAGTGCTACACACTGCAAAAATCATGAGAAAAATTCACTTAACCAAATAATGAAGGAAAAATAGATTTCTTCATGTGTTGTGTCCAATAGTGTGGACACCTCAATGCATTTTTGCATAAAAGTGCCCAATAATTAAAAAATTACACAAATATAGAAATTGGATTAATTTAATTAAAATTAATGTAAATGGTGTTCTAAAATTAATTAGAAGTACATGGGATTAAAATTAGGTGAGACACAAGTATCATGGACATAGGGGACTCGGGATAGAATATTATCATAAATTTGGTTGCACAAAACGGGTCAAGATTGTGTCTCCAATTTCGATTGGAACGCACAAGGATACAAAGTTGAATTTATTTAGAATTAATTATAAATGTCTGCGACGAATATTGTGTGACTGAAATATAGCACAAGAGAGCATAATTATAAATTACACAATGGTCAGAATAGAAGATGGGTACGTCTAGGACAAGGGTGTGAAATTTGTAGGAAGACAATGGCTAGTGAGGTGATCCAATTATCGAAGCAACGGTAAGGTATACTAAGTGATATAAATATTAAAAAAATCATCTAAAACACAATGTTCTATTTGCTAATTGGATTTAAACTAGCCCTAGTCTCTCTATCTAAGCCAACTAAGCCTAATTTTGGTCGAGGGGGTTTACAATCTACCCAACTTAAAACAATTTCATCCTCGAAATAAAAATAAGGCATGGTTTTCTCTATCTAATCTTACTTGATCACAATCTAAAAGAAATTCACCTCAAGTTGACAATGCAACTTCTACCCAACTTAGAATTTATCCATCTATCACATAAGGCTATACATTTAAGAAAACTATTCCTCAAATTACTTAATCATGTTATTCAATCCTCAAAAGTTTCTAACAAACAAAATATATCATATATGATATACCCTTAATTATGAAAAATAATCATCAAGTAATGTTATTGGCCTATGGGGTATATCTAGCACTCTCTGTGTATCAATGTAAATCAAGCACGAGTGTTCATCTTTTCGAAATAGGGGAAGATGAAGAACAATAATAAGGAGTTCAAGGGGGAGGTAATAGAATACAAGTATGTGGTTCAAGGCGATTAAAGAATTCAAAAGAGAGTTGTCAAGGCAGTTGTGGGTTGACATCCTATTTTGGTAAATTTCCTATTCACATGCTCATATTAGTACAATTATGTTACTGATATGATATGTTCGGAGATGTCTAAGGGCAAATATATTCTTCTACTAGTCAACTATATATCTTAATCCACGTAAAGTAGTCATGCGAAGAGCGAACCAATGCACTAAGGTTGATCAGACCATAATATACTAATTCTGATTAGACAACGTATTAGTGTGGTTGATCAGACCCCAATAACACATATGTCATGAACAAGCTCGATAAAGAATAAGCTTGCAAAACTAGGCTATAATAGCTGCACAGGTCGAGGTAGTTCAGAAAATATAAGTACGTTGGATTATGATAAAAGAAGGTACAAAATAATTTAAGTTCACCAAGAAGATAAGACTCGTCTGGTGTTGTGCCTCTACAGTTGCCATACTAACTCCTTATCTAAGTCTCTAGTCGACCAATGGAGGTATGGGCCTCTAAGTTCTATAGTCTGGATAAACACTATCTTCTTATGCTAGCATACAGTTAGTGTCATTCAGTTACACTTCATCAATGGGTCAAAAGGACTATATGATACTAGGTTGTGACATACTATCCAACTTAAAATAATTTGCTAATATTGTAACTGCCTTAAGGATAAAGTAGAAACTCCTGTTAGGGTATACGAGAAAAGATCTTGGTACTTATTAGGGTATCCTATTGTATTATATATGTAATGGTCATCTTAGTCTCAATTATAGGGTTTATAGAATAGAAGTGTCAATAGTAAAATGGAAAAGTTATTGGCTCTCAAGTGAAATAGGATATAACCTATATGGAGATATGGGTACAAATTACATGATTTAAAACTAAGGTATAACCATAAAATTATAAACTAAATGAATACTCAACTATCAAGTTCTAACTACCAAGCACAGAAATTTAAAATTCAAGATTACAACTATAATCCTAGCAAACTATATCCTAACATAAAAGAAATCACCTGGCCTACAATCATAAGAGTTAGGTGGTGCGAATTGAAAGATGAAGAAAAGAAAAACATAATTAGTCATCGCACAATTAGCGAGCGTTAAGGTTTCAGAGGAACAAGATATAAAATTAAAATAGAGGCGCTTGATAATATCATGGTTCTCTAAGGAAAATGTGAGATGCTAATCTCTGTGTTCAAGGTATGATCAAGAAAAATATTATATTCATTCCTCTTGGCTTCCTATTTTTGCTAATATTAAGACAAGAATCTAAATTTATAGTTCTCTAATACTATCTCACTATGAAAGTTAGGTTTAGTCATAATATTCAACCTTGGATTTCTATTGGTTCCTCAATACTAGGGTCAAATACTATGGTCAAATTTCTAACTAACTCTAGTAGTGTCTATACTACTTTCAAGTCCATGAATATATCAAGGGATAATGGTTAAGTAATCTACAGGTAAGGGATGCTAGGGCTCATTAAGTATTCTAAACTTAGTCATGTGTCAATATTCTAGTTGTATTCTTAATAGGAAAGTTATCCTAATTATCATCTAACAACAGGGATTCCTATATTCTAGCAGAGGCTATACTCAAGGAACTATTAGGAAAGTACATAAATTAAGCAAGATGCATTTATTCAAATAGAACAGATTGAAAGGGATGTGAGTTATAGTCAATTGTGGATGTGATCCTATATTCTAATCCTATTTGCAGGCTTGCTAACGTAACCGAGACAATATGCTCTCGACCTTCATGGGCCACCACTAAAAAATATGTCACGCCCTAGTCTCAAAATATGTAGGACTAGGAATACGTAACCATGTCAACCGTATGTATATGGAGACTCCAATATATGGAAACCATAACACCTACGTATGCTGTATTATGAATAATAATTCACAAGTAGTATATATCTATCACAAGTCACAGGGCATAACTAAATCTCATCCACAGAAATCATAAATAGATAAATAACCAATAACTATGTAACTAAATCTCAATATGAAGTATCAAAGAAAGATAGTCTGGTGGAAACAAATCTACTACCAAACTAGAATATAAGATAAAAAAATAATATAAGTACATCAACTAATAATCAATGAGACTCAAAGAGAAGACCTCCTCAAAATATAAGTAGCAAGTCCTGATCCATGCTCCTGCTAATACTCATAAACATCTACACCTGGAAAGTAACCAGGTCCTCAGAGGAACATAACAAGATACATAGAAGCATGCCAATAAAGTACTGAAATAAACATCCAAGGGTCACCTAACCATCTATGTGAATGCACGTTAAGAACAACTTTCTTACAAGTGGGCTATCTGGCCATAAATGGGATTGGCATGATTCTCTCGGAGAATTAGGGGACTACAAAGCATGTCGTATTTTGAACGCCAGAGGCCGCCAATAATATATAGGGGTCATCACCGCCACGTATCTCCGGCGGAGCGTACGGTTACAAAAAGAAAAGTGCAAATGAGCCAAAATGCCTTACTTGTTGTTCTCCCCACCCAATGCTCTAAGCATGTCATATCTATGACACGATAATACCTCTAATAACTGCCAAGTCTCCTAGAATGCAAATTCTAACAGTAGTTATTCCCTATCACACGTCCCATACGTACAGGAGGCCAAACCCGTCATGCAAGTCCGTGATCTATATGAGACTCACAACTCGTGTAACAGCTGTGTCACGGCCAATAAAACCTAAGAATGCCTCATGATAATGGGGTGGTCTCATAAACTAGGTCACATGCATATACATAATAAAATAGAATACGATGACACCGTCGTTGCACCCAAGTTTCCTTCGACGCGCAGTTTATATAGTAGTTAAAAATATATGAACTAAATGACATAAATATAATGCATGCATCATATGGAATATAAATTATAGTACAATGGCAAAGTATACTTGCTTGGCAAGAAAGCTGCGTAGTACCAATAACCTGCTCCTGAAGTCTCGCAGAATAATCCAATGGTCCTATATACATATAATATAATACAGTACAACATCAGCCATTACACTAGCACATACACAACCATAATTACACTGAACTCAGAGGGTACGCTAGGGGTGACACTGGTCAACTAACAGGGTCAACTGTGCGTCTAATTACGCGGGTGTTACGTCTTTAAATGCTGTATCAATCAGACAGTCAACTAACACATGTCTCGCTAGTACGTCAGTGTACACAAGGCAGACAGATCACTAATACTCAAGGTCAATGGTATAAGCAATTATGCTGGAAAATCTACAGTATCCTAGGGTCATACAGTATAAATATATATATAGTCATAATTAGGTTTAGCATTTAATTACATATCTCTATATCCATATATTTATATATATATAACAACTAATATTATATACATACGCACACACACACGTACGAGCACACTAGTCCTTAGGTTCACCGACACGGGTCTGCAATCAACCAACTAACTAAACTGAACCAATATGCTATCCTTAATGTTATTCACACAAACACGCATAAAATAAAAGGAGAGGGACAGGTTCGAACCTCAGGGTTAGCGTGCATGGCACGAGGATCGAGGGTGACTGCTGCAGGTCATCTTCGACGAGGGTGGCGGGTCTATGATTTTGACGATGATGTCGATGTTGATGATTATGTCGAGAGTGATGATGATGATGACGACGAGGGTGATGATGATGGGGATGATAATTGGTGATGATGATGGTGATGATTAGGTTAATGATGATTACGAAGGGATCATGATGGTGATGAGGATGATTAGGTTAATGACAATAGTGATGATGATGTAGGTTATGGTGATGATTGAAGGGGAGGAGGTTGCTTCGGCCAGGGGGAACTCAGGCGGGCTGAGGAGGAGGACAGGGCAGAGCCGGGTTAAAGTCAGGCGGGTCGAGGGAAGGAGAGGGTGGCAGTAGTGATGAACGGCTTAGGAAAGAGATGGCGAGTTGAGGGTGGAGAAGTCGGTCGTGGTCGGGTCGTGGCGGCAACTCGGCGGTCAGAGAGTCGGGATGGCTGTGCAGGCGGTCGAGAAGAGGAGTAGGTCGGGGAAGAGATGGGTTCAGTCGGTGTTAATGGCAGTAGGGAGATGGCCGGGGAACAGGGAGGAATCTCGTCTGCGGGCTGTTGGAGATCGGAGAATAGAGGGGGCGGTCAGGGACATCGTGGTGGTAGCTGTGTCATGTCGAGGGTGGAGTATGACGGTGGGGGTCATGGTGGTGAAGAGGGTGGCTCGAGATGTAGGGAGTTGGAGGACAGGTCGGAGAAGGAGGTGGTTGTGGTGGTTCAGCGAGGAAGGTCGCCTGTGTGGGTCGACTGGAGATGGGAGAAACGGTGGTGATGGTTGTGAGGTCGGGGTCGGCCAAGTAAGCGGTGGAGGAGATGCTGCTGGCGGAGGAGGTCGGGCTCCGGCGTGCGGGGGAAGAGGGATGCACAGAAGATGGATGGGGATTCGGCTAGATGGTATTGGGTTTTCATAGGTGATGGGTTTTATGATTTGGATGATGAAAAAGTAAGGAAAGTGATTATTGTCACTACCACTTTTCCAGGCAAGGGCATTTATGTAATTTCACCATTTTAAATAATTATTTATTTAATTAATCTGCTGAGTTATATAAACTATTCATATTGTTAGTGATTTTTGGTTTAGGTCAAGCCCTAGAACCCATTAGGTCAAACCCTGTTGACTAAACCCTAATTTGGAAACCAGTTCTAGTGAAACCCTAGAATTCAAATTTTAGGGTGAACCCTCAAACCCTAGACTGGCTAAACCTTAGTTAATTAGGTTCTACATGACCTAATCTAGGGGTTAAACCTAGGCTATACACTAGAAACCCTAACTGGGCCTTAATATATAAGAGGAACCCTCTCATTCTTCATGCAGAAGAAGAAACCCTAGCCTCCACAAGAGAAAAACATCTCCCCACCTCCAGATTTCGAAATCCTAACCCTAGGGTTTTTATCTTCCTCCTCCAAGCGAGGAAAGCAAGAAACGTGGGTCAGGAAGCCTTGAAGAAGAAGAACCTCAGTGAAGAAACCATCCCTGCAGGTAAAAACCCCATTTTTCTTCATTAAATTCTTGTTTTCTGTTGTTCATGCCCATTAGGAACCCACCCTTGCTGTTGGATCTCGATTTTGTAGATCCTACATGGAGACCTAAGAAATTTTAGGGTTTAGGTGTCCCAACGTTTGTTATTCCCAATTTTTCGTGAACCCTAATCTTGAAGTATGCATTCATATACGATTACACCCCTACCTGTAGGATTAGATCTTGATTTAGGGTTTTGTTTGGGGTTTCTCACCGCACAGTAAGATTTAGGGAAAACAGGGTGCAGTCGGGTGGAATTTCGTGCTATGTGTGGTTGCAGTGTGTGTCTTGTGCCCCGTGTCTCGGGGTGTCAGACACTGTGGGGAGTTGTTCTGTGTAGGGGAGAGTTCTGGGTTGTATTAGTGCATAGATGATGTATGAACCAATATGTGTGTAGTGTTTTGTATTCAATGAGAATTCTGTGCAGTATAGGTAATTGAAATTCAGTGTGTATCAGAAATTTTGCTCAGTTGATGGTCCCTGCAATGTAATCTCGTGAACCTCATGAAGCACCAGTTGCATGGGCTTAGGGAGGCTTCAGATGTGGCTTTAAGTTGCAGGTAAGGTTTTTATATTGGTTCACAGTTGTAGTCGACTGTAATTAGGATTTGGGGCTCGAGTATTGTTGGCTATTAGCAGTAGAAGTTGGTACTAGTTGGAGCATCAGTGAATGGTTGAGGAATACATGTGCATGTGGCAGTGTTTATGTATCAGTCAGTATTTTGGGTAATATGTGTGTGGAGTGTCTAGTTTGAGTGTCAGTGTGAACTTGGGTAGTGATGTATCAGTGTGTCCCTGTTTTGGTTGTGTCTTAGTGTAGTTGTTTATGTATCAGTGTAGAGTTTCAGAGCAGTGCTGTATTGTGCCTGTACCATAGAACTGAATGTGTGGGAGTGACAGAATTCTGTGTTATGCTCTCAGATATTAACTGTGTGTTTATGGATCTGTGTATAGGTGAATGAATGAACCAATGTGTAGATGATACCTGTGTTTCTCAGTGATTTGTGTGTGTCAACCAATATGTGTAAACCCTTGTCTGAGTGTGTGAAGGAACTGGACTGACTTGTGTGTATCAATGTGCAAATTTATAACTTGAGTGTGTGCTAGATACCTCTGTATCTATGTGGAACAGTGAGATGGGGATTTAATTGGCAGTGAGCAGTGTGGCAGTGATTTACCTGTGTGTTGTACAGTTTAATGTGTGTATGAGATATCTGAGAATGTGTGTGTCTATGTATAAATTATCTGTGTAACTGTGTTGTATCTTCAGAAACAGTGCCAGTGTGTGTGCCTGTGAGGCATGTGTGTGTGTGTGTGTAGTGGCTAGGTGTGCTGTGTGTGCAGAATTAGTGTAAGAAATAGGTGTGTATCAGTATCAGTAATACCTACAGCAGCATCACCTGCTTGTGTGAGGAAGCTGTGACAGTGAGAGTGTGTATGAGTGAAACTGGAGGTGTATCAGTAGAGGGAGGCAGTGTAGTGTGTCCCCTAGGTTATTTCAGATTCAGAGTAGGAAATATCTGCCTGTGTGAGTGTGATGCTGTGAATGTTGTGTGAGAGTAGTGTGTCAGGGAGTTGAGTATCATTAGAATCCAGAACCTAGTGTATCAGTATACATGTTAGAAATGTCTGTGTGCAAATTGTGTAACAGTGAAGTTATGGGCTAATTAATGACTAGTGTTAGTTAACTTATTAAGATATTAAGGGTGTAAGAATTTGTATATTGCATTAGTGATTAGTTAAGTTGGTGCTAGTATGACTTAAGAAAAGAATTAGTTAATACTAATTAAGGTGGAGTACTAGCTAGATAACTAATAATAACTACTTTAGTTAGATATTGTCTAATGTAGACTATTATGGTATAGATAAGACCTAGTTAACCTAGTTGGACCTAGCTAAGGCCTAGTTTAGCTAGTTTTGACCTAGAAACCTCGTATTTAAATTGTTAAACATGTTATTCTTTTAATTCATTAATTAACATTGAATTTCCATATTAGGTCATTTTGATCCCATTTTGGACATCGATCCTCACACCTTGCTCAGGACCACAGGCGAGTACATTCTCTGACAGTTTTCATTGTTGATTACTTCTATAATTGTAGTGTATTACATACTTGATTCTGACACTGTGGATACACGAGTTAGCACCCTAGATCCCCATCATGAGGAGTCGTGATTGGAATCCATCGTGCTAGCTGGGGGATGGGGAACTATTAGTAGATTATGTGATCATATCCAAATCCTTTACATGCATCATAGCTCACCCCACTTCTCACGTCGGGTGCGGCCTGACCATCATCATGCTTCATAGCTGTTATATATGATTAGCCTGACTATTATCATGCATCATAGCTAACCATATGGTTAGCCTGACCCTCAAGAATCATAGCTAATCATATATAACCAGCCTGATCTAGTCCCAAGCCGATCACAGAATAAACTAATATTTCAACCACTTAGCTAGATGTTTAATTTATTCTGATTCACTTGTTCTAGCATTCACTATTTATTGCTCATTGCTAGATGCTCTATTGTCTATTTCATTTCTCCTGTACTTCTCATTTTCAGCATTTATTTCCATCTTGTATCTCTTACACTGTTTATAGATTTTGTCAATTTAAATGAAACTGCTGTTAGTGCTTGTGCTTCGCTCCAATCCTGACTGGATAACAATATTTTCAGAGGACCTGGAGGACTTTTGCCCTACTCATTACGGCCCAGGAATAGAGGGAGATTTCACTCCAGAAATCCCAGAGGAGGTGCCTATCCTAGAGGAGAACTTGCCTGCCCATGCTTAGATTATTTTTTCTGCATTTATTGTTTTAGACTGAGACTGAGACTGAGATGTATTTATTTTATTTGTGACTTTGTGAGGTCATTTAGACCCAGGTTTGAGTTGGACTTATTGTGGTTGGTTTTAAATAGAACTCTTTTCAATTCTCATCGTGCCATTATTCTTATAGCTGTGATTGAGTATATTATAGAACTGTGGTTTATTTTAGCATTGTCCTCCGTACGGAGTTGAGACTATTGACAGGATATATTATGTTTGTGACCTAGACAGCGTTCTACCGCCGATGCTGCGGCGTAGGCTGGACGTACCCACGACTCATGCCCAATTTCCGGGTGCGGGTCGTGACACGTTTTTAGTGGTGGCCCATGCAGGTCTAGCAGTAGTCTTAGATTCAGATTAGAGTGATATCGTAGTGGTGCTCGCTTAGAGTATTACTACGAGCCTGTTTTAGGAAATAGGAATTAGGCCAAGGACATGCTCAATCACAATTAGGGAATTCTGATTCTTATGATACTATTCTTAATGATTAATTCCTTTAGAAATTTTTCTGTCCTTCCTTGATATCATATCTATTGCCTTAATTGAATCTTTCGATCTGTCTTCAGGATGCCGCCAAGAAGGTCCCAGAGGCTCGGAGCAGCAGATTCAGAGAGGTCTGCCACCTCTCGCGCTGCCGGACAGACATCAGCAGCACCTCCTACATCTCCAGTACATGTGGGAGTGTCTGCAGCATTCGGGGGTCCTCCACCACCTGTTCAGAGGGTCCCCACAGCTACGACGGCACCACCACCTCCACCACCACCAGTTCAGCATCCAGGAGGTGTGCCCGTCGATGGAGCACAAATGTTCGCTTTGATTCAGGGCATGGTCGATGCCCAGAGGACGTCGGCAGAGGCCCAGAGAGTGCAGGCTGAGGCACATCAGGCCCAGATAGAGATGATGAGGGTGAACATGGAGAATGCTCACCAAGTGGCTCTCCAGGCTGTGGAGAGAGTCACTCAGCAGCAGCAACAACCTGGTCAGCAACAACAGAGGCCGGGCACCATTGTGGACTTCAAGAGGATGATGCCTCGGGAGTTCAAGGGGACAGAAGGGATACTCTACACCGATGATTGGCTAGAGGACATCGAGAGGAACTTGCGTTTGGCGCAGATTCCAGAGGCGCTCCAGATCGAGGCCGCTGGCAGCCAGATATTCGATATTGCCCTGACATGATTTCGCACGGAGCCGAGACTCTTGCGCAGAGGACTCACTTGGGAGGATTTCAAGGAACTCTTCAAAGAAAAGTTCTTTCCTGATGTTGCCCTGGGAGCTTTGGAGAGTCAGTTCCATGACTTAGCCCAGGGGAGCTCGTCCGTCGATGAGTATGCAGCGAAGTTTTCCCGCCTGAGTCGCTTCGCGCCATCGATGATTAGAGATCCGGGGGACAGGGCCCAGAAATTCAGAAAGGGGCTGACAAGGGAGATCAAGTCTCGCACGTCGGGACGTCGCACAGCTACCTACGAGGGCATATTGATGGATGCCCAAGTAGCCGAGGACGACTTGGGCCTCAGGCCTAAGAGGGGACGCGATGGTTCCGGAGGAGCAAATAGTAGTACGGGACCGGGCAAGCGTCCACACTTTCAGCACCAGCAGCAGAGGCCCTTTCAGCAACAGCACCAGCAGCACCAGGCACCAGCCCGAGGGCAGGTCCAGCAGCAGCAACAGAGACAGAACCAGCCCGCCATCCAGTGTGCTTACTGCGGGAAGATGGGACATACTAGAGATATCTGCAGGAAGAGATTGGGCTCATGTCTATCCTGTGGATCGACGACACACCAGCTGAAGGATTGTCCTACCTTTCGTCCAGGTCAGGGTGGAGCAGCCGCCCAGAGAGGATCAGACAGGGTGCCTACCGCACCAGGAGGCCAACAACAGAGGGGACCACTCCCACCACAACAGCAGAAGTTCGCCCAGCATCAGCAGCAGAGAGGTGCACCCCAGGGGCGAGCATACGCCATGGCAGTCGAGGAGATCGAGCCAGCAGGAGACTTGATCACAGGTTCGGTTCTTCTCGATTGTATTCCCGTATTTACCTTATTCGACTCTGGCGCTTCCCATAGTTTTGTGTCTGTATCATATGCACTTCGACATCATTTAGACACAGAACCATTAGCTAGGACTTGCAAGATCATAACTGGTGGAGGTATTATCCTAGTCCGTGATCACTGCAAGGACAGGAGAGTATCAGTAGGAGGCCGAGACTTGAGCGTGAATTTACTCGTCATGCCACTTCTGGGGTACGATATTGTCCTCGAAATGGACTAGTTGAGTAGGCATCATGCTACTATAGATTGTTATAGAGGCAGAGTATTATTTAGACCACTAGGAGAGCCAGAATTTGAGGTCATCAGAGGAGCAGCGGAACAGAGCAGGAGCACATTTTGCGGAGCCAGGGCAGAAGAAGAGGAGTTGCCACATCCTCTGATAGCGGAGTTCCTGGATGTATTTCCAGAAGAGTTGCCAGGCTTGCCGCCAGACAGAGATGTTGAATTCTCTATAGAATTGGTTCCAGGAGCGGAGCCCATTTCACAACATGTCTATAGAGTCAACAACAACGAGTTGGCAGAACTGAAGAAGCAAGTTGAGGAGCTGCAGGACAAAGGCTTCATCAAATCCAGTTCATCACCATGGGGAGCTCCGGTATTGTTCGTACCGAAGAAGGACGGCACGGTGCGCATGTGCATTGATTATAGAGCTTTGAACAATATCACTATCAAGAACAAGTACCCGCTGCCGAGGATAGATGATCTTTTCGACCAGTTGAGTGGGGCGAGGGTATTTTCAAAGATAGATTTGAGGTCAGGCTATCACCAGGTGAAGGTGAAGAAAAAAGACACGCCGAAGACAGCTTTTCGGACCAGATACGGCCAGTTTGAGTTCATGGTGATGCCATTTGGTTTAACCAATGCACCGGCAGTATTCATGAACCTGATGAATAAGGTGTTCCACCAGTACCTTGACAAGTTCGTGGTGGTGTTCATAGACGATATTCTTGTGTATTCCAAGACCCCAGAGGAGCACGAAGAGCACCTGAGATTGGTCTTAGAGACTCTCAGGAGGGAGAAGCTGTACGGGAAACTCTCTAAGTGTGAATTCTTCCTTGACAAGGTTGAATTTCTTGGGCATGTGGTATCGGGTGACGGAATCTCGGTAAATCCAAAGAAGATCGAGGCAGTGGAGTCGTGGGCTACCCCCAGTTCGGTAGCTGAGATCAGGAGTTTTTTCGGGCTAGCAGGATACTACAGGAGGTTTGTACAAGACTTCTCCAAGATTGCAGCGCCGATGACCAGATTGACTAGGAAGGATGTGGATTTTGTCTGGACGGAGGAGTGCCAGGCTGCATTTGATGAACTAAAGAAGAGGTTGACAACAGCTCCAATTTTGACGTTGCCAGCAGGGACAGGTGGTTTCACCATCTACAGTGATGCTTCAGGGAAGGGTCTGGGATGCGTTCTTCAGCAGCACGGGAAGGTAATTGCCTATGCTTCCAGGCAGTTATGCCCTCATGAAAAGAACTACCCCACCCACGATTTGGAGTTGGCAGCAGTTATCTTTGCTCTAAAACTGTAGAAACATTACTTGTACGGAGAGCGTGTGGAGATCTTCACAGACCACAAGAGCTTGAAGTACGTATTCACACAGAAGGAGCTGAACATGAGGCAGAGGAGGTGGTTAGAGTTGATGAAGGACTTCGATATCTCATTGCAGTACCATCCAGGGAAGGCCAACGTAGTCGCCGATGCCTTGAGCAGGTATCCGATGGCTATGTACTTGACGACAGATAGGCATTTGTTGGCTGATTTGGAGAGCTTGGAGATTGAAGTGTTAGTTCCCGGTACTGAGATTCAAATGTGGGGACTGCAGATACAGTCCGAGCTGATGGACAGGATCAGAGTTGTGCAGTACGATGATGAGGCTCTGAGGAGTATCAGGGCACAGGTTCAGATGGGATTGTCGGACGACTTTACTATCGCAGAGGACGGTTCTTTACGGCACGGCACGAGGATATGTGTGCCTAGCGGGGAGCTACGCGAGGAGGTTTTGCAGGAGGCACACCGCTCTCAATACTCGATGCATCCCGGTGCCAACAAGATGTATCGAGACTTGAGGGAGCACGTATGGTGGTATGGAATGAAGCGCGAGGTAGCACGCTTCGTATCTCGGTGTCTAGTGTGCCAGCAGGTAAAGGCAGACCGGCAGAGGCCAGGAGGTTTGCTTCAACCTTTACCGATTCCAGAATGGAAATGGGAGCACGTGACCATGGATTTCGTTTCAGGGCTTCCACGTTCTCCAGGAGGGAAGGACGCGATTTGGGTCATCGTGGACAGGTTGACCAAATCAGCCCATTTCTTACCTTTCAAAGTGGGCACGTCGACAGAGAGGCTAGCAGAGATGTACGTGCGACAGATTGTTAGACTTCATGGAGTTCCTGTGAGCATCGTCTCGGATCGGGATAGTCGTTTCACTTCCCACTTCTGGAGGAGTCTGCAGGCTAGCTTGGGCACTCAGCTCAAGTTCAGTACCGCATATCACCCCCAGACAGACGGGCAATCTGAACGGACTATTCAGACTCTCGAGGATATGCTACGCACTTGTGTTTTAGATCTCGGAGGTTCTTGGGAGAATCATCTGCACCTGGTAGAGTTTGCTTACAACAACAGCTACCAGGCCAGCATCGAGATGTCACCATTTGAGGCTCTTTATGGACGGAGGTGTCGTACACCGCTATCGTGGGACGACGTTGGGGAGAGAGCCTTGCTAGGACCAGAAATGGTCGTGGATGCAGCAGAAAAGGTGAAACTCATCAGAGACAGACTGCGAGTGGCGCAGGACAGACAGCGGCATTGGGCCGACAGCCACCGTAGACCCCTTGAGTTTCAGGTATAGATTGTTATTTTTCTGGTTTGTGTTGTTTGTTTAGACTGCGTGTTGAGACTGTTTTGTTTTAGGTTGGCGATCTAGTATTCCTACGGATTTCTCCGACGCGTGGAACGATTTGTTTTGGCAGAAGCGGGAAGCTTAGCCCACGCTACATCGGACCCTTCGGTATTCTTGCAAGGGTAGGTGCAGTGGCGTATAGACTAGACTTGCCGCCTGCATTGGAGGGAGTGCATAATGTATTCCACGTGTCGCAGCTGAGACGGTACGTGGCAGACCCTAGTCATGTACTTGACCACTCGGAGATTGAGGTTGGTCCGACGCTCAGCTACCCAGAGCAGCCCGTAGAGATCTTGGACCGCAGAGAGAAGGTGTTGCGGAACCAAACTATTCCTTTGGTTCGGGTTGCATGGAGACATCACTCTCCAGGGGAGTCGACCTGGGAAAGAGAGGATGAAATGCGCGAGCTATACCCGTATCTCTTCTAGACTTGAGGTATTTCTTTTCTGAGTTATTCTTGTCCTGTTCAGTCCAATTTCGAGGACAAAATTTCTTTTAGGAGGGTAGACTTGTCACTACCACTTTTCCAGGCAAGGGCATTTGTGTAATTTCACCATTTTAAATAATTATTTATTTAATTAATCTGCTGAGTTATATAAACTATTCATATTGTTAGTGATTTTTGGTTTAGGTCAAGCCCTAGAACCCATTAGGTCAAACCCTGTTGACTAAACCCTAATTTGGAAACCAGTTCTAGTGAAACCCTAGAATTCAAATTTTAGGGTGAACCCTCAAACCCTAGACTGGCTAAACCTTAGTTAATTAGGTTCTACATGACCTAATCTAGGGGTTAAACCTAGGCTATACACTAGAAACCCTAACTGGGCCTTAATATATAAGAGGAACCCTCTCATTCTTCATGCAGAAGAAGAAACCCTAGCCTCCACAAGAGAAAAACATCTCCCCACCTCCAGATTTCGAAATCCTAACCCTAGGGTTTTTATCTTCCTCCTCCAAGCGAGGAAAGCAAGAAACGTGGGTCAGAAAGCCTTGAAGAAGAAGAACCTCAGTGAAGAAACCATCCCTGCAGGTAAAAACCCTATTTTTCTTCATTAAATTCCTGTTTTCTGTTGTTCATGCCCATTAGGAACCCACCCTTGCTGTTGGATCTTGATTTTGTAGATCCTACATGGAGACCTAAGAAATTTTAGGGTTTAGGTGTCCCAACGTTTGTTATTCCCAATTTTTCGTGAACCCTAATCTTGAAGTATGCATTCATATACGATTACACCCCTACCTGTAGGATTAGATCTTGATTTAGGGTTTTGTTTGGGGTTTCTCACTGCACAGTAAGATTTGGGGAAAATAGGGTGCAGTCGGGTGGAATTCCGTGCTATGTGTGGTTGCAGTGTGTGTCTTGTGCCCCGTGTCTCGGGGTGTCAGACACTGTAGGGAGTTGTTCTGTGTAGGGGAGAGTTCTGGGTTGTATTAGTGCATAGATGATGTATGAACCAATATGTGTGTAGTGTTTTGTATTCAATGAGAATTCTGTGCAGTATAGGTAATTGAAATTCAGTGTGTATCAGAAACTTTGCTCAGTTGATGGTCCCTGCAATGTAATCTTGTGAACCTCATAAAGCACCAGTTGCATGGGCTTAGGGAGGCTTCAGATGTGGCTTTAAGTTGCAGGTAAGGTTTTCATATTGGTTCACAGTTGTAGTCGACTGTAATTAGGATTTGGGGCTCGAGTATTGTTGGCTATTAGCAGTAGAAGTTGGTACTAGTTGGAGCATCAGTGAATGGTTGAGGAATACATGTGCATGTGGCAGTGTTTATGTATCAGTCAGTATTTTGGGTAATATGTGTGTGGAGTGTCTAGTTTGAGTGTCAGTGTGAACTTGGGTAGTGATGTATCAGTGTGTCCCTGTTTTGGTTGTGTCTTAGTGTAGTTGTTTATGTATCAGTGTAGAGTTTCAGAGCAGTGCTGTATTGTGCCTGTACCATAGAACTGAATGTGTGGGAGTGACAGAATTCTGTGTTATGCTCTCAGATATTAACTGTGTGTTTATGGATCTGTGTATAGGTGAATGAATGAACCAATGTGTAGATGATACCTGTGTTTCTCAGTGATTTGTGTGTGTCAACCAATATGTGTGAACCCTTGTCTGAGTGTGTGAAGGAACTGGACTGACTTGTGTGTATCAATGTGCAAATTTATAACTTGAGTGTGTGCTAGATACCTCTGTATCTATGTGGAACAGTGAGATGGGGATTTAATTGGCAGTGAGCAGTGTGGCAGTGATTTACCTGTGTGTTGTACAGTTTAATGTGTGTATGAGATATCTGAGAATGTGTGTGTCTATGTATAAATTATCTGTGTAACTGTGTTGTATCTTCAGAAACAGTGCCAGTGTATGTGCCTGTGAGGCATGTGTGTGTGTGTGTGTAGTGGCTAGGTGTGCTGTGTGTGCATAATTAGTGTAAGAAATAGGTGTGTATCAGTATCAGTAATACCTACAGCAGCATCACCTGCTTGTGTGAGGAAGCTGTGACAGTGAGAGTGTGTATGAGTGAAACTGGAGGTGTATCAGTAGAGGGAGGCAGTGTAGTGTGTCCCCCAGGTTATTTCAGATTCAGAGTAGGAAATATCTGCCTGTGTGAGTGTGATGCTGTGAATGTTGTGTGAGAGTAGTGTGTCAGGGAGTTGAGTATCATTAGAATCCAGAACCTAGTGTATCAGTATACATGTTAGAAATGTCTGTGTGCAAATTGTGTAACAGTGAAGTTATGGGCTAATTAATGACTAGTGTTAGTTAACTTATTAAGATATTAAGGGTGTAAGAATTTGTATATTGCATTAGTGATTAGTTAAGTTGGTGCTAGTATGACTTAAGAAAAGAATTAGTTAATACTAATTAAGGTGGAGTACTAGCTAGATAACTAATAATAACTACTTTAGTTAGATATTGTCTAATGTAGACTATTATGGTATAGATAAGACCTAGTTAACCTAGTTGGACCTAGCTAAGGCCTAGTTTAGCTAGTTTTGACCTAGAAACCTCGTATTTAAATTGTTAAACATGTTATTCTTTTAATTCATTAATTAACATTGAATTTCCATATTAGGTCATTTTGATCCCATTTTGGACATCGATCCTCACACCTTGCTCAGGACCACAGACGAGTACATTCTCTGACAGTTTTCATTGTTGATTACTTCTATAATTGTAGTGTATTACATACTTGATTCTGACACTGTGGATACACGAGTTAGCACCCTAGATCCCCATCATGAGGAGTCGTGATTGAAATCCATCGTGCTAGCTGGGGGATGGGGAACTATTAGTAGATTATGTGATCATATCCAAATCCTTTACATGCATCATAGCTCACCCCACTTCTCACGTCGGGTGCGGCCTGACCATCATCATGCTTCATAGCTGTTATATATGATTAGCCTGACTATTATCATGCATCATAGCTAACCATATGGTTAGCCTGACCCTCAAGAATCATAGCTAATCATATATAACCAGCCTGATCTAGTCCCAAGCCGATCACAGAATAAACTAATATTTCAACCACTTAGCTAGATGTTTAATTTATTCTGATTCACTTGTTCTAGCATTCACTATTTATTGCTCATTGCTAGATGCTCTATTGTCTATTTCATTTCTCCTGTACTTCTCATTTTCAGCATTTATTTCCATCTTGTATCTCTTACACTGTTTATAGATTTTGTCAATTTAAATGAAACTGCTGTTAGTGCTTGTGCTTCGCTCCAATCCTGACTGGATAACAACATTTTCAGAGGACCTGGAGGACTTTTGCCCTACTCATTACGGCCCAGGAATAGAGGGAGATTTCACTCCAGAAATCCCAGAGGAGGTGCCTATCCTAGAGGAGAACTTGCCTGCCCATGCTTAGATTATTTTTTCTGCATTTATTGTTTTAGACTGAGACTGAGACTGAGATGTATTTATTTTATTTGTGACTTTGTGAGGTCATTTAGACCCAGGTTTGAGTTGGACTTATTGTGGTTGGTTTTAAATAGAACTCTTTTCAATTCTCATCGTGCCATTATTCTTATAGCTGTGATTGAGTATATTATAGAACTGTGGTTTATTTTAGCATTGTCCTCCGTACAGAGTTGAGACTATTGACAGGATATACTATGTTTGTGACCTAGACAGCGTTCTACCGCCGATGCTGCGGCGTAGGCTGGACGTACCCATGACTCATGCCCAATTTCTGGGTGCGGGTCATGACAATTATTTATACATGTAGAAAAGTAGGGTTGGGTGTTGACCTAGTGTGTTGGGTCGGTCAACATCCTTGGGATGGGCTTGGCTTCACATGGGGATGTTTGGAGGGCTAGGATTGCATGGTTTGAAATACATGGCTAGGAATTGATGAGGGGGTGATGTTAAATGCTACACACTCCAAAAATTATGGAAAAAATTCATATGACCAAATAATGAAGGAAAAATAGGTTTCTTTATGTGTTGTGTCCAATGGTGTGGATACCTCAATGCATTTTTGCATAAAAGTGCCCAACAATTAGAAAATTGCACAAAAATAAAAATTAGATTAATTTAATTAAAATTAATGCAAAAGGTGTTCTAAAATTAATTAGAAGTACATGGGATTAAAATTAGGTGAGACACAAGTATCATGGACGTAGGGGACTCAGGATATAATATTATCATAAATTGGGTTGCACAAAACGGGTCAAGAATGTGTCTCCAATTTTGATTAGAACACACAAGGATACAAAGTTAAATTTATTTAGAATTAATTATAAACATCTGCGACAAATATTGTGCGACTAAAATATAGCACAAGAGAGCATAATTATAAGTTACACAAAGGTCAGAATGGAAGACGGGCACGTCTAGGACAAGGGTATGAAATTTGTAGGAAGGCAATGGCTAGTGAGGTGCTCCAATTATCGAAGCAACGGTAAGGTGCACTAAGTGATATAAATATTGAAAAAAATTATCTAAAACACGATGTTCTATTTGCTAATTGGATTTAAACTATCCCTAGTCTCTCTATCTAAGCCAAGTAGGCCTAATTTTAGTCGAGGGAGTTTACACACTCTCTCTCTTCCGTTCCTCACAGCCGCACCCCCTTGCTGGAGCGGACACCCCCTCTCAGGTGCACTCTTTCTCTCTCCCCTATTCCTCTCTCTCTCTCTCATGATTCTCTCTCTCTCTCTCTTAAATCTCTCTCTCACTCTTATGCTTATCTCTTTCCTCTCTCTCACGGTGTCTCTCTCTAGCCCGCTCTCTCCCGACCTTTCTTCACCACCATAATCTTTATCATGACCACCACCACTTTCACCGCCACAACCTCCATCACCGTCACTACCAGATCTGACCCCACCCTGACCCAGATCTGGCGCCACCACCACCATTGTCATCATCTTTATCCCCTCTGCCCTCTTAGGTTCCCGTGCCACATTCTTGGGACACGTGCACCTTAGTGTACTTGTCAGCTTCTGTTCCCGTGCTACCTTCTTTTCTGTTCCATCCCGTTTCCCGTGCCACCTCGGTTCATGTGTTGCCTCAGGCAATGTAATATATCTAGCCTCGTATTGCCTTGAGCACAATACCATCTTGTTTTGTGCGTCACCTTGATTTTTGTATCCCTCGGCCTTTGTGCCTTTTCTAATAATTCATGCTATATTAATTTAGGTGCACGCACCGACTCATGTGTCACATTAATTTGTTCACTTCGTATTTTCTTGGAAGTTGGTGCACGTCTCAATTTATGTGTACGTTCTGTTTCCCTTTTATCTCAGTATTCGTGCTACTTCGGATCTCGTACGCGTCTCGATATTATGTGCATGTTCTGCTTCTTATTCGCCTCGGTATTCGTTCTACCTCAAATCTTGTATGCATCTCGATTAACGTGTATATTTTAATTTGCTTGCCTGTATCGATCTATATGCCTCAATTTTCGTGCTAGATCCTTGCTCTACTTATTAGACCAGCACGGTATAGCCTCGTGCCATATCTTATGATTTTGTTTATATTTTATTGTTTGATGTTGATGTTTGCTTGTTGTGTGTTATGAGGTCCCCGATGGACGTGCGAGCTTGGATCCAGATTGCCGGAGATTTGCGTATATAGCCGAGCCCTCTAGGCAAGTATCACCCTCACTTTTCCAACTAGGGATAGTTTGGTAATTTGGTATGGGTATTTAATTTTAGGAATATAATAATAATATTAGTGTGATATAATATTTAATTGATGCTTGTATTAATTATTTAATTATTAGCATGTTATAAAAATTAATTGTGACTTGTATTATTTATTTTACTTAGGAGGATAGTCCAATAGTTAGACTTCTTTTAAGCCCAATTGGACTTGTCATGACAACTTGTGATCCCAACTTGGACCAAGCCCAATAGACCCCTTTCTACTAACAAATTAAGAGGATTAAAGTTAATTTATATTAGTTAGAAGCCTTTCTAATTTATCCCTTCCTAATTAGAACCTACATGACACTAGTAGGGGCATGTTAGACTATTGTTAGTTGCTTGGAGAAAAGGGAGAAGGGACTGGCCACTATTAGAGCCTCTCATTCTCTCTCTTCTCCTTATTTACTTTTTATTTGATCCAAATTCTAGATCCCCAAATTTTCACATTCCCTCCATCAATTTCTCTCTTAATTCTTTCTTATTCCCTCTCAATTTTATTTCTTAAGGATTTTTGGAGCTTGGAGAAGCAAGGAGCACAAGGAGGAGGAGCATTGGTGAAGAGATCATGTCTGGGACGTGTCCAATTGCATTTTCATTGGGAATCCATCTCTCAATTGGTAATTCCTGAATTTTCTTTTTATTGTAGCTTTTTAATTATGCATTTGATCCCTAAGAATCACCCCATGGCATAGGACTACCTATAGGAGCAAATTTTAGGCAATTTGGTTGAGTATTGTGGTCTCTACATAGATTTTTGTATTGATGTTGGTGGAATTACGAGTTTAACACATTAATATTGTGTCATGAAACCAATTAGATCTAATTAAACTCAAATCAGGGTTATAGGACTAGCTACGTATCCATAATGGATACGAGTAGGCCGTGTCACAATACTTTATGATACGGGATAGTTTGGGATTTTTTCTTTGACACGGGTGCCACACACATGTCATATTATGCCATGACACTTGGAATGGCTTGCTAACACTTAGTTTAGACTCTATTTGTTAATTAAAACTTGTTGGTAGGCTTTGGGTTGGTTTGGATAGGTTTAGGGTGCGTATCATGAGCGTATCCTAGCGTATCGCTAGTGTTCACCCCAAGTGCTTGCTAGATTGATAATTTGTACATTTTTAGACTTAATTCTCATTTGCACTTATAGATATACATATGTATATTCATCATAGATGGCTATATAGATAAATATAGGTGTATGTGTTCATATATACATATAGATGTTGTAGAGTGTATGTATATGGTAATTTACATGAGAGTGTGTTTGAGTTTGCAACTGTGAAGTATTTGTATGTAGTTGTCAGTGGCATGTAGTAGTGCATCAGCGAGGTATTAGGTGATTCTAAGTGTTGCATCTATATACAAATTAGTGTCTGTGTGTGAGGATTATGAGATGGGAACTTGTCACGACCCACATCCGATGTAAGGGCATGAGTAGTGAACAATGCCCAGTCTACGCCGCAACATCGGTGGTAGAACATTGTTTGAGAAACAATCTATCTAGCATCAAGATATAATAATAAAATATGAATACTCAAACCATAGATCTATAAGATGGAATAATCGCATGAATCAGATAAAAGAATAAAAGAGTCACAATACAGCTCACAAGACAAATAATATCTAATGAGTCATATCAAAGAAATACTAATAGCAATGCTGGAGACAAATCCAGTGCAAAAGAATCTAACTACTGTGCTACAAGTCCTGGGTCATCTGTCTTAGTCGTGATAAGACCCTCCGGAGCCAAGGTCTCTAGCTCTAAGTCTACGACATCCTAAGGCCTGTAGTAAGTGGGATACCACTCCTTAGTGTCATCTGGAAAAATTTATCCAGCCAGGAAAGAAGCAAAGTACATCTCTAACAACAATTCTAATAAATGATATAAACTATGTAACAGTAAATAGAGCGAATATACAAGATACAATATATAGGTACAAGATATATACAATAAAGGAATAATAGAAATAAATACAATAATGAGCATCATAGGAATGAACAAGAAATACTACTACTAAGTTAGTGAGTACCAGCTTTAACATGTGATCGGCTTGGGAACTTGCACAAGAATTATGGCCTGGTTAATCATACGTGCGGTATATGTTTAACACTATTCAAGAAACAAGACATGCATAAGAGGGTATGATCATATATCTATACTACATACTCCCTGCACCCAACTGGTATAGTAGATCCAACCATGGTACGTTACGATACATGATTCTCTGGATAGGTAGCAAGTCGCCCCAAGAATCAATGTCTGTACATGTATAAGAAGAACAAGGAACAAGACTTGTACAATATACACCATAAATACTAAGGAATAACATCTCATGACAAGATTCAGATATACCAATCCGTGTAACCATCGTGTCAAGAAATCAAGGATATCTACAATAAATACAAGAGACATAGAGGATATCATAAATGAGAAACTACCAGAGAATATACTCGTTTGGAATCCGGTGAACAGTATCAAAGATGTTCGTTATGGTGCCTCGAAGACCTAAATATAAAATATTATATCAATACAAGGTTTAGAATAAAAATAAGTTAAACTAGACAACTTCTAGGTAATAAAGCCATTTCTAAGTCAAAATAGTCAAACTAGGTCAACTCTAGGTCAAACTAGTCAAACTTGGTCAAACTAGCTATTCCTAGGTTGTACGAGTCCATCTCTAGGATATTGGGTCCATACACTATGTAACTAGGCCATAGTAGCTATACTAGAATACTAAGAAACCAACAAGATATCGTATCATAAGATACGCAATTTATTAGATATAAAAATATTATAATATGTATACAAACAATAATATATATTACTCCTAACTAAACTAATGTTAAGTGGATACCTTGTCTTTGAACCAAAAGCGGTATCACACCACCTACACTCTCATCTTGATGTGCAAACTCAATACCTTGAGTAAAATCCAATACCTTGACATTGATTTGGTATCTCAAGGTAATTCAATATCTAACTTATAACTACAACCCATACACCTCACTATACATTAATATATATTTAAACTATACTAACTATATACAAATATACCCCTTCGGATATTCAATACCCGTATCCAAGATATCTCACTCTCATTACCTTGGTGTATCACAAGGTAATCTAGAAATAATACTAACTAATATTAACTTGTGCTTATATATATATATATATATATATATATATATATATATATATATGTGTGTGTGTGTGTGTGTGTGTGTGTGTGTGTGTGTGTGTGTGTGTGTGTGTGTGTGTGTGTGTTTGATGATAAACAAAAAAATGAAACTAGGTTTATACGAAATCCTTTCTTTGTATACAAACAAGAAAAAAAATAGTATAATTAATCCTATACGAGGATGTTAAGTACAATAAAAATGATTCTGGGGAAAAATTGCTATAGGAGTCTGATCTACGGTCGATCACTTTGTCCCTTGGACCACACGATGATGAAGAAGTGCTGTAGAAGAAGAAGAAGCTTCAAATATTGCAGGAGGGATTGGATTCTCGTTGCCAAAGTCGTCAATCACTACTCTCTGTCTGTGCTCTCTCTCTCTCTCTTTTTCCGATCCCATCTCCTGTGACCGGAGGTCTCTATTTATAGAGCTTAGCCACAGTAACTGTCCAGTCGGCGTAGGAGCCAAACTGTGAAGAGAGTTGCACTCTTTACGCGGCGGTTATAATAACTGCTACCCACGTCTGAATTGTAACACCCCGTTCCGCTCAAGCGGACTGCCGTTTCAAACGACAATCGTGCAGCTGTCCCGACCTGCTTTGCCTCGATCAAGAAGCAAAGGATATCCAAACTTGCCCCTACAGGAATTCGGCTTAGGCTTTCAGAGGCTCGCTCAGACGTATCGCTCTGCCGAGGCGAATCATCGCTAAGGTGGGTGGCTACGGTGAACTTGTCTTTGCTTAGCCAGCACACATAAAATCTGGAATGTTCATGCTAGTCGCTAGGTGAATAACCCCCTGCATGCTAATAAATCCAACGCACCTAGCTAAGGGAATAATCCCAACTTGTAATACTTATGCTAGAATATGGAAATTGAAATACTGCTTATATTCAGACCCTCGCATGCTAAGTCCCTTAACGGTTTCATCTCTCAGCTTACCTTCGGGTCCGAGCAAACGTGTTTACTTATGTTCCTTAGAAATGCATGCTTGTCTGCTGAATGTTGCCATGTTTTCATCCAAACCCCGGAAGACTACTACGTAGTCGTTCCGTGCCTGAATGAACCTGCAAGTATCCGGGACCATTGGGTCGCCAAGGCAATCCCCGAACCAGGGGCACGCATCAGGGTAACAAATACTGAACGTGAATCCTATAACGTGATAACTGAATGATATTCACATCAAGTTTATTATCTGAACGAGAATCACGTCACATAACGAACGAATCTCAGCTCTTGGAGCAAACGCTCGTTCAGATCACGAATCATGGATTATCATTCAAGTTGTAGATTGAAACTGACCCTGACCTGCATGTCGCGGACAACTCGACAACGAGACACGGTTCCACGGGCGGTCACCGGGGCACTAGGACCGACCCGATCCGGATGGAACATAACGTAGTAGTCGCTCACGTGATTGACGGGATGGTTTATAACGCCTCACGTGCTTTCGTTGCATTCTCTACCCCGCCAATTGACTACGGTCCTTTATGGCTATGCCAGCGACTAACGTTCATATAGATAAGTCATCCTCGCTTAGCGGCTATCCGCGTGTGAGTCATTGCATCGCATCAAGAAACAACTGAACACCTGAATGATTACGTTAAAATGACCCACCTGTTTGCATATGCTATGCCTCCTGAATGTTATACCTGCTCGTGCTTGAATTAATCATGTTTGCCTTAGACAGGGAAGGGGAAATGGTAAGTTGGTAAGTCTCACCGTATTTCCTCTCATGTTGCACGGCGCACTGCCACACGAGTTAGGCTATTCAAATATTGCATGAAACTGATCCTAAGGCAACTAGAAAGAAAACTTAATAGTTGTGCACGGAACCTGTATTACGTGTTTGGATTTGTCGAGCGGGCGAGTAGCTTCCCCACCAGTGCATTCAATGTACTGATAATCCACCAGTTTGTGTGCAGGGTACGGGAGAACCTCGTTCGGTGCGGATGCCTCCAACGTGCGTGCTTAGGCATGAAGATCACTCCGAAGCAACGGTGCGTCCGGGAACTGAAGCACATATACAAGACATAATGTTGGAACTCGCCTGAACATCGCTTGTACAATCATTCCACAGTTGTAGCCACTTGGCACACTTTTACTGTTTCAGAGAGAGAGGCTTGAGCGACTTGTAATCTCGGCTATACGCCGCCTGTAATACATGTTTATATCAATAAAAGAGTTGCTTTACTTCAAACATGTGTTTCAATGCTTCTGCTATATTTGCCGACTCAGTGAACCTGTTACCGATCGCCTATGCGTTCATGACTCCGCTGCACTCGGATAACCTGTGCGACTATGTGGCTTAGAACTCTAACCGCCAGCCAATGAACCATGGTCTTGCACGGGCGTGGATCATGCTCGTGCGACATAACGCCCGGATGGGTCAATGCGATCGTTCCGCGGGAGCGCTGGCGAGGGTGATTCCCGCCTAGAGGGAACGGCCGATTGCCTGCGGGAGATCGGGGCGTGACATATTGGTATCAGAGCCTGGCTTCTACGCCTTTGGCCTTCAATTCGATATCTCTGTTTTGAAAGCTCGTTCGTGGGTTATGTGCACGCTCTCTCTCAATGCCTCGATGGGATGTTCCAACAATAAGTCTAAATACTTTCAAAATACGTTTTGAATGATATGATTGCTTGTCTGGTTGTATGCTGCGAGTGACCTTTGTGCCAACCTGTGCGAACCCTTGAGGGTATCGCTAGTAGCTTATCCGATTTCACTAACTCTAAGTTTGGTTGAATGTATCTATTCGAGGGACGCCTTGAACTAGTGCACCATCCAAGACTTAAGAAAAGGTGAACTCGAGTGCTAAGACTTCGCTATCACTGAGCTGGTTGACGTGTTCATGCTAGAAGTGCACTTCAAAAGTGCGCACGATCCAGTCTAGGCGATATGCTAATTTCGACACTTGTGCAAGTGAATATCCAAATGAACAAGTATAACGACTTGTCTAGGATTGCCTCAACCCTAGATTACTGCTTGTCCTCAGTAAGTCTCGAGGATAAGACTTTTTTTGAGTTGGGTAGGATGTAACACCCCGTTCCGCTCAAGCGGACTGCCGTTTCAAACGGCAATCGTGCAGCTGTCCCGACCTGCTTTGCCTCGATCAAGAAGCAAAGGATATCCAGACTTGCCCCTACAGGAATTCGGCTTAGGCTTTCAGAGGCTCGCTCAGACGTATCGCTTTGCCGAGGCGAATCAACGCTAAGGTGGGTGGCTACGGTGAACTTGTCTTTGCTTAGCCAGCACACATAAAATCTGGAATGTTCATGCTAGTCGCTAGGTGAATAACCCCCTGCATGCTAATAAATCCAACGCACCTAGCTAAGGGAATAATCCCAACTTGTAATACTTATGCTAGAATATGGAAATTGAAATACTGCTTATATTCAGACCCTCGCATGCTAAGTCCCTTAACGGTTTCATCTCTCGGCTTACCTTGGGTCCGAGCAAACGTGTTTACTTATGTTCCTTAGAAATGCATGCTTGTCTGCTGAATGTTGCCATGTTTTCATCTAAACCCCAGAAGACTACTACGTAGTCGTTCCGTGCCTGAATGAACCTGCAAGTATCCGGGACCATTGGGTCGCCAAGGCAATCCCCGAACCAGGGGCACGCATCAGGGTAACGAATACTGAACGTGTATCCTATAACGTGACAACTGAATGATATTCACATCAAGTTTATTATCTGAACGAGAATCACGTCACGTAACGAACGAATCTCAGCTCTTGGAGCAAATGCTCGTTCAGATCACGAATCATGGATTATCATTCAAGTTATGGATTAAAACTGACCCTGACCTGCATGTCGCGGACAACTCGACAACGAGGCACGGTTCCACGGGCGATCACCGGGGCACTGGGACCGACCCGATCCGGATAGAACATAACGTAGTAGTCGCTCACGTGATTGACGGGATAGTTAACAGCGCCTCACATGCTTTCGTTGCATTCTCTACCCCGCCAATTGACTACGGTCCTTTATGGCTATGCCAGCGACTAACGTTCATATAGATAAGTCATCCTCGCTTAGCGGCTATCCGCGTGCGAGTCATTGCATCGCATCAAGAAACAACTGAACACCTGAATGATCATGTTAAAATGACCCACCTGTTTGCATATGCTAGGCCTCCTGAATGTTATACCTGCTCGTGCTTGAATTAATCATGTTTGCCTTGGACAGGGAAGGGGAAATGGTAAGTTGGTAAGTCTCGCCGTGTTTCCTCTCATGTTGCACGGCGCACTGCCACACGAGTTAGGCTATTCAAATATTGCATGAAACTGATCCTAAGGCAACTAGAAAGATAACTTAATAGTTGTGCACGGAACCTGTATTACGTGTTTGGATTTGTCGAGCGGGCGAGTAGCTTCCCCACCAGTGCATTCAATGTACTGATAATCCACCAGTTTGTGTGCAGGGTGCGGGAGAACCTAGTTCAGTGCGGATGCCTCCAACGTGCGTGCTTAGGCGTGAAGATCACTCCGAAGCAACGGTGCGTCCGGGAACTGAAGCACATATACAAAACATAATGTTGGAACTCGCCTGAACATCGCTGTATAATCATTCCACAGTTGTAGCCACTTGGCACGCTTTTACTGTTTCAGAGAGAGAGGCTTGAGCGACTTGTAATCTCGGCTATACGCCGCCTGTAATACATGTTTATATCAATAAAAGAGTTACTTTACTTCAAACTTGTGTTTTAATGCTTCCGCTATATTTGTCGACTCAGTGAACCTGTTACCGATCGCCTATGCGTTCATGACTCCGTTGCACTCGGACAACCTGTGCGACTATGTGGCTTAGAACTCTAACCGCCAGCCAATGAACCATGGCCTTGCACGGACGTGGATCACGCTCGTGCGGCATCACGCCCGGATGGGTCAATGCGATCGTTCCGCGAGAGCGCTGGCGAGGGTGATTCCCGCCTAGCGGGAACGGCCGATTGCCTGCGGGAGATCGGGGCATGACATGAATGATCTCCTGAATCCGAGTATGACGCGTGTCCCATTATGAGGTAACGCGTATAACCATTCCTCGAAGATCACGGCATACAAGCCACATAGGCAACTGCCCCTCGCGTAAAGATGGTTGGCATAAAAGCCTAATAACTGTCTTGTTGGCGTAAAAGCCAGATTATGCGTAAAGCTTGATACTGTATGAATAATAGATAACCAGCGTAAAAGTAGCCAATTATCCTTCCTGACTGAGGTCTTGAGCGTATTATGGGCTAAATAGCCTTATCACGTACCTTTGCAAATATAGCCTGAGTTGGCGTATTTCGAGGAGATAGCATACGATGTACTCCTATAGTTAAAAATAGCCTGGTTGGCGTAAAATGCAAGGATGGTGATGTGAGCATATTAGTCACGATTTTAGCTCTTTCAGTCATTAAAAATAGAACAAAATCTCATGCATTAAATGCAGAGATTTGTCCCTATCTCGAGCATTAAATGCAGAGATATGCCTCGAGCTCTGTATGAGAGAGCTTTTGACGTGGCATCTTTTTTTGTCGAATGTTGAGCATAAAAAACTTATCTCTGCCTGTGTAAAATACACAGTGTATTCCTTAAATGCGTAAAAAAATGACTTATATCAAGGATATGTCACTAAACGACAGCGTGGGCCTCTGTGCGGAATCATCATTACAGCCGTCCTCTCGATCGTCTTGCAGTACTCTTTGTTAGGAGTCAGGTTCACTGTTTTGTCTGACAGGTTCATTCGAGGAATACGAAGAGTTCCTCGTATGACTTTACGTTGCATTAAAGACAAACATATTTTACGCCGTAGGGAGGTGTAGCCACCTTTTACGCCAAAATGGCCTTTGAGTGCTGCTTTACGTGGGCTATTCTGAAGCCATATTTTACGCCACACAGCGCTTAAGCTCTTTTTTACGCGTATAGCTCTGAAGTCATATTTTTATGCCATATAGCGCTGAAGCTCTGTTTTTCGTAGGCTTCATGCATGTTGGGGGTTTTACGCGTATAATTTCCCAGCGTATTTTTATGCTTCTACAAGACCCCCTTCAAAGTTTTCAAATTCCTCGTAATTTAAAATACTTTGAATGAAGCATGAAATGGTCAAATTTGACTCGTTTTATGAGGCTAATTTTTCGGAGATATTTAGGAAGTTGTTAGGATTTGGTATGTTCTCTTCTGCCTATATAAAGGCAAGCTAGTGAACCTGTTTTTCCATACTTCCTTCACCAAAAAGATGGTTGCCGAGATCCATTGGGCTGACCTGAGGAAGAAGAAGATCATGCTCTTCCAGCATGTAAGGAGCCATAAAAAGAGGCATCTTCGAGCAAATATCCCCTGCACCGATGGATCATGGAAGGATATCATAGCTTCCTTTGCTCGGGATAATCAGCAATTTTATATGGCGATTCGTCCAGGAGAGTGGAAGGGTCTCATCGGACCACACAGCTTGTTAGCTGTATTTTTTTCTATTATGAAGCTGGACGCAGATGGACAGCTTGGCCGTGTCTTCCAGTATTATGTTGGGTCTGAATCCCTAACATAATTCTTGAGCGTGGCCGCCAACAATGTAAGGAGGGGGGCTTGAATAATTTACACAGGCCCAGTTTTGTATCCTCCTGCCATTCACCATTTTTTTGTTCATCGGCCGAAGAAGCCGATGAAGTGCCGTAGAAGAAGAAAAAGATCTCCATCAAATAAGAATCTGGTGCAATAGATTCCCATCGTGATCTTGAATATTAATGAAAAATCCTTTGTAAAATGGATTTTCATCATATGTAATCATGATTAATAAACTTGTCTTCTTTTATGCTTCATTGATTTGCCATATTTGCTGTGAGGAAGTCTGATAATACACAGCTTCGACACGTCTGAGTAATTTTTTATGCTGATTCTGATAAACACTTATCCGATCACGTCCTGACTTTTACGCGTAACAGAAGATGCGTAAAAAGCTCTTTAACATTAAGTTGTCTTGAAGATCCAACTGTCATGCTGTCTTTGGGCGAGGAGTCACATAGAATTCTGAACTGTCACTTCTCTAATACGAAGAGTTTCTGTTCAGAACATCATCTTCAAGAATGGCTTCCCTAAAATTCCTTGAAACAGGGAAAGAAATGCCCGTCGAATAGGCCATTCTTGAACTTAGATGTAAAGGATTCTGGATAGACTTCAAATGAACTTCCAATGGCCCAAGAAGAAGAGTCATCTTCAATGCTGACATCTGTGTGTTTCAGGCACTTAGAATATTTCATAACCAAAAAGGAGCATTTTCTGCGTAAACCCTTGTAATTGGCCTTCTCGAGTATAAGACCCAAACTATCAAGATATACGCGTGTCCTGTCCTGCGTAATTTTAAGATATACGAAAAGTCATAGATCCGTAGCATTTGTAGCTTTTGAGCATAAAATCGTAGATCTGTAGCTTCTGAGCGTAAAACCATAGATTTGTAGGATTCTGAGCATAAAATCGTAGATTTGTAGCTTTTGAGCATAAAAGCTTCTGAGCGTAAGATCATAGATCTGTAGCTTCTGAGCGTAAAAGCTCCTGAGCGTAAAATCATAAGTCTGTAGCTTCTGAGCATAAAAAACCATGGATCTGTTATGCAGTATGACTGTCCGTCTTCCTTTTCAAATGATAGGCTGACGTGGTCCCATATCATAACCGACTATTAAAAATCGGATTTGGTTAGGGATTCAAAGAGTTATCTGAACTCTATAAATAGCCCAAGGTCTTGAGAGAAAAAACCCTTCATCTGTTTCTGCAAAACCCTTTCTTTCTGAGAACTTTTCATCTTCGTCTCTTTTCTGAGAACTCTGAGTTTCGCCATGGCACCAAAATAGGCCTCCATCTCTAAGGGAAAGAAAGTCGCTTCCTCATCCCACTCCTCTGCTCAAGCACGAGCAACCCCCATTAGGCTGAGCGACCCCGATCTGAACGAAGTGCTCCACCGTCGAGCTACACTCCGAGCATCACAGGTAAAGACTTCGAGAGGAATAGAGAACCTTCCGCACATGTTGTACGTGTATGCGTAATAATACGGTCATATTTCTAATGTGTCAGCGTAAAACTCCATATTTTTGTAGTCTGGCGTAAAAACTCAGACTGTCAAAATTTGGCGTATACTGCAATATTTGCATTTTACGCACTGGATGTAAATTTTAGCATAAAACTCAAATTTTGGCAGTTTGGCGTAAAAGCTCAGATTGTTAGTTTTGGCGTATACTGCCAACTTTGAGTTTTTACGCAATGGAAGTAAATTCCAGCGTAAAAAGTCAAATTTTTTGTAGTATGGCGTAAAAACTCAGACTGTTAGGCCTTGGCGTATACTGCAAGAGTGTACCGTCTAGCGTAAAACTGACTTATTTTCTTGTTTTTTGCAGTGGACCTACAGATCCCTCCTTTGGCTGAAGTGATGGGCTCTGCTGCGGGAATGCTGAATTCCAATTACCTGGAGGACTTGTCCCATATGACATTCCCCATCTCTGAAAACAAGTATCCTCAAGAAAGGGGAACTCTTATCTCAACCCAAGGAGAACGAATATTGCTGTATATGATCAGTGGGGAGCCCCTGACATACATATATGGGACTGAGTATAAGAAACCAGGTTTCTTATTCGGGGATGTTATCGATAAACAATCCCAGACTAAGCCCAAGAAGGAAGATTGGGTATTTTTTGCTGAGGACACGGTCATGTATCTGACAAGGATGTCCAGAGATTACCCTATCTCTGCATTCTTCCATGTCACCCATCGCAGAAATATGGTGTGGACTTTGACTCCCGATCTTCACGGCCAGCCGGGGAAGATCTTTTATAGGAAAGGATTGAATCGAGGAGCCTTTGTGAGCAGTCCTTCAGGCCCTGTTATGCCTTTCAGAGGATTACTACTGGGTAGCGTCCCGAGTGAAGACACTTCACTGATCAAGCCGATTCAAATAACAACTTTCTGCAATAACTTTATGGGGCAGGGAGGAGTATACCCCAAGGTTAACCCTCGCACCAGTGGATGGCTTAGCCCCCAGAATCTTTGATGGGCCAGTTTATCTACCTGGACCCTGAAGCACTTCCAGACGGAGCTAAAAAGTATTGGTTTATTTGCGGCTGTGAGTGCCACTAGTGTTGGGCTGCTCTAAACCCTAACTTGTTCTTAGCTTTGATGGAGCGATATAATTCATTCACTGGGACTTTTGCCACTCCGCTAGGTGAGTTGGGCTTAGCCCTTCATGAGATGGCAGATATCTCAAAGCTGCCAATGGGAGACACTCCTTATGAGGAGTATGTTCCCACAAATAGGGAGCTGAGGGATACAAACCCTCGGGCAGTGGCAGTGTACCAGGAGCTGATGAGCTACTACCTTGTATGCACCACCTTCTACAAAGAGCCCTCTGATTTGTCCCATATCAACAAATGGGTATCCTACCTCTTCTTCCATCAAGCCAGAAATGCCAAGTAGGATAAGGTTGTAGATAGTAGAGATAAGCCTTTGAACCTGCTGAGTATGCTTAGTGCCAACACAGTCGATTATCTCATTGAAGACACTGGGGCTTCAGATTGGGTTCTTGCTAAGGAGATAGGGGGTTATCCTGCAGGCACTAAAGCCTATAGTTATATGAGGCATTGTCGCAAGCCTCTGTCAAGGGAAGTTCAACTGGCTGGCTTCCTCTCTGTCTGGCTACGCCGATGGATATTGCCTGGCATCGCGTCTGCGGATCGCATTCATCGCAACACCTTATGGCCCGCAGTGCGTTTGGTGTTTGGGGCAAGATTGGGCCTGCTTTCTGCCATGGTATGAAGGATACAAGCTGGCCTGAGGGCCATTACTGATGGGCTACTGGCTGATGATACACAGCGTGAAGGATATCCTATAGTGGAATTACCATTCCTATATCTGATGGGATGGTTAATCCTTTACAATACCAAAGTGATGTCTCCCAAATCTGCCGGTGGTTTGGGCAATAACTTTCTGTTGAATTACAGGAATTCTTCTTGGAATGTGACTAGCGTCATAGACTGTCCGCTAGCACTAAATTTTGCCCATAGTTGGAAGTTCTTCTGCATCGTCCCTCCTGTATATATCAATCAACAGGGGACGAAACTTCAGGATGCAGGTCAGGGGAAGACTATTCTTTCTCCTGAAGCCTTTTACTGGTTGGTCTGTATTAGACATTCCCACCTGTTGTACAGAAGTGAGGATCACTTCTACTTGGAGCCTTATCTGCCCAGCCGGTTCACCAGGCAATTTGGGTACGACTAGTTGCACGTGGGGAATCCTATCACCAGCTTCAAGTTCAAAGGTGGACTTATTGATGGAGCTAGAGGATGGCGGTATTTCATCATGGGTTGTACAAGAGCAACCTTTGCTGTGCCTGCGACTTCTCTCTCCATGGAGTTGTACATTCTTCATTCGTATACGCAGTTTTATGCGTCCATCAATACTTTCCATCGTGGTTTCAATGTACATGGAAGTTTCAGGATGCCCTCCCATAGGTCCACTGGAAAGGAGGAGATACCGTCTGTTTCCTCGGATGAAGGTGATAAAACCACTGGTGTAGACGACTATTTGCTAATTGTACCGATAGGCGTAATAGCTCCGCCAGCAGTGCCTCTCATAATCTCCAATAAACGAAAGGCTTCCACTCTGAAGGAGCCTTCCCCCTGCAAGAAGAAGCTGACTACCCGAGGTCCTAAAAGGACTTCCCCAAGGGGGCCTCTAGGGGTGAGCCTATTATTTCCCCTGTTGGGGATGATTCTTTGATCAGGGGTCCTTCGCCTTTTAGAGAGGGAACCTCCACAGTTCCAGCTGACAGTGCTGGAGATTCTTTGCTCACGATTGCTACCGCTACCGCCGTTACTGGTAGTGCTTCGAGATCGCCTTCAAGATCGAGCATAATAAGAATCAATATACCTTTATCCAGACAAATGGGGCTAGCCCCTCCTTCGTCTGTAAGTATCTCTAGCGAGATTCTACCTGATGAGCCTCGAGTGGATCTGGGTGACGACTGGGATGACTACCCTCAAACGTCAGTTGGTGCACCCTTTTCTCTAGGTATGACAGCTTGTTTAGCATCATTAAGAAATGATTTAGCTATACAAGCTGTAGACACAACATACATTCCATCGGCCATGGGTAAATGTTGCCTTCACGCTTTTTCAGGGAAATTAACATCAAATTGATATTAACTTTCTCTTATCTTATTTTCAGGCAAAGACATCTCTGGGGAGGGCAGAGTTGACATAACTTCTGACTTTGTTGCGGATCCAGCTAATGAAATGGCGGTGCCCGACGTCGAAGAAGCATGCTTTGAAGCTGCCGATCTTTTATCCGCAATATTCTCGGGTGTCATCCCACCTGTGGCAGTTCAAATAACATCAAAGGAGGATGAACCCACCATCTCGACTGTGCCTCCTTCGTTGAGTATGCCAGCAACTTCAACTGTTGTTGGTGTGCCTTCTTTTGTCGCCATCTGTTGAAGCAACGACTATGGCAACATCCTCTGCAGTCCTTCCAGATAGGAGATTTACCGATATTGCGGCCACTCCCAGCGTACATTCGATCTTTGCTACGCTAGTTGAACAATATACTAGCATATTCTATCGCACTTTGAAAGAATTGATATCTATGGTACTGGAGAAGAATCTAAGCTTTGATGCTCTGAAGACATCCTCCCAGCTCACTATAGCGCCGATTAGAAATTTCAATGACGCTAAAAGAGTTGATGCGCTAGAGCAAATAGTTAATGGTTTAGAACAACCCATTAACAAATATTTGCAACAATCCCAAGGCAACATCGATGACTTGGTTCAAGCTGAGTATGACTCTCTAACTGCTGAACTTGCTCAGAGGACAGAAACTTTAAACAAATCCATCCAGGAACAACAACAAGAGATGGAGAAAGAGCAGGCAGTATTAGTAGAGAGTATCCCTCAGCTAACTCAGTACCAGGCCGAATGTGAGGGAAATAAAGCGAGGGTTCAAGAATTGGAAGCTGAACTCGCTCAGGCAAGGGAGAGGCTTCTCAAGACATCGGTAATTCGTGATGTATTTTAGGGCCAAGTGAGGACAACTCAACATAACTTGACACATGCGGGTGTCATCCATGCAAGTTTTATTGATTCTTTGTCCGAAACTATCTTTCTTGAACAATGACGAAGCAAGGCTGGAACGGGTTCGTACTAACATTTTGAACTCCAGGAATGGGAGGATGGCTGCTTTGGCGCAACAGATCCGTGATTTAACTGCTCCTCCCAAATGATGTATCTTTTTGCTTCTTCTGTAATTTGCTATTCCCAGAGATAATAAAGATACTCCTTCTGACTTTGTGGACCCATCATTTTAGAATATAAATGATAGGCTAGGATGAAAGTGATATCGGAGTTAATATGGACGTGATATACTTTCGGTAAGTTTCAGCTGGATATATCTATTCAGAGGTTATATGGACATGATAGAATATGCTCCAACTAAATTTGTATACAAAACACCATCAGAGGTAATATGGACGTGATAGCTTTTGATGTTTCAAATTAGTTAAACATATCTATTCAGAGGTCATAAAAACATGATAGAATATGATCCAACCAGTCTTTGTATGTAGTGTCATCAGAATAAAATCTTCACTATACCACTTTGAGAAAAGGAGATCAAGCATAGTACTTCTTCAGGAATTTGCCGTTAATAGGAGCCATTATCAAATCTCCATTAGGCTTGGCTAATCTGTAAGCGCCATTTGAAGATATGGTTTCAATCACATAAGGGCCCTCCCATTTGGGCTGGAACTTGCCCTTACTTTTGTATGTAATGATCATTGGCCTCTTCACAGCTAGAACTAGCTCGCCAACTTTGAACACTCTTTCCTTCACTTTTTGATTAAAAGCTCTGGAGATGCGTGCCTGGTAGAACTTGGTGTGCTGTTGAGCTTGAAGGAGTTTCTCGTTTAATCCTTCTAGCTCTTGAAGTCTTAAATGATCATTATTTTTCTGAGTCAGCTCATTAGCCACTGCTATCCTGAGTGATGGAATTTGAACTTCAATGGGGAAAACTGCTTCACACCCGTAAACTAACAAAAATAGGGTACAACTCGTTGGTGTTCGTACCGTCGTACGGTATGCCCATAGACATTCTCCCAACTTCTCGTTCCAATCTCTTTTATTTGAAGAGACAAACTTCTTCAAGAGTTTGATGATGGTTTTATTGAAGGCTTCCGCCAAACCATTAGCAAGATGATTTTATGTCGTTGACGCCATATTTTGTATCCGATTCTTATTGCAAAATCGGTAAAACACTTGGCTGATGAATTGAGGCCCGTTGTCATGAATTATTCTTCGGGGTATTTCAAAGCGATAAATTACATGGTGCTTGATAAAGCTGATCACATTAGATGTCTTTACCTCAGCAAGAGGGATTGCCTCCGCCCATGTGGAGAAATAATCGGTGATAGCCAATATGAACCGATGTCCTCCAGAAGACAAAGGATGAATAGGACCAATGATATCCATACCCTATGCTTTAAAGGGCCATGATGCAATGGTAGGATGTAAATACTCAGAAGGCTGATGTATAAAATCTACATGAACCTGACAGGCTTTGCATTATCTTACGTATTTAACGGCATCTGCAATCATAGTAGGCTAGTAGTAGCCCATCTTTCTGATACGATCATGGAACTTAGGACCGGGTTGATGTGCTCCACATACACCGTCGTGAGCTTCTCGGATAACCTATTTTGCCTCATCATCAGAGAGACATCGTAACAATAGTCCATCATATGTTTGGCGATATAGACTTTGTGATGAAGCATCAAAATAGAAACGTAATAATCGTCTCTTGATAGATGCTACTTTTTTAGGATCATCTGGTAAGATTCCGTATGACATGAAGTCTATAAAGGGACTTCTTCAGTCTCTCTTAGGAGGAGTCATATTTATAGCGTAGCTGCGTTCTATGTGAAAATTATTTTTCACATAGAATAAATATCTGTTATGAAGGATCACCGAACTGCCTTCTTATAGGAATAGCTAGATCTGCAGTTAGACTGGCAAGAGCATCAGCTTCCAAATTTTGAGATCGAGGCACATGCTCTAAAAAGAACCCTTCGAAAGACATGGCTATCTCGATCGTTGTTTGGTGATGAGGAATAAGGTCTGGGTTGCGGACTTCATATATTCCTCTGACCTGATTAACGATCAGCTGAGAATCACCAAAAGCTTCCAGGTATTCAACATCCAATTCTTTAGCGACTTGAAGCCCAATTAGTAGAGCATTATACTCTGCCACATTATTAGAGCAGGGTTCGCTAAGAGAATATGCTCGATAGATGACGAGTTTATCAGGAGTCACCAAGACAATTCCTACTCCTGAAACTACGTTTCCCTTAGGACCTGTTCTGGAGGGTCCATGAAAGAATAACTTCCATGTATCACCTTCCATTGCCGAATTATATTCTGCAACTTCGTTGGAAATATCCTCATATAATTTGGAGGTTTCCGAAATTGGATGGACAGCTAAGAAATTAGCCAATGCCTGACCTTTCATGGACTTCTGAGGACATACACCATATCATATGGTGTTAGTAATATCGCCCAAGTCACGAGTCGGGAATTAAGAACACTCGGCTTATTCATCAATACCCGAAGAGGATTGATTCTGGAGATGATATGAATAGTTTGGCCCATCACGTAATATCGCGTCTTCTGAATGACAAACATTAAGGCCAAGCATTCTTTTTCTACTGGATTGTACTGGTGTTCAACTCCGACCATCATCCTGCTTAAATAGTAGATAGCCTGTTCATGACCTTCATTGTTCTTCTGTGCGAGAAGAGCCCCTAAAGAATGATCCATTGCTCGAACATACAGCAAAAATGGTCTTCCTATGACATGAGGTACCAGGACTGGAGGATTAGTAAGATAGCGTTTGATATTATTAAATGTTTGCTGACAGGCTTTATCCCAGACGAATAACACACCTTTCTTTATTAGATGAGAAAATATTGACATCTTCCGGAGAGGTCGGATATGAATCTCCTGATGTAAGCTAGACGACCTTGAAATCCCCTGAGTTCTCTCAGATTATGAGGCGGTCGCATTTCTAGGATAGCTTTTACTTTATCAGGGTCAACATGAATGCCTTTAGCGGTAATGACAAATCCCAGAAATTTGCCACTGGATACACCAAGAAAGGACTTTGTGGGGTTCATTTTGAGTTGATGTTGACGCATCAACTCGAATACTGTCTTCAAGTCTTGGATGTGATTATCCTTGAGGCAGCTTTTGATAGCAATATCGTCCACGTAACATTCTACCATTTTACGCAGATGCTTATGGAATATGTTACTCATAGCTCGTTAATAAGTAGCCCCTGCATTCTTCAATCCAAAAGGCATAACCGTATAACAATATAACCCCCAGTGGTGTACGAAAAGCAGTATGCTTTTTATCTTCAGGATTCATCTTAATTTGATTATATCCTAAAAATCCGTCCATGAATGACATGCACTCAAAATTGCACGTATTATCGATCATGACGTCTGTAATGGGAAGAGGGAACTCATCTTTAGGGCAGGCCGTATTTAGATCTCGAAAGTCGATGCAAATACGAACTTTCCCCTTTTTTTTCATAACTGGGACAATATTAGCGACCCAATCAGGATGTTGTTCTTCCCGGATGAACCCACAGGCTATTAGTTTCTTGATTTCAGCTTCAATGGCATCCATCATATCCGGACGGAACCGGCGTTGGTGTTGCTTTACAGGCTTTGAATTGGACAATATATTGAGTTTATGGGTAGCCACTTTTGGATCAAGACCTGGCATATCCTCATTGTTCTAAGCAAAGATATCGATATATTCTTTTATCAGCTGGATCATTTCTTCTCTTTCTTCTTCGAAAAGATTGTTGCTGATAAATATCGGCTTTGATAAAAATTCATCCCCGACAGATTTGGATAACCTTATCTTCAGTGGGTGGTTCTTTTTGCTCGAATCAGAGTTTCTATTGTATATCCATTTGCTGTGCCCATGATTCATTTTTAAATGATTCAGATTCTTGTTCCTCTGCTTCGAGAGAATCTGTCAATACCGTATTTACTGATAATACCCGTTCGAGTTCATCATATGAATCGGGGGACGATAAACCATCCTGAGAAGAGGAAATGGTCTCCCCACTTGACTCAGAGTTGTTTGATGTTACGAGAGACATGGTTTACCCTAACCCGAAATGAGTTCGTTGACAGTAGGGATCACCATGCAACGATATTCGTCTGCCTTTTCCATAGTTGAGGCCTGGCTCCAACTTCAAATTATAACCCATGCTTTGCATAATCTTTAAAGCCTGTGGGCTATATCTATGGACTTGTATTTTCCCAGCATCAGACTCGTGATAATCTTCTTTTACACTCGGTCTATTCCGCATTCGACCGAAGACTATTAGATGCTGATCGTTGCGAGTAGGTGGAACAATAAAGACTGAATCTTCATGCGGCCCATATGTCGTGACGACATTGTATGTTGAAGCTACTTCCCATACATATGGATAATAGAAGTCTATATCTTCCAAGAATTTTTGTGCTATAGATTCTATATCATTATGAAGGGAAGATTCCTGATTAGAAAATTGAGTGTCAATATACTGGAAAATAGAATCTTTATTATTGCCAGAAACTATGTTCTCGATTGTATTTACATCAGCTGACTGCTTATTGCGCCTAAGGTCAATAACCAAAGGTGGAGGCTTCTTGTTCAGACTGATCACTAAGGGATCATTTCCTCCTCCCGATTTGGTTTTGCCCAAGTGGATAGCCATGAGTTTCATGACTTTCGGACTGGTAGTCCGCCCTTTCACCTGGATTGACAAAGGTTGCTCAGCAGATGGTTCTCCTGACTCCTGGTAGGATTCCTCCTCCATCCGGTCTAACACCTCCTTCATGTAGTCTTGGGTGTACAATATGGCATCGGAATAGTAGGACTCAACTCCTTTGAACGGGTTAAGATCAGCAAACTCAGTTTTCACTATCCCTTGAACGTCTACATATTTAAAGCATTGATGTAGAGTTGAAGGAACAATATTATGATCATGGATCCATGGCCTGCCTAACAGAATATTGTAAGACACCTCCGAATCAACGACGTAACATGTAGCCACTGATCTAAGGTCACTAATCTGGATCCTTAAACGAATCTTCCCCAACGGTCTGCTTTTCCTGGTATTAAAGCCCACGATTGTGGTGGTAGTGTAAGCCAGTTCGCTTGTAGGAATTCTCAGCGGTCTCAGCAGACTATGAGGGATAATGCTGATCGACGATCCCGGATCTATGTAAATCCGGTCTACCTCCATGGAGCCGACGTATCCGGTGTAATAAAGAGGCCTGTCATGCTTGTTATGTTTCAATAACATGTCCTCTTGAGTGAAAGTGATGTTAGGGACCACTTCCATCATACTATGGCATTAAGGATATGCCACAGGCTCTTTATTAGGGGATTTGAGTTGAGTCAAGCATACATCTTCCTGCATTAACGCTTCACTCAAGGCTTGACGAGTGTCTTTGGATAGCCTAAGTAGCTCAAAAATGGACAATCTGGCTAGAGTATTAGCCAACTGAGCCAAGATGTCAAAGTTATATGGTTTCTCTAAACCTTTGTTTTGAATATTCTTCAAAGGTTTATCGAAACGAACTTCTTTCTGCTTGCCTTTGTCCTTCGAAGTTGGTTTAGAAGGACCTACCTCTGACATAACAGGTTCAGGTTCCGGATGTTTAGCAAGCGAAGTGTCTGTCGTTGCTTCCTCCAGGCTACCTCCATAGTCTTTAAGGTAGGCTTTCCCTGACCGAGTTCCGTTTGTTAAAGCCTCTTCCTCCGACGTTGGGGATATTGCAACCATATGGCATAGTTTACATCTTGAGTTCTTTTTAGACTTAGAGTTAGCAGCTTTAGTCTCTTCCTCAATTTCTGACACTAGATCAAAGTGAACCCACATGATCTCCCCACGCTTGGTAGTTAGGGACACTAAGTCATGATTATGACCCCTGGTAGGAGAGAGATTAACAATGTTCATCATTGCCCGTGGAATAGGTACCACACCATCCGGGACTTCTTGAGGGGGCAGATTGCCAAATTGGAGCGAGATCATGTTTGCAGTGACCGTCTTCTCGTTGTTACGCAGAGTGATGGCCTTGGCGTCGATCAGCTCCTGGATTTTCCTTTTTAGTACATAGCATGCCTTTGTGGGGTGATGTATGTATCTGTGGAAAATGCAGTACTTAGGGTTATTGGTACTGCCGACTTCATTTGGCCGCTTTACCTCGGGGAGAGTAAGCTTGCCACTTTTGACTAGACAATCGAATATGCTCGGAATATCGTCGTTGTCAAAAGAATATTCTTCTTTAGGCCTGGAAGTCCCAGGATTCGTCTGTGTTGTCACTGGAGTATGTTGCCTGGACGTGTTGATCGCCAGAGCTTCCTTTTCTTTGGAATTATGAGTATGGTCATTATTGGAGGATGACCGCTTCCCTCGATCAGAGGTGGAGATCATGATTCCGTTGTCACGAGCCTTCCGACTGTTGTCTTTAGCGGCTACCGCTGACATGATAAACGAGGGCCAATCATGGAACTGATATGGTCCCGTGAATACTGAGATCAGCGGGAGAAGGTTCTTCCTGCAAATGTCCACCAAGGCAAAATCTGGAACTCCGGGAGGCATCTGCAAAGTAGCCTGGCGAAAACGTTCAATAAAAGTACGAAAGTTTTTTTTCTCCTTCTGCTTTACTTCGATGAGTGATGACATAGACATGTCCATTCCTCCTTCGTAGAATCGAGCGAAGAACAAAGTCTTGAAATCTTCAAAAGAAGTAATGCAGTTGTCCGCTAGACTACGGTACCATTGATAGGCCACTCCAGACAGACAACCTTTAAACACTCGAGTGAGAAGGGCGTTATTTCCTTGTAATAACACCATCATCATGCTGAAGTAATTCATATACTGGCTTGGTGACATTTTTCCCTCGAACAAAACCATAGCCTGTAGTTTGTATTTTGGTGGAAAAGGGATCTCGTCCCAGATAGCTGGGTATGGCTGGTTGATTCCCAACTTCTTGAGCTGATCCTTATGCTTCAAGGCATCAAATTGGGCTTTTAATTTCCGAACTGCCTGTATCGGATCTTCAGTTGGGAAAGGGACAGCAGAGAGGTGAGAGATCGGTTGCATTATAACTCCGACAAGAGGTAATACATTCTTCGGGTTAAGGGGTTGAGGAGCAGCTGATTCTTGATTTTGAATAGGCTCCTGGCTTGCATTGGATGGTGGCATGTCTACCCCCACACGTATTTGAGTCCGAGGAACAGGTGCTTGAGCTACCGCAGCTGTATGTTGAGTTACCATCATTTGGTGCGTACTCTCTATCATGGTATGCATCTCTTTAAGCTATGCTTCCAATACAACGACTCGTTGTTCAGTACTTCCGGATGGGGAAGCTTCTTCATGTTCATCTCCAACGGCATAAACTCCCATTTCTCTGGATGCCACCGAGGGATTAGTATAAATCTCTGTAGAGATTGAGTCTATACTTTCAGCATTAGATTTAGAAAGCTGGCGACCCCCAGCGTCAGAATCAGAAGAATATGAAGCCGATTGTCGTGATCTCGAGCGGGTGTTTCCAAAAATACCTGCTTCAATATTCTCAAAGAGTCTGTCAAATCTCCTTTGGCTCAGAGTTCTAGAGGGATGATGTCTTGAACTTGACCTTCCTCTAGGAATATGCGAATCCATGTTTACTGACGCGAATGTCGGTTCTTCTTCCTGTAAGGACAAAGAGTAGTTCAACCGGTCGAAAACTGACCGTTTTTTCTTAGAACAGTAGTAGTTAATTATAACCTTATGACTATTACAACAATGCTCCCTAGGGGGTGTAATAGACATATTAGAAGATCCCCTGTCTTTGCGTTTCTGGATCAAGAAATCACACAAATCAGGAAGATTAACAGAAGAAGAGGGCTTATTATGCCTTTTTACATTAGTAGGGACGTGGAGATTGGAAATCATGACCCTCTCTCTGCCATAAGTATACAGCAGTTCGCCCATGTGAGTAGCATACGATCCATCATCCGTCTGAGGAGCGTATTTTTCCGTGAAGCGGGTCTTCTTTACGCGGACAGATTTATCCTGGCGTAATTTGCAGTGTTGCCCAGGTTCGCGTAAAATAGGGAAGGTCCTCAAACGACCTCCAACGTCCCACGTAATCTGAAGAGTGGGCAACTTCTTCTCTTGGGGGCGTACAAGCCTAGAGGTTGGGAGATTTGCCACTTGTTTTCCCTTGATGTGATCCAAGGGTCCATCTGCCTCATCACAGACGGAAGATGTATTTTTACGCGCAAGGCGCGTTCTAGACTTCTGGATTGGCACTGGAGCATTGCCAAAAGTTTTGTTTGCCACGTCACAGACGGGAGATGGATTTTTACGTGCAATACGCGTTCTAGACTTCTGGATTGGCACTGGGACATTGCCAGAAGTTTTGTCTGCCATGTCACAGACGGGAGACGGATTTTTACACGCAATGCGTGTTCTAGACTTCTGGATTGGCACTGGGGCATTGCCAGAAGTTTTGTCTGCCACGTCACAGACGGAAGACGGATTTTTACGTGTAAGGCATATAGGTTGTGTTGTCACAACCTTTTTGATCAGAGGTGGAGAGCTTGCAGGAAGGGTAGAGGATGTCTGGAGCATCCACACTTTATGCAGCTTCCTGTTGTCCTGGACAGAGAGGGGATGAGAGCTACCCCTGAACGAAGCATGTCTTCGTAAGAAAATTAGTCGAATTGGACGACCAAGGTCTTCTTTGTCGATCCGACGGATACAACATCATGTTGAGCAATGGCTTTCTCGTCAGATGAGAAAGTAGTCCCCAGCAAAGTCGCCATCTTGTGTTTGATGATAAACAGAAAAATAAAACTAGGTTTATACGAAACCCTTTCTTTGTTTACAAAAAAAAAGTAGTACAATTAATCCTATACGAGGATGTTAAGTACAATAAAAATGATTCTGGGGAAAAATTGCTATAGGAGTCTGATCTGCGGTCGATCACTTTGTCCCTTGGACCACACGATGATAAAGAAGTGCTGTAGAAGAAGAAAAAGCTTCAAATATTGTAGGAGGGATTGGATTTTCGTTGCCAAAGTCGTCAATCACTACTCTCTGTCTGTGCTCTCTCTTTTTTTTTTCGATCCCATCTCCTGTGACCGGAGGTCTCTATTTATAGAGCTCAGCCACAGTAACTGTCCAGTCGACGTAGGAGCCAAACTGTGAAGAGAGTTGCACTCTTTATGCGACAGTTATAATAACTGCTACCCACATCTGAATGATCTCCTGAATCCGTGTATGTCCCATTATGAGGTAACGCGTATAACCGCTCCTCGAAGATCATAACATACAAGCCACGTAGGCAACTGTCCCTCGTGTAAAGATGGTTGGCATAAAAGCCTAATAACTGTCTTGTTGGCGTAAAAGCCAGATTATGCGTAAAGCTTGATACTACATGAATAATAGATAACCAGCGTAAAACTAGCCAATTATCCTTTCTGACTGAGGTATTGAGCGTATTCTGGGCTAAATATCCTTATCACGTATATTTGCAAATATAGCCTGAGTTGGCGTATTTCGAGGAGATAGCATACGGCGTACTCCTATAGTTAAAAATAGCCTAGTTGGCGTAAAATGCAAGGATGGTGATGTGAGCATATTAGTTACGGTTTTAGCTCTCTCAGTCATTAAAAATAGAACAAAATCTCGTGCATTAAATGCAGAGATCTGCCCCCATCTCGTGCATTAAATGAAGAGATATACCTCGAGCTCTGTACGAGAGACAGCTTTTGATGTGGCGTCTGTTTTCGTCTAATATTGAGCGTAAAAAACTCATCTCTGCCTGTGTAAAATAGGCAGCGTATTCCTTGAATGCGTAAAAAAATGACTTGTATCAAGGATATGTCACTAAACGACAGCTTGGGCCTCTGTGCGGAATCATTAATACAGTCGTCCTCTCGATCGTCGTGCAGTACTCTTTGTCAGGAGTCAGGTTCACTGTTTTGTCTGACAGGTTCATTTGAGGAATACAAAGAGTTCCTCGTATGACTTTACGTTGTATTAAAGACAAACGTATTTTACGCCGTAGGGAGGTGTAGCCACCTTTTACGCCAAAACAGCCTTTGAGTGCTGCTTTACGCGGGCTGTTCTGAAGCCATATTTTATGCCATACAGCGCTGAAGCTCTGTTTTACGCGTATAGCTCTGAAGTCATATTTTTATGCCATATAGCGCTGAAGCTCTGTTTTACGCGGGCTTCATGCATGTTGGGGGTTTTACGCGTATAATTCCCCAGCGTATTTTCATGCTTCTACAATATATATATATATATATATATATATATATATATATATATATATATATATATAAGCTAGTTATTTTATATTAATAAACTAGTAGTTTATATTAATAAACTAGTAAACTTGATAAGTTAGATAGTTATATTGATAAGCTAGTAATGTAGTAAATTACTATATATATATATATATATATATATATATACTAACTTACTAACTTATCAATAAGATAACCAGCTTATCGAACCGCTGCTGCTGCTTGCTGCAGCAGCTTCTGCTTATCGCTGCTGCTTGCTGTAGCTTCTGCTTCTTCTGCTGCTTCTCTGTTCTGCTTCTCTATTATGCTTCTGCTGCTGCTTCTCTCAGCTTATTGGCCTGCTTATAACTGTTTATTCTCATTGTTTTCTATTGCTTTTCTTCCTTTTTTCATTGTTTTCTTCACTGTTTTCTATGGTTTCTTCCCCTTCTAGCTCTCACACACACACACACACACACACACACACAGACATATATATATATATATATATATATATATATATATATATATATATATACATACATATAACTTTCTATTGCTTTTCTTCTTGTTTTTTATTCTTTTCTTCACTGTTTTTTATGGTTTCTTCTCCCTTCTAGCTCACACACACACACACACACACACACACACACACACATATATATATATATAACTATAATACCATAATACATATTGTCAAGCCCAGTCCCAAAATGCCGAGGGACTGAGCACGTGGGCAATAGCCAGCAGCACGCACCGATGGACAACCCAATTTAATGGATCCATCAGGGCATGCTTAAGCTGTAGTCTAGCAGTAAAATGTTACGAGTCTCAGGTATTTCTAATCTCATCCACAGAATAGCACAGATTAATTACTAGAAATAATGTAATGGAAATAAATAAGCAATAAATAAGATTATCTCGGGAAACAATCCGAGAATTAGTCTGTTACATTCAGAGGAAAATAGACAGGAATTAAATGCTGAAAATAGAAATACTGTGTAGATGAAGCCGGTGCTCAGGAGAAATCTTCGGCCAATATCTCGTTCTCTGCTCCGGGTTCTGCTCCAAGGAGTGCTCCTGTACCGTATACCTCGGGGTAGTTCTCCTCAGCTATACCTGGGGACATCATCCATTCCAGGTCCTCAGGGGACATAACAAGGTACAAAAATGACATAATAAGGTACAAAAATAACTCAAGCCAAAATGAATATCAGTGCAGCTGTAAAATAAACAGCAAGGTAAATATGTAAACCAGCTAAGTGATATGCAAGTGAGAGTTTTAGTCATACTCAGGCTGAGACTACTACAGGATCAGTGTCGAAGAAACCATAGCAGTATTTTCTCGAAGGGCCAGTAAGGTACCAAAGCTCTGTATCAGAGTCTAAGGCACCGCCAGATAACAGTATTTATATTATATTATATTATATTCAGCCTTGATATGATATTACTCTCCCTACCCCATGTAATCTCACGTCACAGTTCCAGAAACTATCAGGTACAAGTTACGCAAGTTTGAACTAATTTAATGAGTCAGGATAGAATCTACGCATGTAAACTGTAAATGACATGAATATGTATCCTCTACGGAATTACCAGGTATATCTCAGGTAATTCCGTCACATGAATAGTGTCAGGTGTCCTGGGTTGAGCAGTGAACAAGTTTACATATGAATATACAAGAAATCAAGTAAAATACTACAACCAGAAATATCTGAGAATTGACAAGCTTTACTTGCCCACTGATGTATAACTAAGTCAAGGAAATAGGTAGCAAAGCTGCAAGTTTTGGCAAGGTACACTTGCATGTGGTTCCGGCTCTGATTGTAGCTCTGACTTCGGTTGGATTTGCAGGCGGTACTCCGGTTGCTGAAACAAACATCACCATCAGATCCAGAAAATATCAATCAGCTAGAAACGTCTGTCCTTGAGTCTAATTTGGAGACAAGGGCAGAAACGGCAGTTTCGGGTCAAAATAGGGTCCGCATGTGGGCCCGCTTTGCACCAAAAAACGTGTCAGGGTCAAAGGTCTCCAAAATCACCAAACTTAGTGTCAACAGGTCAGGAACAATGATACGAACCCAACGGAACTTCCAGAATTGGATTCCTACGAGTCCGATCACAAAATCGCCCATCGAGCGGGGCCTGTGGGGCCCACGACATGCGATTTCGTCAAGGTTCTCAGAATCGAACCAAACTTCACCCACAGGACCAGCGTATTGCTACGAGTCCGATGGCGTAAGTTTCGTCTCGATCCGACGTGTGTACACAAAGTTAGGGCACGTTCCAGAAAATACGGATACGGGGCGGTGTCCGCGGATACGCGTTGATTCCGGTGTGCACGCACACCCGAATCAGCTTTCGTGAAATCCCACACGTTCGTATCGACGACGCACACGAATCTGTGAAGACCGCATGCGACCAAGTCATCCCGTTTGGCGGGGCGCAATCGGTTCCGGAATGAAACAGGGTCTGGAATTTTTTCTGTTTTTGGATCGCGGTGTGTGATCACCACAGGACACGATGCCCCGAGCGGTTTATCCGGGCACCGAGAGGGTCATACAGGCTTCGTAACGCAATTTACGAAATCAAAAACAGAGCTACGAGCAAGAAGTTACACGCACCTGAACGGGGCTTGGATCGTGTCCGACACATGTCCGACACGTATCGGATTCGAGAATCTAGGGTTAGGGTTAGGGCTTGCTGCCGGCGGCAGGGACGGCGGAGACGACGACTGGGCGGCCGGGGGCAGCGCGACGTAGGGCTGGGGGAACGCGGCGGAGGCGGAGGGGACTCGGGGCGGCCGGAGGCATGCTGTGCGGTGGCTGGCTACTGCTGTTGCTCGCTGCTGCTGCCGGCTGCGGTGGTCGAGCGGGGAGAAAGAAGTAGGTGGACGGGGGAGAGGGCTGGGCGGAGCTGGGGGTCTGCTCGGTGGGGTACGACGGCACTGCTAGGGCGGTGGTCGGCTGGGGCTCGTCGAGGGGGTGGTCGGAGAAGAGAACGGGGAGGGGTTTTTATAGGCGGTGGCGGCGGTTGGGGAGGCCGAGAGGGGCGGAGGACGTGGGTGGCGTGGCGAGGCCCGCGGGGCGTGGGTGGCTGGCTGGGCGGTGCTGCGCCGGCGGCGGAGGCGGCGGGAAACGCGGGAAAGAGGGGGCGTGGTCAGGGAGAGGGTGGCCGGGTCGGGTAGCGGGTCGGGCCGCGGGCAGACCCGACCCGACCCGATAGGGGAGCGGGCTGGGCCGGACCAACGGGCTGGGCTGGGCTGGGGAATGGGTTTGAATAATAAAAATAAATAAATAATAATACAATTAATTAATAAATAAATAAATAAATAAATACTTTTTAGGTGTTTTAAAATAGGTCCGGGGCCCAATAAATTCCAAAAAAATTGCCCTAAGTCCAGTTTTTCATTTTACACCCAAAAATATTATTTTCATAATATTTTAATACTATTTATTATCATTTAAAAATCATTGAATAATTAAAACCCTATTTTTAAATTACAGAAAAATCCCAGAAAATTCCTGAAAATTGTGAAAAATCCAAATTTGAAAATTTTGAAAAATCAGGGGGTTTACAATCTACCCCCCTTAAGAGGATTGCATCCTCGCAATCAAAGAATAACCGGTCAACAGAGATGACGCGGTCGCAAACACTGTTCGAAATACGTCACAAGATACTTAGGGAAATACCGTTTCCCTAAAAATGAAAGTTATACACTTTCCAGAGAAATCTAGTTAAAGCAAAGAACTACAACTTTTATGAAAACCAGGTTGTTATTAATAAGTTGTAAATTACTAGGTTGGGGCTGAACTCACGAACCAAATAGGCACGAGATACAACAAGACTAGAAACGGATAACTACGAATCACTTACTCACATCAGCGTCCTGCACAGTCATCGTGTAAACTTGCCCTCGTCCTTGAGGTAGATTCCTCTACTGCTGCTGAGCTTGCTGGTAGGGTGCTGCTCGAGGCGCTGGTGGAGTTTGCTGGTTTGCCCTTGGTGCTCCTTCTCTACGCTCAGGACAGTCTCTTACTGCATGCTGTCTGGATTCGCAGCCTAAGCATAGTCCGATTTTACGTCTACACTCCTTCTCGACATGGCCTATCTTGCCGCAGTGGTAACAAGTAGGAAGGTAGAAGGCTTTTGGTGCTGCTCTTGGTGGCGGGCTTATTTGTTGACGCTTTGCAGACTCCTCTGGTACTGCTCTGGTTAGTGCGGATGTTGAGGGCCGCTTCAGACTGGTCTCTCTCTTGGTGACGCGCTCCATGCGTCGAGCCGCAGCAAATACGTCCGAGTATGATGTTGGTGCGACGGACCCAATTAGTTTCTGTAGCTCAATGATCAGTCCATCGAAGAATTTCTCGGCCTTCTCTTCCTCTGTCGGGATCAGGATGGGGGCGAAGCGGCTCAGGCGAATAAATTCTGCGTTGTATTCTTCCACCGTCATAGAGTCCTGAGTGAGGCGATTGAACCTGTCCCGCAGTTCTGATCAAGCGATGGCAGGAATGTACATCTCTTGGAAGAGCCTGGAGAACTCCTCCCAAGTAACTCGGTCTGGTCCGAGTCGTGTCTCCTCGGATAGCCACTAGTGATGAGCGTTGTCCGTCAATTGCATTCTGACGGCAGTCATCCAACGTTTTCGGGGAAGCTCAGCTGCTTCAAGTTGATGCCGAATGTTGGTGAGCCACTCATGAACTTCTGTGGGCTCCTCTTTTTCAGAAAAAGTATGGGGCTTCAGTTGACGAAAATCAGTGATTGAGCCTGTCGATGGCCGTCGAGCTGGTAGGTTGGCCTGCTCCAGTGCAGTTACGATGCTGTCCCTCAAGAAATTAGCTTCGCGACGCTGAGCCTCGTGTTGGACTTGTTGCTAAGCTTACATCATCGCGTAGATCATTTGGAATATCTGTTGCCCATCAATCGGCTGTCCTTGTGGGAACACGGGCATTGGTGGGATGAACTGAGGCGGAGGTGGGATGTCATCGCGCCGGAATTGGGAGGTAGGTTGACCTGCCTGCTGGCTCTGTTGAGTTGATGGAACTCCTCCGACTGGTGTCACTTCATCGTCATAGGTGACACCTGTAGCTTGTGGTATTCCGGTGGAAGTCTCGTTGCATCTTTGTGGGTCCATTTCCCTGTATCCAAAATAAACAATAAGAGGCGTACAGGAATCAAGGCAGGATGCAAGTCAATAAATTAATTCGAATACGATACAGATATCAAAAATGATTCAAGCAAGTGGATGAGATCCTAAAAACTTATCCTATTCTTATTGCAGGCCTGTTCGGTCCCTGAGTTGAAACCGAACAATTTAGTCGTTGGACCTGCATGGGCCACCACAAAAACCATGTCACGCCCCAGTCCCAAAATGCCGAGGGACTGAGCACGTGGCCAATGGCCAGCAGCACGCACCGATGGACAACCCAATTTAATGGATCCATCAGGGCATGCTTAAGCTATAGTCTAGCAGTGAAATATTATGAGTCTCAGGTATTTCTAATCTCATCCACAGAATAGAACAGATTAATTACCAGAAATAATGCAATGAAAATAAATAAGCAATAAATAAGATTATCTCGGGAAACAATCCGAGAATTAGTCTGTTACATTCAGAAGAAAATAGACAGGAATTAAATGCTGAAAATGGAAATACTGTGTAGATGAAACCGGTGCTCAGGAGAAATCTTCGGCCAATATCTCGTTCTCTGCTCCGGGTTCTGCTCCAAGGAGTGCTCCTGTACCGTACACCTCGGGGTAGTTCTCCTCAGCTATACCTCGGGACATCATCCATTCCAGGTCCTCAGGGGACATCGCAAGGTACAGAAATAACTCAAGCCAAAATGAATATCAGTGCAGCAGTAAAATAAACAGCAGGGTAAATATGTAAACCAACTAAGTGATATGCAAGTGAGAGTTTTAGTCATACTCAGGCTGAGACTACTACAGGATCAGTGTCGAAGAAACCATAGCAGTATTTTCTTGAAGGGCCAGTAAGGTACCAAAGCTCTGTATCAAAGTCTAAGGCACCGCCAGATAATAGTATTTATATTATATTATATTATATTATATTATATTATATTCAGCCTTGATATGATATTACTCTCTCCATCCCATGTAATCTCACGTCACAGTTCCAGAAACTATCAGGTACAAGTTACGCAAGTTTGAACTAATACATTGAGTCAGGATAGAATCTATGCATGTAAACTATAAATAACATGAATATGTATCCTCTACGGAATCACCAGGTATATCTCAGGTAATTCCGTCACATGAATAGTGTCAGGTGTCCTGGGTTGAGCAGTGAACAAGTTTACATATGAATCTACAAGAAATCAAGTAAAATACCATAACCAAAAATATCTGAGAATTGGCAAGCTTTACTTGCCCACTGATGTATAACTAAGTCCAAGAAATAGGTAGCAAAGCTGCAAGTTTTGGCAAGGTACACTTGCCTGTGGTTCCGGCTCTGATTGCGGCTCTGACTTCGGTTGGATTTGCAGACGGTACTCCGGTTGCTGAAACAAACATCACCATCAGATCCAGAAAATATCAATCAGCTAGAAACGCCTATCCTTGAGTCCAATTTGGAGACAAGGGCAGAAACGACAGTTTCGGGTCAAAACGGGGTCCGCATGTGGGCCCGCTTTGCACCGAAAAACGTGTCAGGGTCAAAGGTCTCCAAAATCACCAAACTTAGTGTCAACAGGTCAGGAACGATGATACGTACCTAACGGAACTTCCAGAATTGGATTTCGATGAGCCGATCATAAAATCGCCCGTCGAACGGGGCCTATGGGGCCCACGGCACGCGATTTTGTCAACGTTCTCAGAATCGAACCAAACTTGACCCACAGGACCATCATATTGCTACGAGTGCGATGGCGCAAGTTTCGTCTCGATCCGACGTGTGTACACAAAGTTAGGGCACATTCCAGAAAATATGGATACGGGACGGTGTCCGCGGATACGCGTTGATTCCGGTGTGCACGCACACCCGAATCAGCTTTCGCGAAATATCACACGTCCGTATCGACGACGCGTACGAATATGTGAAGACCGCACGCGACCAAGTCATCCCGTTTGGCGGGGTGCACTCTGTTCCGGGGTGAAACAGGGTCTGATTTTTCCTATTTTTGGATCGCGGTGTGCGATCACCACAGGACGCGATACCCCGAGCGGTTTATCCGGGCACCGAGAGGGTCATACAGGCTTCGCAACACAATTCACGGAATCAAAAACAGAGCTACGAGCAAGAAGTTACACGTACCTGAACGGGGCTGAAAAACTCGGGGTTTGGATCGTGTCCGACACGTGTCGGATTCGAGAATCTAGGGTTAGGGTTAGGGTTTGCTGCCGGCGACAAGGACGGCGGAGACGGCGGCTGGGCGGCCGGGGGAAGCGTGACGAGGGGCTGGGGGAACGCGGCGGAGGCGGAGGGGACTCGGGGCGGCCGGAGGCGCGCTGTGCGGTGGCTGGCTACTGCTGTTGCTCGCTGCTGCTGCCGGCTGCGGTGGTCGAGCGGGGAGGAAGAAGTAGGTGGACGGGGGAGAGGGCTGGGCGGAGCTGGGGGTCTGCTCGGCGGGGTACGGCGGCGCTGCTAGGGCGGTGGTCGGCTGGGGCTCGTCGAGGGGGTGGTCGGAGAAGAGAACGGGGAGGGGTTTTTATAGGCGGTGGCGGCGGTTGGGGAGGCCGAGAGGGGCGGAGGACGTGGGTGGCGTGGCGAGGCCCGCGGGGCGTGGGTGGCTGGCTGGGCGGTGCTGCGCTGACGGCGGAGGCGGCGGGAAACGCGGGGAAGAGGGGGCGTGGTCAGGGAGAGGGTTGCCGGGTCGGGTAGCGGGTCGGGCCGCGGGCAGACCCGACCCGACCCGATAGGGGAGCAGGCTGGGCCGGACCAACGGGCTGGGCTGGGCTGGGGAATGGGTTTGAATAATAATAAAAAATAATAATAATAATAATACAATTAATTAATAATTAATTAATTAATTAAATAAATAAATACTTTTTAGGTGTTTTCAAATAGGTCCGGGGCCCAATAAATTCCAGAAAAATTGTCCTAAGTCCAATTTTTTATTTTACACCCAAAAATATTATTTTAATAATATTTTAATACTGTTTATTATTATTTAAAAATCATTGAATAATTAAAACCCTGTTTTTAAATTATAGAAAATTCCCAGAAAATTCCAGAAAATTATGAAAAATCCAAATTTGAAAATTTTGAAAAATCAGGGCAATTGAATTAAAAAAATATTATATTATCTATAATCAAGGCAATTGAACTTCTATACATATATCTCACATTAAAAAAATATTACACCCAAAAATATTATATAACCATGCTAGAGATGCACATGAACTTCTACTCTCCCATGATCACCAACACATCAACAAGAATTATAGATCATACATATAAATATATATATACATATATCTCATATAATAATTAAATTTATATTATTATATTATCTATAATCAAGGCAATTGAATTAAAAAATAAAATAAAATAAACACGTGAAGTGCACAGCACCCGTATCACACTATATCTATGATACGCTTGCGATACGGCTCCACCACACAACCAAATATATTTTGAAGGACACGAGCAAGTCTAAAATCATAATTATGGACAATACGAAGAGCTAACTACTCATCTACATATTCGTGTCAAAATATGACATGCTCAAACCCCCGTGTCGGAGAAAAATCCCCAAATCAACCCATATCTCTAAATTATTGGGATACGGCCTATACGTATCCAATTTTGAAATTGATAGTAGCCACACACAATCAAACACATGTCAATTTGGTCTAATTGACCTATTGACAAACACAAGATGTGTCAATCTTGGAATTTCCCCAAAATTGACACAAAATACTACATAACTTTCTCTATAGGCCTCCTATGAATCTAATTTTAATTTCTATGGGTAGCCTTAGTATATGGGGGTGGTTTCTAATGACTAAAATATAGATTTAGAGTCTAATTAGAGGTAGAAAACTGAATTGTATCTATTAGGAGATAGATTCCCAATGAAACCTCCAAATTGAGTGAAAAAAGTCTTCAACTTGTAGATCTGTGCTTCTCCTTGTAGATCCTTGCTTCCCCCCTTGTTCTAATGGTATCCAATGATGATTTAGAAAGGAATTAAGAAGAAATTTGGGTAGAATTTGATTTGGGAAAGAAGAAATTTGGAAGAAAAAATTCTAGATCTAGATTTAAAATAAAAATTGAAGAGAGAATTTTCCTCTACTCAAATACTTGGACGAATCCCTTCCCCCTTCCTCAAGATACTATAAAATATATAAAATACCCCTTGGGGCTTGTCATGAAAAAAATAATTACGGAGAAAAGTTCTAGTCTAATTGGTTTAACTTAATTAATCATCATCCTAATGATTGGACTTATTATTGGGCTTAATTCTAACTAGAATTAAATGTTGATCCATGGATCTAATCTAAACTAGTTAGGTCCGCTAACATTAGTCTAAAATAATATACTAACATCTAACAATAAATAAATAATATAATAAATAAATATTCAACATGCACAATATTTAGTTAATTATGAAATAACCAAAATATCCTTTCCTAGAAAATGTGATAGTGACAGAACTGGTTAGTGCCACAAGTGTATGAGCATGGATGGAAGTGACTGTGAGTAAGAAGCAAGAGGGGAGCTCAGGTATCTATGATTATCAGTTGGGGAAAACTTTTAGTTCTTCAATGCAGTGTGCGACTTGTCTCCTGGAGGTGTGTGGGTGTATGTTGTGAAGTGTGAAGTAGGAGATACACGAGTGTTGGTTTCAGTCAGGTGTAATGAATAGGCATGAGATGTATACAACCTTAAATCTTCATGATGAGGTGATGCCTGATTGGTTTCAGTGGAGTGGTAGGGTATATATATAGTGTTCATGTAAGTAGAGATTAGGGCTCGGGTGAGAGGTATCAGGCCAGTCCAGACATGAAGTGATGTTCACTGCTATAATAGTGAACTGAGATAACATTAGTGTACTGCTATTAGAGCAGTTATTAGTGCCACAGTATGATACATTGTGTTGTATTAATGTAGGCTAGGCTCAGTCTGTCCAGACCTTGAGTTGATGCAACATTGCAATGTCATCCAAGTGCAATGGCATCAGGTGTGATACACTACTTGTATCAGTGAAGAAATAAACTGGAGTGTGGGGGGATACCTGGAAATATTGTGTTCAGGGGTTGGGTGATAACAAGGGGTATTGGAGTGGTGAGGTGAGTGAGCTTGGATTCCCAGTGGGCTTGGGGAGTGGTTGGTGATAACATAGTTATTTGAGGAGAGTGTAGAGTTGATGTGAGCACTGTGTGCTCAGTTATGGGATACACAAGTCTGTGCATTGGGCACAAGTCTGTGTATTGGGCACAAGTATGCACAAGGACTGTGTGCAAGCATAGGTAAGTAAAAAAAATGATATAAATTGAGGTATCAAGGTATTGGGGTATAAAGTTAGTCAAGGTATTAGTTAGTGTCAGTTTTGGATTGACAGTTAGTTATCAGTTATTAAGTTAGTTTAGTTGGTAATATTAGTAAGTATATATATACTGTATCAGTAGCATGATACCAGTTAGTGTATATTAATTAGTTAGTAAGTATTACTATGATATTAGTATCAAGCCTAAGTTACTAGTTAATAATAATAATTAGCTAAGGTATTAACTATACACCTAGGTAATGACCTAGTATAATTATAATAAGCTAGTATTAGCTAGTTAGTAACCAATATAGACCAATTAACCTAGTGTGGACCTAATATTGGCCTAGAAAGTATGTTAGTGCATTCTTTAACTTATTCTCCTTTATTACACCATCTGATATAATATTTTCTAAATAGGAGTGTGTTACACCAGCTTCTGCATCGAGAGACACCCTTGCTCAGGACCTGAGGTGAGTACATCTCTCTGTTAGTTTTTATTTCATGATAGTATATATATTGCATGTTCTAGAACCGTATACTTATTTCAGACACAATGGTTACACAAACTGGTACTATATAGATCATGTCCGGAGATATTATCCCTTACCGTGTTCAGCGGGTACTCCTTCACATATATTTTATCGTGTGTATCAGGTATTGATTATCGTGTACTTCATATTCACATACTGCTCGTGTTTAGTGTACCTATATTCATGTTCGTAATATATTATGAGTGGAACCATTAGTATTGGTTAGGGATGGGGGAGTAGGAGTTGGTTATGTGATCAAGCCCAAGTGTATTCGTGTACATATCGATTATATATCACACGTGTAATCGAGTTACCATATTATATTTGTGTTCAACCTAAGCAGATCATATAATGAACTCATACTCTATGGCACAGTAGTTAGTTTTATCTACTTCCATTTAAATTTGCAGTTATTTATATTACTTGTTCTTCATTCCAGTATATTACCAATTCACTCTAGTTCATTACTTCTGATGGTTAGTTATCTTATATTCTTTTCTATTATCTGTTATATATGCTCGATTATGTATTTAAATCTGCTTTCAAAGGTATGTACTTTATTCCAATCCTGACTGGATATATTTTTTAGATGATTGGCTTATGGACCAGTGTCCTACCTACTACGGGCCAAATAACGGTGTACTATTAGAGGATACTCCTTTAGAGCAGGAGGACCTAGTACCAGAGGCTGATGAGGCTTAGACTTATTATTTAGACTTGTATTAGACTTTATTGAGGTTATTGGCATGTATATATTATGTCGGACTTGTGGATGTATCGTGACTCTTTCCTTCGTTATTCCATATTGTGCTTTATCTTTCTTAGTTTGCATTATGATTGAGTATAGTTTATTATTATCATATATCATATTGTTCCTCCATTTGGAGTTGAGTTAACATTGACAAATACCTTATACATATTGTGTGAGATGTTAGATTGTATTTTTGACCCGGATAGCGTTCTACCGCTGGTACTGTGGCGTAGGCTGGGCGTTGCTCATTGATCGTGTCTTTATTCCGGGTGCGGGTCGTGACACATTTTTAGTGGGGGCCCATGAAGGTCAAGAGTCACATTTAGAGCGATATCGTAATAGTGCTCACCTAGAGTACTGCTACAAGCCTATTTTAGGATATAGGATATAGGCCGAGAGTATACTAAATCACAACTAGGAAATAATTTTAAATATCTATTTTGCTATTCTTATCTATTGAATGTTTGCTTCAGTTTGAATAATTATGTCCTTTTTTGATAATATCATATCTGACTCAATATTGATTCCTTTATTCAATCTATCTTCAAGATGCCACCGAAGACTCGTTCCCAGCGCTCAGGCATAGTGTCAGCGAGGTCGGTCACTTCGTCGCCTATGACGGCAGCAATAGTAGACAATGTTCTAGCAGTTATATTTAAGAGGTCCGCTTCTCCGATCTAGGTGGACATTTCAGCAGCAGCTTTTGATGGTGCTGTCACGACCTACACCTGGATTTTGGGGCATGAGTACGTGGGTACGTCCAGCCTACGCCGCAGCATCGGCGGTAGAACGGTGTCTAAGTCATGATACTATCTAAATCATCTCACACGAGCATCCAACTCCATAAGGAGACACAGATAACACAATATAATATGAGCAACATACTCAATCACATAACTATAACACGATAAGATATCGAAGAAAATAAATAAAATGCAACACAAGTCTAAATAGAAATAATCTAACTCAACAATAATATTCAAGTCTCAACAAGGTATGCCGGAGACAAATCTGGTACCAATAAACTACTAAAAGAAACTGACTAAGATAACTAGTGATTCCGTCTAGACCTTCCGGAATCACAACTGAACTACCAAATCCAAGTCTGCAGCTACTCTCCCTGTGGTCCATAAAATATAAGACACCGGTCCTCTAAGGCATAGTCTGGAAAAATATTTTCAGTCAGGAAGGAGCAAAGTACATCTCTAATAGCAGTTCTATATCAATGATATAAACTATGTAGCAGTAAATAGATAGAAATATAAAAGATGTATATACATGTACGAGAGATATAAAATAAAGGAAATACTAAAAATATTGTAAATAAATACAGGAAGGAACAATATGTTAATGAACAAGAATACTATAACTAAGTGTGTGAGTACTAGCTTTAACATGTGATAGGCTTGGGAACTTGTACAGGAATAATGGCCTGGCTAGTCATACGTGCGGTGTATGACCAACACTAACATGTGAACAAGACTTGTACATGAAGGGTATGATCACATATCTATACTAAAATACTCCCCACCCCCGACTAGTATAGTAGATCCAACTATGGTACGCTATGGCACGGGATTCCCTAGGAAGGTAGCAAGTCTCCTCGGAAATCAGTGTCTGTACATGCACAAGATAAACAATGAAACAAGACTTGTACAAGATACACCATGAACAAGGAATAATATCTCATGACGAGATCCGGATATACCAATCCATGTAACCATTGTGTCAAGAATATGGATATTTATACTAGATACAATGAACATAGGGGATATCATAAATAAGAAACTATCAGAGAATATACTCACCTGGGGTCCTTAGCTGTCAATACTAATATCCAGATCCTAAAGTCTCGCAGGATGATCCAATAGTCCTATACACATATAATATAAATACAATATTGCATCAGGTATTATACTAACACATACGATCAAAACACAATGAACTCAGGGCTACGCTAGGTATGACACTGGTCAACGAGGGTTAAGTGTGCGTCTAATTTCACTGGTGTCATGTCTGTAATTGATGTGCAAGACAGACGGTCAAAATGATATGGGGCTTGCCAATACGTCAGTGTACATGTGGCAGTCAACTAACATTTACATGGTCACAGGTCAATGTAACTACGGGGTATCCGTGGTTACACTTGGGTCACCTAGTACCTTTTTATATATTATACATATTACTAAATAACATATACATTAATATTCATTAATTACAAATATAATAGATATATATATATATATATATATATATATATATATATATATATATATATATATATATATATATACACTTTAAATAGAATTAATACTTTGTATATATATATATAAACATATATTAGGGAGAGATATATACAATACGTATATATATGTATACTAAATAGAATTAATACTATATATACAAATATAAAATATATACTAGGAAATACTTTATATAATACATATACATATGAATATATGCTAATTTATAATTATACTACATATACATATACCAAAATATATTTAACCTATACTAATACATGTACCATTCGTATATACTAATTAGGTTAATATACATTATGAATATATATATATATATATATATATATATATATATATATATATATATATATATATATATACACCAAATACATATTTACTAAACATATACTATATTTATATACCAATACAGATACACCGACCAAATAGGTACACGCGTACGTATATGCAAGGGAAGAGCGCGAACCTGTGCGTGTGCACGAGAGCGGCGATTACGACGGTATCCACGAGGTTGAGGATGACGAAGACGACGATGAAGGCGACGACGAGGATGACGAAGGTGTCGAGTGGTGGTCCTGGTGGTGTGGGGTGGTCGAGAAGGAGGAGGCAGGGGGTGGTGGTAGAAAGTGGTGGTGATGATGTTGGTGCAGTGGTGGAGATTGGTGGAGTAGGGTGGCGGTACTGGTGGTACGGGGTGGTCGAGACTAGAGGTGTGAAGTCGTGGATCGACAGCGGGTCACTGGTCGACCGGAGGGGATGCAGGGAGGAGCGGGGAAGAGATCGGGTGAGGCAGAGGGAGGTGCAGGGAAAATGGGGTGGAGATGCTGCTGTCGATCTCCGGCATGCTCGACGGAGAAGAGAGCAGGGAGGCTCTGCGGGTGGAGGACTCGGCGGTCGGGGTGATATCGACCGGAGTAGGGAGGTTGGCTGGAGGTAGAGCAGGATCGGGGAGAACTGGAGGTTGGCCGAAGTTAATGGTGGTGGTGATTCTGATGATGATGGTGGTGGTGATTCTGATGACAATGGGGGCCGGTCGAGGGGGCTCACCGTGGAGGAGGTGGCTCATGGCAGCGGGGCGGAGGAGCTTGCCGGGAGAGGAGCTCGTCTGGGTCAATGCTGGTGATGGTGATGATGACAGAGTGGTGGTGGAAGTGATAGAGCTCAGCCACGACGGAGGTAGCTCGCCGGAGAAGGAGGGAGTTACAGCGGGTGGCAGCGGGGATTATGGTGGGTTCTCGGCAGTGGGGCGGGGGAGTTGGCAGCTGGAGGTGGTAAAGAGCAATCAGCGGGTGCTCGTGGCCGGAGCTTGCCCGAAGGAGGGTGGCACTAGTTCAGCTGGTTTTGAACCAGATGAAAAAAGGTGAAGAAGAAGAAGAAGAAGAAGAAGAAGAAGAAGAGAAAAATAGAAGAAGAAGAAGAAGAGAAAGGGAAGAAATCCTACGTTGGGAGAAGGAGGGAGGATAGAGAAGGTGGGGGGTTTTCCAAGGTTTGGGGATTAGGGCATGCTTGGGAAAGGGTGCTTTGAAGAGACATTAAATAGGGGATGTGATGGAAGGTGTGTGGTGATGATGAGTCCCCATTTTGAATGGGTGGCTCAGATTCAATATGAGAAAATTACTCATACAAGGAGAGGGGTTGGTTGACTAGTCAAGAATTAGGGCTTCTCCATTTGGTTTGAACCAATGGGGTGTTGACACCTAATGCAATATTTGTAAATAAGCCCCCTTAAATTTAGGTATTTGCACAGACACATGAAATAATAAAAAATTGGTGGACGATTTGGTGTTTGTTATTATGTAGGGTGAGGGAGTGTTGTGTGTTTTGTATAGGCTTAATGAATAGGGTATTTGGATTAAATTGGGTTAAAATTGGATTAGTCAAAGTTGGTATTCCCAATTTTATTAAAAATAAATGTAAGCGGTGTTCTAAAATAAATTGAAGGTACATGGGGCCAAAATTAAGTGGGACAGAAGTGTCATTAGTGAAGAAGACTCAGAACAGAATATTACCCTAATTTGGGTTGCTCAAAATAGATCGAGATTGTGTCTCCAATTTCGATTGGAACGCACAACGATACAAAGTTGGATTTTATTTAGAATTAAAATAAACGTCTGCGATGAATATTGTGCGACTAAAATGAAGCACAAGAGAGCATAATTATGAGTTACACAAGGGTCATAAAAGGTGTAAATTTTGTGTCAGTCTTGGACCCTTTAATTGGTCTGGCTAAACGGGTTGAGTTGGTGTCTCAAAATTGATGGCAACGACACAGGTGCACGATACAAGATTAAATAATAGATTTCGGATACGGGAAGTTGTACAATTAAATTTGAGCACAAAGGATTATGATTTTGAGTGACAGAAAAGTACAGCGCCTAAGTTGGCGTGTCAAGTCTAGAATGCAATAACTTGTTAGAAATTATTGGCTAATATTGGGCTCCAAATATTGCAACAACGGTAGGGTATAACAATCACAGTAATTAATTACAACCTCAAATAATTAAATCCTAGATAATACAAATTAAATTCATAACCCTATAATTTGGTCAGATGTTCATCTAGTGGGCTTCTAGGTCAAGTCTACTAGCTCAAACATTAAGAACACTGTATATAATATATATGTAAATACACATCTCATATAATTATTTAAATTAAATACACATATCATGCAATCATTTAAAAATAACTACCATAATATTAATAATATATAAAAAGTCAAAAATACCCCTATTTTCAGGATGTGGTAGTGACAAGTCTACTTTCCTTAAAAGAATTTTGTCCTCGAAATTTAAGATCCTCAATAGTAGTATTTACTCGTTATATTATTTTCCATCAAAAGTTAAATTCATCAACCTACATAATCATGAAGTAATCCACATTGTCATTTCATAATTTTTTTTCAAAAATTCTGTAATTATCGTATTCCCGAAAATCCTCGAAATAAAAATCAATGTCCATTTCTATCACAATTTCCTCCAAAATTTTAAGTTCATATCTAAATACTCGAAATTTAATATCCAATCCTCTAATTTAAATTCACTCAATGCACATTTATAAAATTAAGAAATCCCATCTAAAAACACTAATCCATAAATCCAATCGATGCATATTTATAAAATCTAAATTCTTATCCCGGGAATTGAATTCAAACACTAATCCATTAATGATCTTATTCCTTGATTTCTTTTTCCACAAAATACTCAACAATATGATACTTATGGAATCTTCAAATGCAACATTCATAATATAAAATTTTAAATTCATATCTTGCAATCAAATAAATATAATGATAATCTCCTTAATTTCCTTGAATTTTAATAATAATTTCAATCATATTTCAATCTTCATAAAATCAATGATTCATCAATTCTGCCATATTAAATTCTTAACTCTTTATTTAAATTAATAATTATCCTCAAAATTTAAGCATCTTGTCTCTCTTGTCAAGTCATAACCTCTTCATAAATCTTTACTATGGTCAACCCCCAATAATCAAGGTCTAAGAAAATTTTACCTACAGTCATTCAATATGCAATCTAAGAAAAATATGTATGGTTATGGTATCTTTTGTCATTGTATTGCAGTCTTTGTCAGGGTGAACTTACTAACTATATTCTAACAAGAAAATTACGAATACAAACTACGGTAATAAGGAACCAATCAATCAATAAAATAGAAAGGACAGAAGAAAAAAAGGAACAGAACCTACTAACACATCACCTGCAGTATCGGTCTCCTCGACCGTCATCGCAAATGCCCCGCCCTGCTGGGGTGGCTCCCTTCGCAGGTGCTGAGCAATCTGCAGTTCCACAGGTGGCCTAACTAGATCTCTATAATTTGGAGCTGCTCGTTGGGCTAGAGGGTAATCCCTCATTCGGTGTCCTGCATCACCATAGCGCAAACAAAGTCCTAGTCTCAATCTACAGCTCTCCCAAAGGTGACCTGGCTTCTTACAAAAATGACTAGTCTGTTGATCCTGCTGAACACAAACTGGTGCCTGGTACTTTTGTTAATACTTAAATATCCTCGGCTGTTGCTGAATATGGGGGCGCTTGGTCGGTCCTGCGCTACCATTCGTATCTCCAGAAATATTATGACTCCTCTTAGGCCTGAGATCCAGATCCTCTTCTGCAATCTGGGCATCCATCAAGATATCCTCAAAAGTAGCGGTACGACGACCAGAAGTGTGCGACCTAATCTCTCTCGTCAGTCCCTTTCTAAACTTTCTGGCTCGATCTCCTGGGTCCCGAATCATAAACGATACAAAATGGCTCAAACGACAAAATTCTGCAGCGTACTCATCGACCGACATATTTCCTTGGACCAAGTCATGAAACTGACTTTCCAAAGTTCCCAAGGCCACGTCGGGAAAGAACTTCTCCTTGAAAAGTGTCACGACCCGTACCCGGTGTAAGGGTACTAGTCGGAAACAACGCCCAGCCTACGCCACAGAATCGACGGTAGAACGCTGTCTAGATAGTCTATCTAACAATATAATGAACCACCAATAATGATAGTATACTCAATCACAGAACTAAGATAGAATAAGCACGAAATCAGATAAGAATAGAATAGTCATCATACAACTCATGAGTTTAAAATAATACATCAATGAGTCTGAAGAGTAACAAAATAAGCTGGAGACAAATCCAGTACAAAAGAATACTATCATACTATAAAGCTACACTCCAGGGTCAACTGTCTCAGTTGGGATAAGTCCCTCTTGAGCCAGGGTCTCAGAATCTAAACCCACAACATCCTAGGGTCCATAATAGGTAGGGTACTCCTCAGTGTCATCTGGAAAAATATATCCAGTCAGGAAAGGAGCAGAGTACATCTCTAACAGCAGTTCTAATCCATGATAAAAACTATGTAACAGTAAATAGCTGTGGATAAACAAGATGCACAAAATAGATACAAGAGATATATAGACAATAAGTAAATACTGGAAAGAAATACAATAATGAACAATATGCCAATGAAACAATAATACTAATGACTAAGTGTGTGAGTACTAGCATAACATGTGATCGGCTTGGGCAAGATACAATGCGGCCTGGCTAATCATACGTGCGGTGCATGATCAACACTATTCGCTTACCAATACTTTATTCAATAGGGATTTGATCACATATCTATACTAATACTCCCTACCCCCAACTGGTATAATAGATCCAACCACGGTATGCTATGGCACTAAATTCCCCAAGAAGAGAGTGACTCCTCCCGAAAATCGGTGTATGTACATGTACAAGATAACCAATGAAACAATACTTTCACCATATACACCATATACCAAGGAATAACATCTCATGACGAGATCCGGATATACCAATCCGTGTAACCATAGTGTCACGAGAAACATGTATATCTACACTAGATACAAGGAACATAGAGGATATCATAAATGAGAAACTATCAGAGAATGTACTCGCCTGAAGTCCAAAGAACAGTCTCACAGATGTCTGACTCGGTGCCTCGAAGACCTAGATATGGAATACCACATTAAAACAAGGTCCCAAAAAGAGAACAAGTCAAACTAGTCAACTTCTAGGTCAATAAATAAATTCTAAGTCAAAAGTCAACTATGGTCAACTCTAAAGTCAACTAAAGTCAAACATGGTCAAACCAAGGTCAATCTCACAAGAAATCTATATAAATAATATAGAAAATAAAATACAATAATTTAGGAATCAAAATTAGATCCCAAAAGATACCCACACAAGAATACTAATAATACAAATAATGCACACTCTAAATAATGTATATACAAACCAATATTTATACAAATAAAATAATATATTATTATTAGTATTATACCTCACAAAAACACCTATATATATACATATATAAATCAAAATGCATATATATATATATAAATAATTTAATAACTATATACTTATATATACATACATATAAACTTACAAAATTAAAATACCAAACACATGCACATATGTACGTATTTTACATGGCTAGAAGCACACATAAAAATACATTCATTAAATTAACAATTAAATATATAATAATTATAAATAATATAATTACACATTTAAACACATAAATATATTTTATAAAACATTTATGTATAATTTATGTTATTAACATAAGTACATATATATTTGCATGCAAGAAAGCTACATACATATATTTATACACCACATTAGAACACATAGAAATATCTATAGATCTATGCTACAATAAATATCATAATAAATACACTAAAATAATATATAATATCTATATATATTTACTAATTATAAATGAAGAATTTAAAGTATAAATAATTAGATCTACACATAAACACACTAAATTGGAGAGTATCACACCGTATCCCACTAAATCTAGGATACGCATGTGACACGAGTCCAACACACAACCAATTGTACCCCGAAAGACACAAACATGTCACAAATAATATTTATGAATAAATTAAAGTATCAAAAGTAGATCTATGTGTCCGTGTCAAAATACGACATGTTCAAAACTCCGTGTCGGAGAAAAAACCCCAAAATGACACGTATCACCAAATAGTTGGGATACGAACCACATGTACCCAAATATGGACACGACACAAGTCCCAAATACATAAGCACATGCCCAATTGATCTATAAGATCAATTGACACACACAACAAAATGTAAATTCGAAATTCCAACAAAATTGACACAAAAAGTACCATAACTTTCTCCATGGGTCTCCTATGAACATAAAACAAAGTCCTATGGGTCGTACATACATATGGGTTGATTTTACATGATTAAATCTCAGATTTAGAAGCTATTTTAATGGAAAAAACTGAATTATACCTATTGGGAGATGGATTCCCAATGAAACCTCCAATTGAGATGAACTTGCTTCCAAATTATAGATCCTTGCTCCTCTTTGTAGATCCTTGCTTCCTCCTTCTAGATCCTTGCTTTTCAACTTTCTAATGGTGAATTGGGAAGAATTTGGAATGAATTTGGTGGAGAATTGGAATGAGAATGGAGGGAATTTGGGAGTGGGAAATTCAAGATCTAGATTTGGAATGAGAATGAGAGGAGAGAGAAATTTCCCCCATCTTTTAATAGGCCGGCCTTGCCCCTCTCCCAAGCAATTGTAAAATGTCCAATGTACCCCTTGGGGCCTCTCATGAAAAAATAATTAAGGAAGGAAGCTTCTAGTCTAATCACTTAATTAATTTAATCCATCTTCTTAACTATGGGCTTTCTAAATGGGCCAAGTCTAACTATTTAATTCATGTTGGTCCATGGGTCCAAACTAAAATAGTTGGGTCTACTAAAATAAGTCCAAAATAATTAAATAACATCCAATAATAATTAAATAATACAACAAAAATTATTTACCATGCACAATATTTATTTAAATAGGAAATTACTAAAATACCCTTTTTCCTAAAATGTGGTAGTGACAAGTCTACCCTCCTTAAAATAATTTCGTCCTCAAAATTTAAAGATGAAAACTACCCCCAGAAAAATCACAGAACAGAACTAAAGAATCATAATTAACTAATGAACAGAACATAACTAGAAAATAACATACCTCAAGGTACAAACAAATATGGATAACGCTCTCGCATGTCATCCTCTCTCTCCCAGGTAGACTCCCCCGGAGAGTGATGCCTCCATGCGACGCATACCAAAGGAATAGTCTGGTTTCTCAGCACCTTCTCTCTCCGATCCAGAATCTCAACTGGCTGCTCTGGATAGCTAAGAGTAGGGCCCACCTCTATCTCTGAGTGATCCAATACATGACTAGGATCTGCCATGTATCGTCTTAACTACGACACATGAAACACGTTGTGCACTCCCTCCAATGCAGGTGGCAAGTCTAGTCTATAAGCAACTGCACCGACCCTCTCTAGAATAGTGAAAGGTTCGATGAATCGCGGACTAAGCTTTCTGCCTCCACCGAAGCGAATCGTGTCTCGTGTCGGAGAAATCCTCAGAAACACCAAACTACCCACCTAGAAAAAAACACCATCTTAAGAATTTAATCTATAACAAACAAGAACAAGCACAAACAAAATCTAAACTATACCTCAAACTCCAAAGGTCTCCGATGGCTATCGGCCCAATGCCGCTGTCTGTCCTGCGCCACTCGAAGTCTGTCTCTGATCAACTGAACCTTCTCCGCTGCATCCACAACCATCTCTGGCCCAAGCAAAACTCTCTCTCCAACATCGTCCCAAGACAAAGGAGTACGACATCTCCGACCATATAGAGCTTCAAAAGGTGACATCTCTATACTGGCCTGGTAACTATTGTTGTAAGCAAACTCTACCAAATGGAGATGGTCCTCCCAAGAACCCCCGAAATCTAGTACACAAGTGCGCAACATATCCTCGAGAGTCTGGATAGTCCGCTCAGACTGCCCATCTGTCTGGGGATGATATGCAGTACTGAACTTGAGCTGAGTGCCCAAACTCTCCTGCAAACTCCTCCAGAAATGAGAAGTGAAACGACTATCCTGATCTGAGACTATGCTGACGGGAACTCCATGTATCCTAACGATCTGCCTCACATACATCTCTGCCAGCTTCTCCGTAGACAAACCCACCTTGAAAGGCAAAAAGTGGGCCGACTTGGTCAACCTATCAACAATGACCCAAATCGCGTCTTTTCCTCCTGGAGATCGTGGAAGTCCGGACACAAAATCTATAGTAATGTGTTCCCACTTCCACTCTGAAATGGGTAATGGCTGAAGTAAACCTCCTGGCCTCTGCCTCTCGGCTTTCACCTGCTGGCACACTAAGCATCTGGATACAAACTGTGCCACTTTCCTCTTCATGCCATACCACCACACACTCTCTCGCATATCCCGATACATCTTGTTAGCACCTGGATATATGGAATACTGAAAGCGATGCGCTTTCTGTAACACCTCCTCGCACAACTCCCCACTAGGCACACACAATCTAACTCCATGCCTCAAAGATCCATCCTCTGCAATAGTGAAATCATCCTCCAATCCTGCTCTCACCTGAGCTCTGATACTCCTCAAAGATACATCATCATACTGTGCTACCTTAATCCTGTCCATCAAATCTGAGTGTATCTGCAATCCCCACATCTGCATAGCACACCCAGGAACAATCACCTCAATGCCCAAGCTCTCCAAGTCCTCCAACAGATATCGATTCTGCGTCAAGAACATAGCTATCGGATACCTGCTCAAAGCATCGGCAACTACATTGGCTTTCCCAGGATGATATTGCAAAGAGATATCAAAATCCTTCATCAATTCCAACCACCGACGCTGCCTCATGTTCAACTCCTTCTGCGTGAAAACGTACTTCAAGCTTTTGTGGTCTGTGAAGATCTCCACACACTCTCCGTACAAATAATGTTTCCACAACTTCAGGGCGAATATGACAGCTGCCAACTCCAAATCATGGGTAGGATAGTTCTTTTCATGAGGATGCAATTGCCTGGATGCATAGGCAATCACTTTCCCATGCTGCTGAAGAACACAACCCAAACCCTTCCCCGATGCATCACTATAAATAGTGAAACCTCCGGACCCTGATGGCAACGTCAAAATAGGAGCAGACGTCAACCTCTTCTTCAACTCCTTAAAAGCAACCTGGCAATCCTCCGTCCAAACAAACTCCACATCCTTACTTATGAGTCTGGTCATCGGCTCGGCAATCCTCGAAAAATCTTGCACAAACTTCCTGTAGTAGCCTGCCAATCCCAAGAAACTCCTGATCTCTGCTACTGAACTCGGAGTCTTCCAAGATTCCACTGCTGAAATCTTCTTCGGATCCACTGAAATACCATCACCAGTCACAACATGCCCCAAGAATTCTACTTTGTCCAAGAAAAACTCATATTTGGACAACTTCCCATACAGCTTCTCCTTCCTCAGCACATCCAACACAATCCTCAAATGCTCCTCATGCTCCTCCGGTGTCCTCGAGTATATGAGTATGTTATCAATGAACACCACCACGAACTTGTCAAGGTACTGGTGGAACACCTTGTTCATCAAGTTCATAAATACCGCCGGTGCATTAGTCAAACCAAACGGCATCACCATAAACTCGTACTGACCATACCGAGTTCTAAAAGCAGTCTTCGATATGTCCTCCGGCTTCACCTTCACTTGATGGTAGCATGATCTCAAATCTATCTTTGAAAATACCTTCGTACCACTCAACTGATCAAACAGATCATCAATCCGTGGCAAAGGATACTTATTCTTGATAGTAAGATTATTCAAAGCCCTGTAATCAATGTACATGCGCACCGATCCATCCTTCTTCGGTACAAATAACACCGGGGCTCCCCATGGTGAAGAACTCGATCTGATAAACCCCTTATCCTGCAATTCGTCCACCTGCTTCTTCAACTCGACCAGCTCGCTGTTGTTTACTCTATAGACATGTTACGAAATTGGTTCTGCACCTGGCACCAAATCTATAGAAAATTCAACATCTCGATCTGGTGGCAATCCTGGCAATTCCTCAGGAAACACATCCAAGAATTCTGCTATCAACGGATGCGGCAACTCCTTGTCTTCCACCATAGCTCCGCAAATAATGCCTTCCCCCTGCTCCGCAGCTCCTCTAGCAAACTCGAACTCTGGCTCTCCTGGCGAACCAAACAAAACTCTACCTCCTCTACAGTCTATGCTAGCACGGTGCCTACTCAACCAATCCATCCCAAGTACAATATCGTAGCTCGGAAGTGGCATTACAAGTAGACACGCACTCAACTCCCGGCCTCCCAGAGTAACTCTCCGATCCTTGCAAATATCATTAACCAGGATAATGCCTCCCCCGGTCATGATCTTGCAAGTCCTAAGCAAAGACTCAGCTACCAAACCATGCTTCAGAGCAAAAGAAACAGATACAAAATTATGGAAAGTACCACTATCAAACAAAGCTAAAGCTGGAATGGAATCAAGAAGAATAGAACCTGCGATGACATCTCCGGTGGGTTCCTCCTCTTCGACGGTCATAGCAAACGCTCGTCCCTGTCGAGCACCTCCCTGCTGTTGATGCTGGACAAAACGCTGCTGCTGTGTCGGAAGCGGTCCCCTCGGCTGTGCTGCAGGTGGTCTCGTCTGTGTCCTCGGAGCTGGAGCTGCTCCCTGAACTGCACGACGAGGACACTCCTTTGATTGATGCCCTTCAGTACCATAATACAAACAAACTCCTAGCCTCCTCCTGCAAACTTCCCAGATGTGGCCAGGCTTCTTGCAGAAGTTGTATGGAGCTTGCTGTAACTGTCTCTGCTGCTGAGGTGCCTGGTGAAAAGGTGCTCTAGCTAGAGTCTGGTTCTGCTGTGGCTGCTGGAAAGGTCTGGACTGGAAATGAGAACGTTTGGCAGATACTGCACTGCCGTTGGCCCCCAGAAAAGAATCACGGTCTCTCTTGATCTTCAAACCCAGATCCCGCTCAACCTTGCGTGCCTCCGCAAGTATCTCCGAGTATGTCTCATAAAAAGACGGAATAAGGATCAATATGGCACATGATGTAAGATATTCAAGGAAATGACAGTTTAAGGGATCAAGTATCAATGTCAAAGAAGAATAGTTGAATCAAAAGAATTTTCCTAGATGTGATTGAGTATCTCAGCCTATATCCTATATCCTATCGCAGGCTCGCAGTAGTACAACTAAGTTGTCGCACTACCATGACATCACATACTTGTGAAGCTAGACCTGTATGGGCCACCACCAAAAACGTGTCACGACCCGCACCCGGTGTAAGGGTACTAGTCGGAAACAACGCCCAGTCTACGCCGCAGAATCGACGGCAGAACGCTGTCTAGATAGTCTATCTAACAATATAATGAACCACCAATAATGATAGTATACTCAATCACAGAACTAAGATAGAATGAGCACGAAATCAGATAAGAATAGAATAGTCATCATACAACTCATGAGTTTAAAATAATACATCAATGAGTCTGAAGAGTAACAAAATAAGCTGGAGACAAATCCAGTACAAAAGAATACTATCATACTACAAAGTTACACTCCAGGGTCAACTATCTCAGTTGGGATAAGTCCCTCTTGAGCCAGGGTCTCAGAATCTAAACCCACAACATCCTAGGGTCCATAATAGGTAGGGTACTCCTCAGTGTCATCTGAAAAAATATATCCAGTCAGGAAAGGAGCAGAGTACATCTCTAACAGCAGTTCTAATCCATGATAAAAACTATGTAACAGTAAATAGCTGTGGATAAATAAGATGCACAAAATAGATACAAGAGATATATAGACAATAAGTAAATACTGGAAAGAAATACAATAATGAACAATATGCCAATGAAATAATAATACTAATGACTAAGTGTGTGAGTACTAGCTTAACATATGATCGGCTTGGGCAAGATACAATGCGGCCTGGCTAATCATACGTGCGGTGCATGATCAACACTATTCGCTTACCAATACTTTATTCAATAGGGATTTGATCACATATCTATACTAATACTCCCCACCCCCAACTGGTATAATAGATCCAACCACGGTATGCTATGGCACTAGATTCCCCAAGAAGAGAGCGACTCCTCCCGAAAATCGGTGTCTGTACATGTACAAGATAACCAATAAAATAATACTTGCACCATATACACCATATACCAAGGAATAACATCTCATGACGAGATCCGGATATACCAATCCGTGTAACCATAGTGTCACGAGAAACATGTATATCTACACTAGATACAACGAACATAGAGGATATCATAAATGACAAACTATCAGAGAATGTACTCGCCTGAAGTCCAAAGAACAGTCTCACAGATGTCTGACTCGGTGCCTCAACGACCTAGATATGGAATACCACATTAAAACAAGGTCCCGAAAAGAGAACAAGTCAAACTAGTCAACTTCTAGGTCAATAAATAAATTCTAAGTCAAAAGTCAACTATGGTCAACTCTAAAGTCAACTAAAGTCAAACATGGTCAAACCAAGGTCAACCTCACAAGAAATCTATATAAATAATATAGAAAATAAAATACAACAATTTAGGAATCAAAATTAGATCCCAAAAGATACCCACACAAGAATACTAATAATACAAATAATGCACACTCTAAATAATGTATATACAAACCAATATTTATACAAATAAAATAATATATTATTATTAGTATTATACCTCAAAAAAACACCTATATATATACATATATAAATCAAAGTGCATATATATATATATATATAAACAATTTAATAACTATATACTTATATATACGTACATATAAACTTACAAAATTAAAATACCAAACACATGCACATATGTACGCATTTTACATGGCTAGAAGCACACATAAAAATACATTCATTAAATTAACAATTAAATATATAATAATTATAAATAATATAATTACACATTTAAATACATAAATATATTTTATAAAATATTTATGGATAATTTATGTTATTAACATAAGTACATATATATTTGCATGCAAGAAAGCTACATACATATATTTATACACCACATTAGAACACATAGAAATATCTATAGATCTATGCTACAATAAATACCATAATAAATACACTAAAATAATATATAATATCTATATATATTTACTAATTATAAATAAAGAATTTAAAGCATAAATAATTAGATCTACACATAAACACACTAAATTGGAGAGTATCATACCGTATCCCACTAAATCTAGGATACGCATGTGACACGAGTCCAACACACAACCAATTGTACCCCGAAAGACACAAACATGTCACAAATAATATTTATGAATAAATTAAAGTGTCAAAAGTAGATCTATGTGTCCGTGTCAAAATACGACATGTTCAAAACCCCGTGTCGGAGGAAAAACCCCAAAAATGACACGTATCACCAAATAGTTGGGATACGAACCACATGTACCCAAATATGGACACGACACAAGCCCCAAATACATAAGCACATGCCCAATTGATCTATAAGATCAATTGACACACACAACAAAATGTAAATTCGGAATTCCAACAAAATTGACACAAAAAGCACCATAACTTTCTCCATGGGTCTCCTATGAACATAAAACAAAGTCCTATGGGTAGTACATACATATGGGTTGATTTTACATGATTAAATCTTAGATTTAGAAGCTATTTTAATGGGAAAACTGAATTATACCTATTGGAAGATGGATTCCCAATGAAATCTCCAATTGAGATGAACTTGCTTTCAAATTGTAGATCCTTGCTCCTCTTTGTAGATCCTTGCTTCCTCCTTCTAGATCCTTGCTTCTCAACTTTCTAATGGTGAATTGGGAAGAATTTAGAATGAATTTGGTAGAGAATTGAAATAAGAATGGAGGGAATTTGGGAGTAGGAAATTCTAGATCTAGATTTGGAATGAGAATGAGAGGAAAGAGAAATTTCCCCCCTCTTTTAATAGGCCGGCCTTGTCCCTCTCCCAAGCAATTATAAAATGTCCAATGTACCCCTTGGGGCCTCTCATGAAGAAATAATTAAGGAAGGAAGCTTCTAGTCTAATCACTTAATTAATTTAATCTATCTCCTTAACTATGGGCTTTCTAAATGGGCCAAGTCTAACTATTTAATTCATGTTGGTCCATGGGTCCAAACTAAAATAGTTGGGTCTACTAAAATAAGTCCAAAATAATTAAATAACATCCAACAATAATTAAATAATACAACAAAAATTATTTACCATGCACAATATTTATTTAAATAGGAAATTACTAAAATACCCTTTTTTCTAAAATGTGGTAGTGACAAAAAGCTCTTTGAAGGTGTCCCAAGTAAGTCCTTCGTCAATGAGTCTTGGCTCTATGCGATACCACGTGAGTGCGATATCGAACATCTGACTGCCAGCCGCCTCTATCTGCAAGCTCTCCCAAATCTGGGCCAATCACAGGCTCCTCTCTATATCCTCTAGCCAGTCGTCAGCGTAGAGTATCCCTTCGATACCCTTGAACTCTCGAGGCATCATCCTCTTGAAGTCCACTATAGTGCCTGATCTCTACTATTGTTGCTGGCCAGGAAACTGTTGGACAACTCTCTCAACTGCTTGTAGAGCCACCTGATGAGCGTTCTCCATGCTCTCTCTCATCAGCTCTGTTTGTGCCTGGTGCGCTTCTGATTGTACCCTCTGAGCCTCAGCTTGAACTCGCTGAGCGTCTACCATGCCCTGGATTAAGGTAAACATCTGTGTCCCGTCAATGGGCACATCTCCGAAAATCAGAGTCAGTGGAGGAGGAAGGTTGTCCGTCACAGCTGCGGCAATCCTCTGAACAAGTGGGGGAGAAGGACCCCTAAAAAGTGCAGATACTCCCACATGCACCGGAGATATAGAAGGAACTACGGATGTTTGTCCATTAGGTGGAGAGGTGGCAGACCCCTCTAAAGCTGATGCTCCCACTCTCATAGATCTTGTCTTCGGCGGCATCCTGAAGACAAGCCCAAAGAATCAATTAAGGCAATAAATACGATATCATCAAGGAAGGACAATAAAGTTCTAGAGAAGCAATATTCAGAAGGAAAAATAAGGATAACAAAATAAATGGATTGGAGATATTCCTAGTTGTAATTGAGTATTCGCTCTCATCCTAGTATGCTATGTCATATATCCTATCGCAGGCACGCAGTAGTGTAACTAAGATGTCACACTACCACGACATCGCACAACTTGTGAAGTCTGACCTGCATGGGCCGCCACTAAAAATGTGTCACGACCCGCACCCGAATTTTGGGACACGAGTACGTCGGTACGTCCAGCCTACGCCGTAGCATCGGCGGTAGAACACTGTCTAGGTCATGATACTATCTAAACCATCTTATACGAGCATCCAACTCTATAAGGAGACACGGATAACACAATAAAATATGAACAACATACTCAATCACATAACTACAGCACGATAAGATATCAAAGAAAATAAATAAAATGCAACACAAGTCTAAATAGAAATAATCTAACTCAACAATAATATTCAAGTCTCAACAAAGTATGTCGGAAACAAATTTGGTACCAACAAACTACTAAAAGAAACTGACTAAGATAACTAGTAATTCCGGCTAGACCTCCCGGAATTACAACTGAACTACCAAGTCCAAGTCTGCAGCTACTCTCCATGTGGTCCATAAAATGTCGGACACCGGTCCTCTAAGGCATAGTCTGGAAAAATATTTCCAGTCAGGAAGGAGCAAAGTACATCTCTAACAGCAGTTTTATATCAATGATATAAACTATGTAGCAGTAAATAGATGGAAATATACAAGATGCATATACATGTATGAGAGATATACAATAAAGAAAATACTAGAAATATTGTAAATAAATGCGGGAAGGAACAATATGTCAATGAACAAGAATACTATGACTAAGTGTGTGAGTACTAGCTTTAACATATGATCAGCTTAAGAACTTGTACAGGAATAATGGCCTAGCTAGTCATACGTGCGGTGTATGACCAACACTAACATGTGAACAAGACTTGTACATGAAGGGTATGATCACATATCTACACTAAAATACTCTCCACCCCCGATTGGTATAGTAGATCCAACCATGGTACGCTATGGCACGGGATTCCCTAGGAAGGTAGCAAGTCTCCCCGAAAATCAGTGTCTATACATGCACAAGATAAACAATGAAATAAGACTTGTATAAGATACACCATGAACAAGGAATAATATCTCATGACAAGATCCGGATATACCAATCCGTGTAACCATCGTGTCAAGAATATAGATATTTACACTAGATACAATGAACATAGGGGATATCATAAATAAGAAACTATCAGAGAATGTACTCGCGGGTCCTTAGCTGTCAATACCAATATCCTGCTCCTGAAGTCTCGCAGGACGATCCAATAGTCCTGTACACATATAATATAAATATAATATTGCATCAGGTATTACACTAACACATACGATCAAAACACAATGAACTCAGGGCTACGCTAGGTATGACACTGGTCAACGAGGGTTAAGTGTGCGTCTGATTTCATGTGTGTCATGTCTGTAATTGTTGTGCAAGACAGACGGTCACCTAGTACCTTTTTATATATTATACATATTACTAATTAACATATACATTAATATTCATTAATTACAAATATAATAGATATATGTATATATATATACTTTAAATAGAATTAATACTTTGTATATATATAAACATATATTAGGGAGAGATATATACAATACGTATATATACGTATATATACTAAATAGAATTAATACTATATGTACAAATATAAAATATATACTAGGAAATACTTTATATAATACATATACATATGAATATATGCTAATTTTGAATTATACTTCATATACATATACCAAAATACATTTAACCTATACTAATACATGTACCATTCGTATATACTAATTAGGTTCATATATATTATGATATATATATATATATATATATATATATATATATATATATATATATATATATATATATATATATATATAATAACCAATGCTAATACGTATACTAATACATACACACTAACATATATTATGCTACATATATATATGTATATATATATATACCAAATACGTATTTACTAAACATATACTATATTTATATACCAAAACACATACACCCACCAAATAGGTACATGCGTATATATATGCAAGAAAAGAGCGCGAACCTGTGCGCATGCATGAGATCGACGATTACGACGGTGTCCACGAGATTGAGGATGACAAAGACGATGACGAAGACGACGACGAGGATGACGAAGGTGTCGAGTGGTGGTCCTGGTGGTGTGGGGTGGTCGAGAAGGAAGAGGCAGGGGGTGGTGGTATGAAGTGGTGGTGATGATGTTGGTGCAGTGGTGGAGATTGGTGGAGTAGGGTGGTGGTACTGGTAGTACGGGATGGTCGAGACTGGAGGTATGAAGTCATGGATCGACAGCGGGTCACTGGTCGGCCAGAGGGGATGCAGGGAGGAGCAAAAAAGAGATCGGGTGAGGCAGAGGGAGGTTCAGGAAAAATGGGGTGGAGATGTTGCTGTCGAGCTCCTACGTGCTCGACGGAGTAAAGAGCAGGGAGGCTCTGCGGGTGGAGGACTCGACGGTCGAGGTGATGTCGACCAGAGTAGGGAGGTTGGCTGGAGGTGGAGCGGGGCCGGGAAGAAGTGGAGGTTGGCCGGAGTTAATGGTGGTGGTGATTCTGATAATGATGGTGGTGGTGATTCTGATGACGATGGAGGCCGGTCGAGGGGGCTCACCGTGGAGGAGGTGGCTCGTGGCAGCGGGGCAGAGAAGCTTGCCGGGGGAGGAGCTCGTCTGGGTCGATGCTGGTGATGGTGAAGATGACAGAGTGGTGGTGGAAGTGATGGAGCTCAGCTATGGCGGTGGTAGCTCGCCGGAGTAGGAGGGAGTTGCAGCGGGTGGCAGCGGGGATTTTGGTGGATTCTCGGCAGTGGGGCGGGGGAGTTGGCAGTTGGAGGTGGTAGAGAGCAGTCGGTGGGTGCTCGTGGTCGGAGGAGGGTGGCACTGGTTCAGCTTGTTTTGAACCAGATAAAAAAAGGTGAAGAGGAAGGAGAAGAAGAGAAGAAGAAGAAGAAGAAGAAAAAGGAAAGAAATCCTACGTTGGGAGAAGGAGGGAGGAGAGAGAAGGTAGGGGTTTTCCAAGGTTTGGAGATTAGGGCATGCTTGGGAAATGGTGCATTGAAGAGACATTAAATAGGGGATATGATGGGAGGTGTGTGGTGATGATGAGTCCCCATTTTGAATGGGTGGCTAAGATTCAACATGAAAAAATTACTCATACAAGGAGAGGGGTTGGTTGACTAGTCAAGAATTAGGGCTTCTCCATTTGGTTTGAACCAATTGGGTGTTGACACCTAATACAACATTTATAAATAAGCCACCTTAAATTTAGGTATTTGTACAGACACATAAAATGATGAAAAAATTGGTGGGCGATTTGGTATTTGGTGTTTTGTAGGGTGAGGGGGTGTTGTTTGTTTTTTATGGGCTTAATGAATAGGGTATTTGGATTAAATTGGGTTAAAATTGGATTAGTCAAAGTTGGTATTCCTAATTTCATTAGAAATAAATGTAAGCGGTGTTCTAAAATAAATTGAAGGTACATGGGGCCAAAATTAAGTGGGACAGAAGTATCATTAGTGAAGAAGACTCAGAACAGAATATTACCCTAATTTGGGTTGCTCAAAATGGATCAAGATTGTGTCTCCAATTTTTATTTGAACGCACAACGATATAAAGTTGGATTTTATTTAGAATTAAAATAAACGTCCGCGATGAATATTATGCAACTAAAATGAAGCACAAGAGAGCATAATTATGAGTTACACAAGGGTCATGAAAGGTGTAGGCTTGGTGTCAGTCTTGGACCCTTTAATTTGTTCGGCTAAACGGGTTGAGTTAGTGTCTCAAAATTAATGGCAACGACACAGGTGCATGACACAAGATTAAATAATAGATTTCGGATACGGAAAGTTGTACAATTAAATTTGAGCACAAAGGATTATGATTTTGAGTGACGAAAAAGTCCAGCGCCTAAGTTGGCATGTCAAGTCTAGAATGCAACAACTTGTTGGAAATTATGGGCTAATGTTGGGCTTCGAATATTGCAACAACGGTAGGGTGTAACAATCACGGTAATTAATTACAACCTTAAATAATTAAATCCTAGATAATACAAATTAAATTCATAACCCTATAATTCGGTCAGGTGTTCATCTAGTGGGCTTCTAGGTCAAGTCTACTAGCTCAAACATTAAGAACATTATATATAATATATATATAAATACACATCTCATATAATTATTTAAATTAAATACACATATCATGCAATTATTTAAAAATAACTACCACAATATTAATAATATATAAAAGTCAAAAATATCCCTATTTTCCGGATGTGGTAGAGACAGGTGCTCCACCTCCGGTACAGAAGGAAGCACCGATAGTTTCAAGGGATCTTCCAACCCCACCACCCGCAGTCGATCAAACATAGATATTTATGCTCTTTCAACTGATGATGGAGGCGCAACAACGCCAGTCAGAGGTTATGAGGTAGGACATTGAGAATGTTCACTAGATTGCTCTCGCCGCAGTCGAAAGGGTCACCTTAGTCCAGCCACAGACGGAACCACCTCAGTTTATCTTGCAACAGTCGAGGCAGGAAACTATCATAGATTTTAAGAGGATGGGGCCGAGGGACTTTAAAGTCACTGAGGGGATTATTTATGCTAATATTTGGATAGAAGACATTTAGAGGAACCTGAGGCTGGAGCAGATTCTGAAAAGGTTGCGGGTAGAGGCTGTATGAAGCATAATGTTTGATATCACATTGACTTGGTTCAGGACGGACCCCAGGATCTTAGCACCGGGACTTACTTGGGAATCTTTCAAGGAGCTCTTCAAGAAAAATTTCTTTCCAGATGTGGCTCTGACATCTCTAGAGAGCCAGTTTCAGTACCTCGTTCAGGGAGGTGTGACGATTGATGAGTATGCGACAAAGTATTGCAGATTAAGACTCTTTGTGGAGGGGCAGAACCCCAAAGAAAGGGCCAGAAAGTTTAGGAAGAGCCTGAATAAGAAGATCAAATCATATACGAATGGAGACCCTACCGCTACTTTTGAGGAGATTCTGAGGCAGGCACAATGGACAGAGGATGATCTAGAGCTTGGCTCCAAGAGGCCGAGGGACATAGGAGGATCCAGTATTAACACGGGTCCAACGAAGCGACCATACTTTCAGCAGCAGCATCAGAGATACTTTCAGCAGCCGAGACAGCAGTATCCTGGACCAGCTAGAGCGCCAGTACAGCAGATACAGTAGATCTAGAGGCCATCTATTCCTTGCCTATTATGCAAGAAGTAGGGATATGGATGGGATGCGTGCATGATGAGATTAGGCCAGTAATTATTCTGCGGATCAGGAGATCATCAAATGAGGGCTTGTCCTAGATCTCCAGCTTGTCCAGCTCAGGACAGAGCTCAGGCACAGAGAGCACCCACGAGACCACTAGTGGGACAACACAGAAGACCTCTCCTACCACCACAACAATAATAGTTCGCTCAGCACCAGCAGTAGTAGAGAGGTGCCCAGCGATAGGGGCAAACTTTTGCATTGACCGTCGAGGAGGAGGATCCTGTCAGTGATATTATTTTAGGTTCAATCTATCTCAATTCTTTTCCAGCTCATGCTTTATTTGATTATGGTGCTTCACATAGTTTTGTATATGTATCTTTTGCTCTGAAATATCACCTTGAGACTGAACCGTTGGCTAGGACTTGCAAGATCATGACCGAGGGTGGCATTATCCTGGTCAGTGATGTTTGCAAGAATCAGAGATTTTCTTTGGAAGGCTGAGAGTTGAGCATGTGTTTACTCGTAATGCCATTCGATCTATGATATAGTACTCGGGGTGGATTGGTTGAGTAGACATCATGCTAGTATCGATTGTCAAGGAGGCAGAGTTTTGTTTCAGACACACGAAGAGCCAAAGTTTGAGTTTGTCAGAGAAGTAGCCGAGCAGAGCGAAGGAGATTTCTATAGAGCTATGGTGGAAGAGCAGGAGCTGCCACATACATTGATTACAGAGTATATGGATATCTTTTCGGAGGAGTTATTGGGGTTGCCACAAGACAGAGATATGGAGTTCTCAATAGACTTAGTGCCAGACGCAGAGCCGATATCACATCATATTATAGAGTAAACAACAACAAACTGGTAGAGTTAAAAAATCAGGTAGATGAGTTGCAGGACAAGGGCTTCATCCGCTCCAGTTTATCACTGCGGGGTCCTCCGGTATTATTTGTACCAAAGAAGGATGGATCGATACGCATATGTATCGACTACAGGGCACTCAACAACCTCACTATCAAGAATAAATACTCGTTGCCACAGATTGATAATTTATTTCCTCAGTTGAGCGAAGCGAAGGTATTATCAAAGATAGACTTAAGGTCGGGGTACCACCAGGTAAAAGTGAAGAAGGAAGATATTTCGAAGACAACTTTCAGGACTCGATATGGGCAGTTTGAGTTCTTGGTAATGCCTTTTGGGTTGACCAATGCCCTGACAGTATTCATGGACCTGATAAATAAGGTGTTTCATCAGTACTTGGATCAGTTTATGGTAGTATTCATTGATGATATATTAATTTATTCAAAGATCCCAGAGGAGCATGAGAAACACCTGAGGATAGTTCTAGAGACCCTCACGAAGGAGAAGTTTTATGTCAAGCTTTCAAAGTGTGATTTCTTCCTTGATAAGGTTGAATTCCTCGGGCACATGATTATAAGAGATGGGATCTCAGTATACCCAAAGAAGATTTTAGCAGTTGAGTCGTGGTCTACCCCGAGTTCAGTGGCGGAGATCAGGAGTTTTCTCGGATTGGCAGGCTATTATCGAAGATTTGTTCAGAATTTTTTCTAGGGTTGCGGAGCCGATGACTAGACTAACCAAAAAGGATATAGAGTTTATCTGGACTAAGGAGAGTCAGGCTGCTTTTGAGGAGCTAAAGAAGAGGTTGACTACAGCTCTAGTATTGACATTGCCATCAGGAACAGAAGAATTTTCTATATATAGTGATGCATCGGGTAAGGTCTTGGGATATATGTTGCAACAGAACGGAAAGATGATTACCTATGCTTCCAGGCAATTATGCCCTCATGAGAAGAATTATCCTACCCAGGACTTGGAGTTGGCAACAGTCATCTTTGCTCTAAAGATATGGAATCACTACTTGTATGGAAAGCGGGTAGATATTTTTATAGATCACAAGAGCTTGAAGTATGTGTTCACATAAAAGGAGCTCAATATGAGGTAGAGGCGGTAGTTAGAGTTGATGAAGGACTTTGACATCTCTTTATAGTACCATCCAGGAAAGACCAACGTAGTCGCGGATGCCTTGAGAAGATATCCAGTGGCTATTTACTTGATGAGGGACATGCACTTGTTGGCCGATCTTGATAGCTTGGGTATTGCGGTGTTAGTTCCTGGAGTTGCAGCACAGATGTGGGGACTTCAGGTACAGTCAGAGTTGATGGATCGGATCAGAGTCACACAGTTCGAGGATGAGTCTCGGAGGAGCATCAGAGCACAAGTCCGGATAGGATTGGCAGAGGACTTCAGTATTGCAGAGGAGGGATCATTACGGTACGGTACCAAATTATGTGTACCGAGTGGAACATTACACAAGGAGGTTCTTCAGGAGGCGCATCGATCTCAGTACTCTATTCACCCAGGTGCCAACAAAACATATAGGGACATAAGAGAGCATGTTTGGTGGTATGTCTTGAAGCGGGAGGTAGCTAGCTTCCTATCTAGATGCTTGGTAGGTCAACAGGTAAAGGTAGAGAGACAAAGGCCAGGTAGATTTCTTCAGCCTTTACCCATTCCTGAATGAAAATGGGAGCATGTGATGATGGACTTTGTTTCAGGTCTTCCGCATTCTCTAGGAGAAAAAGACGCAATTTGGGTCGTCATTGATAGGTTGACCAAATCGGTCCACTTTCTGCCATTCAAAGTAAGTACATCTGCAAAAAAAGCTCGTGGAGATGTATGTGCATCACATAGTCAGATTACATGGAGTTCTTGTAAGCATAATCTTGGATCAAGATAGTCCCTTCACATCCCACTTCTAGAGGAGTCTACAGGCTAGCTTGGGCACTCAGCTCAAGTTCAGTACCATATATCACCCCCAGATATATCAAGATATAACTATTTGAGGATATGCTACGCCCCTATGTTTTGGATTTTAGAGGCTCTTTGGAGGATTATCTTTACCTGGTAGAGTTTGCTTACAACAACAGCTTACAGGCCAGTATCGAGATGTAACCATTTGAGGCGTTGTATGGACGGAGATACCGTACTCCGTTATCATGGGATGAGGTTGGTGAGAGAACCTTATTGGGACCAGAGATGGTCCTGGATGCGGCTGAGAAGGTAAAGCTCATCAGAGATAGGCTTCGAGTGGCGCATGACAGACAGTGGTATTGGGCCGATAGCCACCGGAGACTATTGGAGTTTGAGGGATAGATTTTTGTTTTATATTGCTAGTGATTGTTTGTTAGTTAGAATGCTAAGGCTGTATTTCGTGCTAGGTTGATAATCCGGTATTCTTGAGGATTTCTCCGATGCGAGGCACGATTCGCTTTGGTAGAGGCGGAAAGCTTAGTCCATGGTACATCGGACCCTTCGGTATTCTTGAGAGGGTCGGTACAGTGGCCTACAAACTAGACTTGTCGTCTGCATCAGAGGGAGTGTATAACGTATTCCATGTGTCATAGCTGAGATGGTACATGACAGATCCTAGCCATGTATTGGATCACAGAAGATCAAGGTTGGTCTGACTCTCATCGACCCAAAGCAGCCCGTAGAGATTCTGGATCACATGAAGAAGGTGCTGCAAAACCAGATAATTTCTTTTGTATGCGTCGTGTAGTGGCATCACTCACCAGGAGAGAGTACTTGAAAGTGAGAGGCCGAGATGCGCGAGCAATATCCTTATCTATTTGGGCCGTGAGGTATAATTCTTTCTTGCTTGTATTGATTGCTATTGGTAGTTAGTTTCTTCCATAATTTCGAGGACAAAATTTTTCTAAGGTGGGTCAGATTGTCACCCTTACTTTTCCAATTAGGGGTAGTTTGGTAAATTGGCATGGTAATTTTAGGGATATAATATTATTATTATTGTGCTATAATATTTAATTGATGCTTGTACTAAATATTTAATTATTAGCATGCTATATAAATTAATTATGACTTGTATTATTTATTTTAGTTAGGAGGCTAGTCCAATAGTTAGACTTCTTGTAAGCCCAATTGGACTTGTCATGACAACTTGTGAGCCAAACTTGGACCAGGCCCAATAGACCCTTTTTAACTAACTAATTAGGAGGATTAGAGTTAATTTGTATTAGTTAAAATAATTCCTAATTTACCCTTCCTAATTAGAACCTACATGACACTAGTATGGGGTATGTTAGACTATTGCTAGTTGCTTGGAGAAGGGGAGAAGGGGCCGACCACTATTAGAGCCTATCATTCTCTCTCTTTTCCTCATTTGCTTTTTATTTGATCCAAATTCTAGATCTCCAAATTTCCACATTTCCTCCATCAATTTTTCTCTCAATTCCTTCTCATTCCCTCTCATTTTTATTCTTTAAGGAGTTTTGGAGCTTGGAGAAGCAAGAAGCACAAGAAGGAGGAGCATTGGTGAAAAGATCATGTCCGGGACGTGTCCAATTATATTTTTTATTGAGAATCCATATCCCAATTAGTAATTCCTAAAAAAATTCTTCATTGTAGCTTCTTAATTATGCGTTTGACCCCTAGAAATCACCACATGGCATAGGACTACCTATATGAGCTAATTTTAGGCAATTTGGTTGAGGTCTCTACATACGTTTTTGTATTGATATTGGGGAATTACGAGTTTGACACATCAATATTGTGTCATGAGACCAATTAGATCTAATTAGACTTAGATCGGGATTATAGGACTAGCTATGTGTCCACAATTGGATACAAGTAGGCCGTGTCATAATACTTTATGATACGGGATGGTTTAGGGGTTTTTCCTTTGATACGGATGCCACACACATGTCATATTGTGCTATGACACTTGGAATGATTTGCTAACACTTAGTTTAGACTCTATTTGTTAATTAGAACTTGTTGGTAGGCTTTGGGTTGGTTTGGATAGGTTTGGGGTGCGTATCATGAGTGTATCCTAGCGTATCGCTAGTGTGCACCCCAAGTGCTTGCTAGAATGCCAATTTGTATATTTTTAGACTTAATTCTCAGTTGCACTTATAGATATACATATGTATATTCATCATAGATGGCTATATAGATAAATATAGGTGTGTGTGTGTGTGTGTGTATTTATATATAGATATAGATATTGTAGAATGTATGTATGTTGTAATTTATATAAGAGTGTGTTTGAGTTTGCAAATATGAAGTATTTGTGTGTAGTTGTCAGTGGCATGTAGCAGTGAATCAATGAGGTATTAGGTGATTGTGAGGGTTATATCTATATACAAATTGGTGTCAGTGTGTGAGTATTATGAGATGGGAATTTGGTAGTGCCACAAGTGTATGAGCATGTATGGAAGTGAGGATGTGTCCCTGTGAGTGAGAAGCAAGAGGGGGAGCTCAGGTATTTGTGAGTATCAGTTGGGGAAAAACTTTTAGTTCTTCAATGCAGTGTGCAACTTGTCACCTGGAGGTGTGTAGGTATATGTTGTGAAGTGTGATATAGGAGATGCACGAGTGTTGGTTTTAGTCCAGTGTAATGAATAGGGGAGAGATGTATACAACATCAAATTGGCATGATTAGGTAATGCCCGATTGGTTTTAGTGGAGTGGTAGGGTGTGTGTATATATATATATATATTGTGTTCATATGAGCAGAGATTAGGGCTCGGGTGAGAGGCATTAGGCCAGCCCAGACATGATGTGATATTCACTGCTATAGCAGTGAACTGAGATAGCATTAGTGCACTGCTATTAGAGCAGTTATTAGTGCCACAGTGTGATACATTGTGTTGTATCAGTGTAGGCTAGGCTCGGTCTGTCCAGACATTGAGTTGATGCAGCATTGTATTGGCATCCAAGTGCAACAGCATCAGGTGTGATACAGTACTTGTATCAGTGAAGAAATAGACTGGAGTGTGGGGGGTACCTGGAAATATTGTGTTCAGGGGTTGGGTGATAACAAGGGGTATTAGAGTAGTGAGGTACTTGAGCTTGGATTCCCAGTGGGCTTGGGGAGTGGTTGGTGATAGCATGGTTATTTGAGGAGATTGTAGAGTTGATGTGAGCACTATGTGCTCTGTTATGGGATGTACAAGTCTGTACATTGGGCACAAGTATGCACAAGGATTGTGTGCATGCACAGGTAAGTAAAGGAAATGATATAAATTGAGGTATCAAGGTATTGGGGTATAAAGTTAGCCAAGGTATTAGTTAGTGTCAGTTTGGATTGACAGTTTGTTATCAGTTATTAAGTTAGTTTTGTTGGTAATATTAGTAAGTATATATATACTGTATCGGTAGCATGATACCAGTTAGTGTATATTAATTAGTTAGTAAGTATTAATATGATATTAGTATCAATCCTAAGTTACTAGTTAATAAGAATAGTTAGCTAAGGTAACAACTATACACCTAGGTAATGACCTAGTATAATTATAATAAGCTAGTATTAGCTAATTATTAACCAATATAGACCAATTAACCTCGTATGGACCTAGTATTGGCCTAGAAAGCATGTTAGTGCATTCGTTAACTTATTCTCCTTTATTACACCATCTGATATAATATTTTCTAAATATGAGTGTGTGACATCAGCTTGGGTATCGAGAGAGACCCTTGGTCAGGACCTGAGGCGAGTATATCTCTCTGCTAGTTTTTATTTCATGATAGAATATATATCGCATATTCTAGAACTGTATACTTGATTCTGACACAGTGGTTACACAGACTGGTACTATATGGATCCAGTCAGGAGATGTTATCCCTTACCGTATTAAGTGAGTACTCATTCACATGTATTTTATCGTGTGTATCGTATATTGATTATCGTATACATGTTCAGATACTGCTCATGTTCAGTGTGCCCATATTTATGTTCGTAATATGTCATGATTGGATCCATTAGTATTGGTTGGGGATGGGAGAGTAGGAGTTGGTTATGTGATCAAGCCCAAGTGTATTCGTGTATATGTCGATTATATATCACATGTGTAAACGAGTTACCATATTATATTCGTGTTTAACCCAAACCGATTATATAATGAACTCGTACTCTATGGCACAGTTGTTAGTTTTATCTACTTCCATTTAAATTTGTAGTTATTCATATTTCCTGTTCTTCATTCAAGTATATCACCTGTGCAATTTAGTTCATTACTTCTGATGGTTAGTTATCTTATATTCTTTTCTATTACCTGTTATATATGCTCGATTATGTATTTGAAACTGCTTTCAGAGGTATGTACTTTGCTCCAATCCTGACTGAATATATTTTTCAAATGATTGGCTTGTGGATCATTGTTCCACCTACTACGGGCCACAGGATGGCGTACCATTAGAGGATACTCCTTTAGAGCAGAAAAATCTAGTACCAGAGGCTGAGGAGGCTTAGACTTATTGTTTAGACTTGTATTAGACTTTATTGAGGTTATTGGCATGTATATATTATGTCATACTTGTGGATGTATCGTGACTCTTTCCTTCGTTCTTCTATCATGTGCTTTATCTTTCTCAGTTTACATTGTGATTGAGTATAGTTTATCATTATCATATACCATATTATTCCTCCGTTTGGAGTTGAGTTGACATTGACAGGTACCTTATACATATTGTGTGAGATTTTAGATTATATGTTTGACCCAAACAGTGTTCTACTGCCGGTGCTACGGCGTAGGCTGGGGTTGCTCACTGCTCGTGCCCTTATTTTGGGTGTGGGTCGTGACACATATTTAGTGGTGGCCCATGCTGGTCAAGAGTCTCATTTAGAGCGATATCGTAGTAGTACTCACCTAGAGTACTGCTACGAGCCTATTTTAGGATATAAGATATAGGCCGAGAGTATACTCAATCATAACTAGAAAATAATTCCAAATATCTATTTTGTTATCCTTATCTATTGAATGTTTGCTTTACTTTGAATAATCCAGTCATTCTTTGATGATATCGTATCTTACTCAATATTGATTCCTTTGTTCATTAAAACTTTAGGATGAGAGAATAGGGGAAAATAAAATCCCTCGGCCTCCGGCTTCACTTTAAGATGAGAGTCGGAGCACAGAGAAGGGAAGCCGGAGGCCGAGGGAGGGAGCCAGAGCACAGAGGGGGGGAGCCGAAGAACATAGGGGGGGAGATGGGGCATAGAGGGGAGAGAGCCGGTGGGGGTGGGGTAGGGACAAGGGGAGAAGGAGGATGCTGGATGGGGGCTACTTCACCGGAGGGGGGATAGGGGGGCTTTTTAAAAGTTTAGGATGAGAAAATGGGGAAAAATAAAATCCTGAAACCTATATTAAAAAATTAGCGACGTCATAAATAAACGTCGCTAATTGAAAAGTTTACGACGTTAGAGACTTCGCTAAAAATAAAAAAAACAATGTCAGTAAATACGTCGCAAAATCATAAAAATCAGCGACGTTTAACGACGTTAAAGAAGCTTATAACGATTATTCTATTAAAAAAATAAAGTACAGTTGCTAAACGTCGCTATGTGTCGCCAATAGAGACGTATAGTGATGTTTATTTTAGGAGTCGCTCAAGTCTTTAATATTAGCGACGTTTTATTATGACATAGCTAAAAATGTCGCTATTTTATCATATTTTGGTAGTGATTGTAGCGTTGTTGGCGGCCGAGACTTAGTGTTCTCGACTTGGGATTCTACGGTGGGTTATGCCGGATGGATATTCTATTTGTTTTGTTTTGCAGGTTATGTTCCGGTCCGAGAAATATAGGGGAGTTTCTGCCAAAAAAATTTAAAATTTCAGTCGATAATTTGATTTGGATTCTGATTTAGGAAAATTATTCAGAGATTTGATTTATTCGAGGGTTTGATTCAAAATTAATTGGGGAATTTATTCAGTAATTTGATTTAGAATTTGGTTTGTTCGAGGGTAGACCTCAGTGATCTTGTATGATTGGGAAGCACGATATTTAGTCATTTTATCCCTTATTTTTAAGGAGGATATATATATGTATATGGTGGATCAAAGAGTTATGTACATGATATGGTAGATCAAGAATATTTGTGTCTGACCCGGTTTGGTGGGATCTATATTTTATATACCAGATGTTATGGGACTTGTCGACTGATAGCATGTGATCATTGGTTCGGTAGACTTTGTGAGGGGAGAATTTTACTCGACTGACTAACTTGTCGTGTATCCTGACTTGACTACTTGTATTCGTGCTGGTACATTTACTACCTGCTATGCGTTCCTATGTGCTATGTGTTACATGTGTATTGAGATATGACATATCTTGCTACGTGCTACGTGTTACATGCTTCCTATAATATGCGACATATGACATTATATGATTTCTCCAACATGGGCCTTATATTTGGTCAGTGATCATAGCTTAGCGTGGTTGGATTATGTGTATTGATTGTTGCATTACGCTCAGGGCGGATCTAGGTTAGAACCGACGGGAACCAACATGGATTCACACAGCGTACCCATACTGCGGTACGATATTCTAGGATGATGACGATCGTGTGACAATGACACGAGATTCTATATAACTATCGGGTAACTAAAATTGGTAGAAGCATTAGGAGAGAACGGAATCCCGAGATCGTGTATGTGGATGGCTCATTATAGTACAAGCTGGTCCCCACGGATATTGTGTATCATCCGCACTAGTGGAGTGCAGTATTAGATTAATATATATACTATGCGTTCTATGTGATCTTAAAACGGTGGCCTTACGAGGGACCGGTGCATACTCTACGTGCTATGCGATATTATTATTGGTTAGTCTAGCCCTACTTGATCATAGCATGATCTGAGGATTCCTATATTAAATTACTGGGGTAACCCAAACTCCACCTAGCAAACCGTAGGTATCTGAGTGGCCGTTCATTCATATAATTGTATGTTGTATTGCTTGTTAGTCGACTGGTACGTAGTATGTCCCGGTGTAGTGACTCATTCCCTTGTCTTTGTTTGGTGTAGGGGTAGATTATTGTTTCGATGAAAGATTAAGGATTCTAGTTGACGATGCAGGTATTAGTGGATGATATGATGATTTGTGATTGATTATTGATTCCTTATCTAGGGAATGTTGCTTTCTAGTAGATGCTGGATGTTATATTGTATATGCTGCTTAGTTTATGTTTATACTTGGTAATCGTGCGTTAGTACCGCACGATTCTTTTCCCTGATTATTGCTCTTTTTATATGTATTTATGTTATATGTTGCTTGTTGGGTTTTCTTCGTCCGTCCTTGAGCCTTCCTTTCTGGTACTTGTTGCGGTTGGCCTGACCAACCCTAGATTATTCCCAGATTGCCTGTGACTAACCCTATGGATCTTCCAGACCTGGCTTGGAGGATGCGCTTCATTTCCAGATCACATTGGGAACTGTGTGGGAAGCTACTCTCGTCTACATCTTTTTTTACTGTAGACTTCCTGATTATCATTTAGTATTTTTGACCGTTTGGTCTTACCTGATTTCCAGTTGATATCATTCTTGCTGTTCATTTCATTATGGTTGCCTGTGATATAAGATCAGATTTAGGATATAGATTGTATTACATGCTAGGATACCCACATGACTGACATCCGTGACCGCCGTACGACGTTTTATACCATGTACAGGGGAGCTAGCCATGTCCGTCCCCGTATTTACCTAAAATTTTGGGAGCGGGACGTGACAAAATTTTATTGGTGTCCCATGCAGGTCTCGTTTTGAGATTGTTGGGTATCACATGATTATTGATCTCAATCCATAATTTCTTGGAATTACTACTTGTTACACTTGCCCTTCGCTTCCTTAAACTTATAAATTGGTCCCTCTCTCTACCTGGACCTATCTTGCTTGACCCTTATCTATTCGCCGTTATCTGCCTTTGTTTCTTGTTTTGAGAGACATGGTCCTGTAGTTGGATATGTCGATTATTTTATCATATGAGACATTATCTTGTCTCTATCCTTGGTTTACTTGTTATTTATCTTGGGTTCTATACTCTCTACCGATGCATTACTTTGTTTTATTTTTCTGTTCTTTCTCTCGTGCATTGACTTGTTGTTGACTTAGTATCATTATCGCTCTCTTCGTGCGTCGAAGTGGTATTCTTAGAATGAGGATTATATCGGAGCTTATAGTCTGCCAAGGAAGTCAAGGTTGGAGATTTCAGAAGCCTTGTTGTGTATCCAGTGAATATTCTTGTATCATTTTAGCTCCTTTGACTCTGGATAGTTCAGCATTCCTGATTATTTGTTTATATTTTATTTAGATTATAGATATATTTTCTAGATATGATGATTAGATCTGGATTTTTTGATTTTGGACTCTTTGTATTTTTCTTAGAACTGTTTTGTGATCTTGTTAGATTTTTTGTTTATTTTGTTTGATGTTAATTTTTGGATTTGAGATTTATTTTGTGTATTTGTCAAGAGTGACCGGGTGGCCCCTAGTATAACTTGACGGCGTGGTAGTAAAATCTACAGCCGCTTGATCATATTGTCGTGGTAAATCTTCTGCAGCCAATCCGGATGGCGTGGTATAGAATGACCGTGACACACATTATGATTCGATATTAGGAAACTATGGTCGTCAGTATGAGACAAATATTCTTGATTTCATGATTTTTTTATGAATTTTTCATGCAGTTGGGATTTTTATTTTTCTGATATTGTTTTCGATATTTTGTACTCGTTTTGATTTATGGAGTATTTCGTGCAAGTGAGATTTTGATTTTCGAGATTATTTTGGATATTTTGAATTTATTTCATGGGTTGATTTGTGTAGCTAGATATGTTCTATTTGATGTTTAGATTAAGATTTGGTTCATTTCTGATTGTATTACTTAATTTCTGTAAGGTGGGTTTTCCTGAAATATTTATAAACCGGTATTTTTCTGTATTTGGATGACTCCCAATATTTGCGTATCCTTAAAATTTTATTTTTATTATTGGATCTTGATTTGACTTTGATATTGAGGCCTTATTTTATTTTGCAGTTGATATTGTATTCATTAGTATTAAGATTAATTATTATTGTTGGAAATTGTGGTAGTGTTGGTATTTTAATTAGAGGATTATTATTATTGTTGTCAATGTTGTTATTATTATTATTATTATTATTATTATTATTATTATCATTCTCTAACCCAAACCCTAACCCATTCCCACTACCTACCCCTCTCCCCTCACAACAGCCACACCCCCCCCACTCAACCGATCTCTCTCTCCCCCCTTCCTCACAACCGCTCCCCACCCTTGCTGGAGAGCACACCCCCTATCCCAGGTGCACTCTCCCTCTCTCCCATGTTCCTCTCTCTTTTTAACGACTCTCTCTCTCTCTTTCTCTCTCGAATCCCTCTCTCACCCTCTCGCTCGTCTCTCTCCCCCCTCTCACGGTCTCAGTCTCTACAGCCCGCTATCTCTCTCCCACTCCCGACCTTCCTCCATCACAACAACTACCACTATCTTCATCGTGACCACCACCACTTTCACCGCCACCACCTCCATTACCGTCACCACTAGATCAGGCCCCACCCCGACCCAGATCCGGTGCCACCACCACCATTGTCGTCATCTTCATCTTCTCCGCCCTCCTCGGTTCCCGTGCTGCCATTCTTGGGATATGTTTACCTCGGTGTAGTGTCAGCTTCGGTTCTGTCACTACCATATTTCTAGGAAATGGTATTTTGGTCATTTTATAATTAAATAAATATTGTACATATTGTATCATTATTTATTGTATTATTTATTTATTATTAGATGTTAGTATATAATTTTGGACTTGTTTTAGTGGACCTAACTAGTTTAGATTAGATCCATGGACCAACATTTATAATTAGTTAGAATTGAGCCCAATTAGAAGCTCATTCGTTAGGAGGATGATTAATTTAATTAAACATATTAGACTAGAACCTTTTCTCCTTAATTATTTCTTCATGAGAGGCCCCAAGGGGTATTTTAGACTTTATATAGAAACTTGGGGAAGGGGTTAGTGTGGTCGGCCTATTAAAAGAGAGGAGAAAATTTCTCTCTCCTCTTTCTATCTCAAATTTAGATCTAGAATTTTTCTCAACCAAATTTCTTCATTCCTACATCAATTCCCTACCAAATTTCTTTCCAATTCTTTCCCAAATCACAATTGGAGGCTATTAGAGTAAGGATATAGAAGGAGGAAGCAAGGATCTACAAGTTGGAGGCTTATTTCATCAAATTTGGAGATTGTATTGGGAATCCATCTTCCAATAGGTATAATTCAGTTTTTCTCCTTTAATTAGATTCTAAATCTATTTTTTAATTATTAGAAACTATCCCATATGATATGGTTACCCATAGGAATTAGAATTAGGTTCATAGGAGGCCTATGAAGGAAGTTATGGTATATTTTGTGCCAATTTTGGGAGAATTCCGAGATTGACACATGTTGTATTTGTTAATTGGTCAATTAAACCAAATTAACATGTATTTGATTATGTGTGGCTAGTATCATGTCTATAATTGGATACGTGTTGGCCGTATCCTATCAATTTGGAGATACGGGTTGATTTGGGGGATTTTTCTCCGACATGGGACTTTGTGCATGTCATATTTTGATACGGACACGTAATGGTGTAATCGACTCTTCGTATTGTTCATAAATAATATTTTAGACTTGCTCGTATCCTTCGGGGTACGTTTGGTTGTGTGATGGACTCGTATCACAAGCGTATCATAGATCTAGTATGATACGAGTGCGATGCACTCCACGTGTTTGTTGTATTGCATTCCTAGATTCAATTTATATTATTGATAGCTATTAGTGGTATGTGATAGTGTTATATATATATATATATATATATATATATATATATATATATATATATATATATATATATATATATATATATATATGTTGATATTTATGTACATATATATGCATGTGTATATATATAGATATTTTCATATGTACTTATATATATTGGTTTATAGTTATCTATATATCTATTATATTATGTATATACTTGTGTATGTATAGTCCTATATATATGTGAAGTGTGATATATTTATATATTCTTGGGTAATTACCTACATGTATATGTGTATGTTTATATATATGTTATGTGTGAGAGTGAGTGTGTGCATATATGTACATTGATATGTTTATGTATCTAGATATTTTGAGAGGTATATAGTTATATATATAAGTGCATATAGATATATAGATACTAGTGAGAGTGTGTGTTGTGTGTTGTGTGTGCGATGGGTGCTAGAGGGGTCAGGCAGTAACTTAATTACTCACTAAGAATCAGTGAGCAACAGACTCCAGCATGCAACAGTAAGCAAAGTAGAGCAACCACAGCTGCAGCATCAAGCAGTTCAGTCGCAGCAGCGAGTAGCCATTGCAGCACCAGCACCAGCAAACTCACTTAGTCGCAGCAGCGAGCAGCCATTACTGCAGCAGCAGCAGTAAATGCCCTGCAGTCGCAGCAGCAAGCAACCAATGGTACCAACAGCAGCAGCAAATACAGCAGTGCGAGCAGCAGTGTGTGTAGTAGTTAAGTGAACAATATGCAGCAGAGCATTCATATCAGCATAGTAACAGCAAGGTATTCAATATGTATCAGTTAGGTAACTATTAATTTAGTTAGTTTTATTAGTAGATAGTTGGTTAGCTAGTTAATTAGTTATCAAGTTAGTAGTATCTAGTTTAGTTAGTATCTATTTATATATATATCTCTTATGTGTATCACTAAGTTATATATATATATATATATATATATATATATATATATATATATATATATATATATATATATATATATATATATATACTGTATATATATATGTATATATATATATATATATATATATATATATATATATACTGTATATATATATATATGTATTAGTTTGTATTGATAGTCAGTATAGCATGGTAGTTAGTATTTACTATTCATATTAGTATATACTAGTAGTTGGTATTAGTATATATTAGAAGTTATATTAGATTGATATATATATATTAGTATATAGTTAGTGTTGGGTAGTTAAATATATGCTAGAGTGATATTACCTTGAGATACCAAGGTAAATGTCAAGGTATTGGGTTGATACTCAAGGTATTTGAGTTGGGTATCGAGATGGGTGTGTAGTGGTGTGATACCGCATTGGTTCAAAGCCAATGTATCCACTAGGCATTTATAATTAGGATTAGTATATTTAATATTTATTGATTTTGCATATATAATATTTTTATATATAATTAGTTGCGTATCCTGAGATACGGTATCGTAGTTATTTCATAGTATCTTAGATTAACTAGTGTGGCCTAGTTTCATAGTGTATGGACCCAATATCCTAGAATTAGACTCATGCAACCTAGAAATAGGTAGTTTGACCAAGTTTGACTAGTTTGACTTAGAGTTTGCCTAGTTTGACTATTTTGACTTAAAAATGACTCTTTGACCTAGATGTTGACTAGTTTAACTCATTTTTATTTCGAAACCTTGTATTGATGTTATATTCCCTATCTAAGTCTTCGAGACACCGTACCGGACATCTGTGATACTGTTCATCGGACTTCAGGAGAGTACATTCTCTGATAGTTTCTTATTTATGATATCCTCTATGTCTTTTGTATCTAGTATAGATATCCTTGCTTTTTTGACCGATGGTTACACGGATTGGAATATCCGAATCTCGTCATGAGATGTTACTCCTTGGTATATATGGTGTATCTTGTGCAAGTCTTGTTCCTTGTAAACCCCCTCGACCAATTTAGGATCATTTTAATTTAGATTGAGAGACTAGAATTTATTTGAATACAATTAGGATTAATGTACAACAATTATGTGACTTAATACACCTTACCGTTGCTTCGATGTTTGGAGCGCTACATTAGTAGTTACCTTCAAACAAAGTTTATACACATCTCCTAGACATGCCAGACTACCCATCGGACCCTTATGTAACTTTTAAATACTCGATATTATGCTTCATGTTAGCTGCGTAATATTCGTCACAAACGTACACGTATAATCCCAATAAATCCAATTTTTTGTAGTTGTTGTTCCAATCGAAATTGGAGGCACAACCTCACCCAATTCCCTATAACCCAAATTAGGGTATTAATCTATTCTGAACCTGCTATGCCCATGACTCTTGTGTTCCATATAAATTTAATCCCATGTGTTTTTAATTTACAAAAGAATATCATGTGCATTTGTTTGTAATTTAATTAATTGGAGGCCAAGTTCACCCAAAACAAGACCTAACCAAGCCCATGTACACCCTTTCATGTGGACCAGCCCCCACCCCAAAGATCCCTAGCCGGCCCAAGTCCCGAGGTCAGCCCATGATTTCCCTCCTATATAAATATACATCTTTCCCTATTGAAAACCCTAAAATCATAAACACCTCCACCACCTCCATACCTAGCCGAACTCCCCTTCATCAAACCCGAGCACCCCCTTCCCCCTATTTCGACCGGACACCACCACCTTAGGCCGCCACCACCACAACCGTCACCGCCTACCACTACTGTCCATGCCGGACCAGCCCCAGGCCGCCTGCACAAACCATGGCACCGCCATCAACCTTCCATCAAACCCGACACCCCCATCACCAATCGACCACGATCACCCCTTAGCCGACTGCTCCCATCCCTAACCACCGCCTCTAGCACCGCCAACCACCACTGCCCCCGACCAGCAATGCCTCCCTCGACCAGCACCATCTCAGGCCGCTCCTGCCGCTGTTGCAACTGCTGTAGTTACTGCCGCTGCTGTCATTGTCTGCTGCTCGACGCCGGAGCTCCGTCGACCGCCGGCGAGGGTGCACTTCGATGAGACAGACCCCCCACCCGTTCAGCCACGCCTAGGTAAACACCTAAATTCCTTTCTTCTTCATTGTATCGTCGTATAGTTGCGTAGAATTGTGTCGTTGTGTCGTATCGTTACGTGGACATGAACTAATTAATATGAAACCCTATGTGTGTGTATGTTTGTATGATTTACTAGATTAGTTAGTAATTAATAAGATAATAATTACCCCAATCTTATGACTTGTATAAGGGACTTATATTTCACCTAAAAAACTATATCAGTACACTATAATATGACGTAGAAGGACATAAAATTGTACTAAATGTAAGTAGCTCGTAAACCCCTAACTTCGGTAATTTATTATCATGAGGTACATGGTAACTGAGGATAGGATACGTGTGCACCTTAGCTACATGCATACGCGACTCTGTAGTCGACCAGCCGTGACCCTTGCGTCAGTACCTAAGAGCAGCGTCGTAGCTTGTGTATGTATTGCTTTAGTGTATGATGCTAGATTGCTATATTATATTATATTTTTAGAGTTACTGGACCAGCCAAGAGATACTGCTGGAGCAGGCTATTGGCATTCACAGCTTAAGGACCCAAACAAGATATCTTGCCATATTTACTATTTAATTTAAATTATGCATATATTGTATGATATCTTATTGCTTTCTTTTATATGATTGTGCGTGTTCGAGATTGACTCGGGTACAGTCGACGGATGCATCGATGAGTAGTGTACTTGATATAGTCACTAGCAGACTCACCCCCATTGGGTGGATACTCTGATATCTTCCGAGACCTGACACTCTTACACGTTTTACGGTGACAAAGTCATATTGGGATGCGGGTTTGCGTACTCGACTAGCTATCAGCGCGTGTGACATGCATCACGGTTAGCGCGTAGGATTTTGTATTAGTAGAGACTTGGCATATAGATACGTGGTATGCACGTCGAGTATTCGATTTGTGTATCTACATTGGGCGGAGAGGATAATTAGTAGGCATATGGGATACACACATTGGAATCTGTATTATCCGGAGAAACCACGGATCCAATGACTCCCTTTATGCAGATTCCACGTTCCTCGGAGCTATATGAACGTTATATTTTATGCAGATTCTACGTTCTTCGGAGCGATATAGACATTATATATACTATACAGCTTACACGTTCTACGGAGCGGTATGGACGTTATGCCTACGCCTATCCATACGTACCAAAGTTGTCCTCATATTGCATTCACTTAGATAGCTAGCACACCATTTATTTATTTTATTCAGTATTTATATATATGGCATGCTTCTATATATCTTGTTACGTCCCTCTGAGGACCTTGTACCTTTCCAGATTTGGACGAGGCATATTACCCCACAGTGTACGGCCCAGGACAGGAGACGAGGTATGCTACCGCGGAGGAGCTAGAGGTGCTACTGTCCGAGTTTCCATGATCAATTGGTAGGCCTTCTGCCTAGGATTGGGAGCATCATTATCTAGTCAGCCAATGCCCTAGTTATTACTCTTTTTATCTGTCATTCAGTAATTTTATTTTGTCATAGTAGTGGGTTTGTTACCACCAAACATTCTGGGTTTGTACTATGATATTCAGACTGAGGTTTATTTCCAATATTTATTTTAGTGCTTTTTACTGTTTATATTGTGGATGAGATTAGATTTCCTGTTGTCTATTGATATTGGACATGTTAGTATTTTAGGACAGCGTAACACTCTTCGTTAGGATCCATTAAATTAGAATATCCTTGGAGACGTGATAGCTGGCTATTGCCACATGGCCTGGTCCCGTGTATTTTTGGGACTGGGGCATGACATGGTTTTAGTGGTGGCCCATACAGGTCTACTTTATTACTTGTGGTATGGTAACATGCCCAGCGAGCCTGCAATAGGATAAAAATTACTAGGTCTCATCCACTTTGACTACGTCCTTGAACTTCCTTCGTATTACTTCTAAATATCTGTATCATGTTTGTCTGATTTTGTACACTTTTAATGATGTCATATCTCTTACAGCAAGATGAACTTACGTAGTGGACGAGGAAAACCCAATACCGTGGTGCCAACTGACACTACCCAGAGAGAGGAGATACCCCAGGGACTACCTGGAGAGCAACCACCACTACAGGCCCCGCTAATACATTGGCGCGAGACTTCTCAGGGTGATCCTACCCAATAGCACGAGGGACAGACTTCCCAGACGATCCCCATGTAGCATTTTGAGGGCCAGACTTCGGGAGCTATACCGATGCTGCAAACCGAGAGGCCGACATCTGAGGAGACACCTACAACACAGCTAGAGGTTCCATTACCACCACCTCCACCTCAAATGCCACAATTAGATGGACAGTCACAGATGCTTCAGTTCTTCTAGACTATGATGCAAGCACAGTTACATCAGACCGAGATATTGAGATAGAGTTTGATGGCAGTACTAGAGAGGACACCTGTCACAGCACCAGTACCAGCACCTCCACCAGCCCAGACAGGTGGTACTGTAAGATGGTTCCGACAGATGGGACCAGATACTTTCTCAGGCAACAAGACTGTAGAGGAGATCTCCGATTGGGTCGCCAACACGAAGATGCTCCTAGAGGCTTCGCAACTGCATCCAGACCTTTGGATGACCATAGTGAGGGCCCAACTAAAAAAAAATGCCCATCACTGGTAGGATTCTATTGAGCGCAGTGTAGGCAAGAACCAAACTTGGGAACAGTTCTTAGAATACTTCAATGCGAAGTATTTCTCGACTACAGTCAGAAATGCCCTGTACTCCCTGTTCTTACATCTAGAATAAGAGAATATGACTGTTGACGTATATGACGCAGAGTTTAGTTGTCTTAGCAGATTTGGTGTCGTCCTGATACCCAATGATCTAGAGAAGGCCCAGAGATTCCATCACGGCCTCACTTTTGAGCTGTAGAGGTATACCACCACACAGGCGAGGATTTCTTATGAGGAGGTTCTTGCAGAGGCGAGGATCCAGGAGGCCATCGGCAGAGGAGCAAGATATTCCAGCACGACCATACCAGCCAGAGCCCAGCCCGGAGCAGGAGGATCGATCGGTTATCCCGGAGCACAGACACAGCAGAGGACAGCACCATACCAGAAAAAAGGAGCTTCCGAATTGCCACTTCTATGGTAAGATAGGACATTTCTAGAATGACTGCCGAAAGAGACTAGGAACATGCATAATTTATGGAATAAGCCAGCACCACGCTCGAGACTACCCACAGCACAGGGACCTAACATCGCAGGTCGGACAGAGGCTAGCAACACCAGTTCCGATGATACTACCCCCGCCAGGAGGACAACGTCCACCAACACCCGGAGGATTTCAGAGGGGACCACCCTGGGCCCCACAGTAGGCACAGTTTGATCGAGCCTGACAGCAGACCGGAGGGCAGAGGCACAGACAGGCCTTTGTACTAGTAACTACGGAGGAGGAAACATAAAGGGAAGCTATCACAGGTACCATTTTAGTTGCATCATTACCTGCGATTGCATTATTTGATTCTAGTGCTATACTATCGTTCATATCTAGTAGATTCGTAGCAATGCATAGAGTAGCTACTTCCCCCTTACCTAAGAGTTAGAAGATTCTTACCGGAGGAGGCATCGTGCCGGTTATCAGCACTATCAGAACGTGATCGGTAGTCGTATCTGGTAGAGAGATAAGAGCACGATTCTTGGTATTACCCATGCCATACTTTGATGTCGTATTAGGCATGGACTGGTTAAGTCAGTATAATGTCGTACTGGACTGCCGGAACGATAGCGTCACTTTTATACCGCCAGATCAACCGGAGTTCGAGTACATACGAGGGACCATCGAGCAAGGAGTAGGACAGACAGTAGAAACTTACATGGCTATGGAGATGGTACCTCCACCGATAGTTGTAGAATTCGAGGATGTTTTTTCTGAAGAATGCTAGGCTTACCGCCAGATAGAGACGTAGAGTTCACTATTGAGCTAATATCCAGAGCAGCACCGATATCTTCTAATGTGTACCGATTGGCGAAGCAGGAACTAGATGAGCTGAAGCTACAATTAGAGGAGTTATAGAACAAAGGATTTATCCGTCCTAGTGCATCACCCTGGGGAGCACCAGTGTTGTTTGTACCTAAGAAAGATGGGATAATATATATGTGCATTGATTATAGAGCCTTTAATGCTTTGACTATCAAGAATAAGTACCCCCTGTCGCGGATTGATGATTTGTTCGACCAGCTGACAGGAGCAGTAGTGTTCACAAAGATTGACTTGAGATCGGGTTATCATCAAGTAAAGGTGCGAAGAGAAGACATTCAAAAGACAGCATTCAGGACTTGTTATGGTCACTACGAGCTCTTGGTGATGCCTTTTGGACTGACAAATGCGCCTGCCGTATTTATGAACTTGATGAACAGAGTATTCCACCAATACCTAGACCGGTTCATGGTAGTCTTCATCGACGACATCTTATTGCATTCAAAGAGCCATGAGGAGCACGAAGAGCACTTGAGACTAGTGTTAGAGATGCTGAGGAGAGAGAGGCTTTATGCCAAGCTGAGAAAGTGTGAGTTCCTCCTAGATCTTGTCACTTTTCTTGGACACGTTATCTCAGGAGATGGTATTTCAGTAGATCCGACGAAGATTTTATCAGTAGAGACATGGCCAACCCCTACCAATGTCTTAAAAGTGAGGAGTTTCCTAAGACTTGCCAGATATTACAGGAGGTTCATGAAGAACTTCGCGAAGATCGCAGAACCGATGACCCGCTTGACCCGTAAGGAGCAGGAGTTCACTTGGACAGAGGAGTGTCAGAAGGCATTCGATGAGATGAAGAAGCGTCTGACTACAGCACCTATCTTGACTATACCTTCTGGACCCGGAGGATTTGTGATCTATAGCGATGCATCCGAGAAAGGATTAGGATGCGTCTTGATGCAGCATGGAAAGGTTGTGGCCTGTGCCTCTAGGCAATTAAGGACCCATGGAAGGAACTATCCCACTCACGACTTGGAGCTTGTCGTAGTGATCTTTGCTTTGAAGCTTTGGAGACACTACCTATATGGAGAAAGAGTGGAGATATTCACTGATTACAAAAGCCTAAAGTACGTCTACACCCAGAAGGACCTGAATCAGAGACAGAGACGTTGGCTCGAGGTGATGACAGACTTTGAGATTGAGCTACAATACCACCCGGGAAAGGCTAACGTAGTAGCTGACGTGTTGAGCAGAAGACCTATGGCATTCTTCTTGACTACCCAACAACATCTGTTGAGAGATCTAGAGCAGATGGGTATAGATGTCATTATGCCCGAAATAGATATACAGTTGTCGAGTTTCCAGTTGCAATCGATATTAGTAGAGAGGATCAAGGCTGCTTTGCTGACAGATGCCAGATTCCAGAGGCTTCGACAGAGGACAGAGGCCGAAATACAGACATGATTGCGTATACATGAAGACGGGACTTTGAGATATGGAGATCGTCTCTATGTTCCAAATGGAGAACTTTGTTAGGAGCTGATGTCAGAGGCACATAGTTTAACCTACTCTATTCATCCAGGATGCACGAAGATGTACAAAGACTTAAGACAATACTACTGGTGGCATGGAATGAAGAGAGAGATAGCCCACTTTGTGGCGAAGTGCCTGGTGTGTCAGCAGATCAAGGCTGAGCATCAGAGGTCTGCAGGTTTACTTCAACCGCTCCCGATACCTGAGTGGAAATGGGAGCACATCACTATGGACTTTGTTACGAGTTTTCCGAGGAGTCCTATTGGTCGCAATGCAATATGGGTAATCGTAGATAGACTCACCAAGTCCGCACATTTTTTACCCTTCAGAGTTGGGCAATCTACAGAGGTCTTAGCAGATATGTACATGAGAAAGATTGTGTGACTGCATGGAGTGCCAGTTAGTATAGTGTCTGACAGGGATATGAGGTTTACATCTTACTTTTGGTGGAGTATGCAAGAGAGTCTCAGTACCTGCCTAAAGTTTAGCACATTGTATCACCCGCAGACAGATGGCCAGCCCGAGCTCACCATTCAGACATTGGAAGACATGTTAAGGGCGTGCATGCTTGATTTTGGAGGATCATGGGAGGACCATTTGCATTTGGTCGAATTTTCCTATAACAACAGCTATCAAGCGAGCATTCATATGGCTCCCTATGAAGCATTGTATGGAAGGAAGTATCGTTCCCCAGTATGTTGGAGCGATATAGGCGAGAGACAGATTCTAGGGCCAGAGTTGGTTGTTTGTACAGTGTTGAAGGTAAAGAAGATCCAAGGGCACCTGCGAGCAGCATAGGACAGACAGAAGCATTGGGCGAATGAGCATCGATGACCTCTAAAGTTCCAGGTAAGAGATCATGTATTTCTAAAGATCTCACCTACTCAAGGGACTATCAGATTTGGAGGCAGAGGAAAGCTGAGTTCGAGGTACATCGAACCATTCTATGTGTTAGAAAGCGTTGGAGAGGTTGCTTACAGGTTAGCCTTGCCACAGACTTTGGAAGGAGTATATGACATCTTTCATGTATCTCAGCTAAGGAGGTACATGCCAGATCTAAGTCATGTGCTTGATCATTCAGAGATCACAGTCGGCCCGAGTTTATCATACCAGAAGGAGCCTGTAGAGATTCTGGACAAAAGTGAGAAGGTATTGCGAGGTTAGACTATCCCCCTAGTCCGTGTCGCATGAAGGCATCATGCACCAGGCGAGTCGACCTGGAAATGTGAGAAGGATATTCGACAGAGCTATCTCCACCTCTTCGAAGGACTAGGTACGTAATAACATTTTAATTTCAGTCAGTAGTTCTTACATTACGTAAGTTTTAATTTCGAGGAAGAAATGCTCTAAGGAGGGTAGATTATAAATCTCTTAGACCAATTTAGGATCATTTTAATTTAGATTAAGAGACTAGGATTTATTTGAATACAATTAAGATTAATGTACAATAATTATGTGACTTAATACACCTTACCGTTGCTTTGATGTTTGGAGCACTACATTAGTAGTTACCTTCAAACAAAGTTTATACACATCTCCTAGACATGCCAGACTACCCATCGGACCCTTGTGTAACTTTTAAATACTCGATATTATGCTTCATGTTAGCTGCGTAATATTCGTCACAAACGTACATGTATAATCCCAATAAATCTAGTTTTTTATAGTTGTTGTTCCAATCGAAATTGGAGGCACAACCTCACCCAATTCCTTATAATCCAAATTAAGGTATTAACCTATTCTGAACCTGTTATGCCCATGACTCTTGTGTTCCATCCAAATTTAATCCCATGTGTTTTTAATTTACAAAAGAATATCATGTTTATTTGTTTGTAATTTAATTAATTGGAGGCCAAGTTCACCCAAAATAAGACCTAACCAAGCCCATGTACACCCTTTCATGTGGACCAGCCCCCACCCCAAAGAGCCGTGGCCGGCCCAAGTCCCGAGGTCAGCCCATAATTCCCCTCCTATATAAATATACATCTTTTCCTATTGTAAACCCTAAAATCATAAATACCACCACCACCTCCATACCTAGCCGAACTCCCCTTCATCAAACCCGAGCACCCCCTTCCCCCTATTCCGACCGGACACCACCACCTCAGGCCGCCGATACCACAGTCGCCGCCGCCTACCACTGTTGTCCATGCTGGACCACCCCCAGGCCGCCTGCACAAACCACGGCACCACCATCAACACTTTATCAAACCCGACACCCCCATCACCAATCGACCCCGATCACCCCTTAGCCGACTGCTCCCATCCCTGACCAACGCCTCCAGCACCGCCAACCACCACTGCCACCTACCAGAAATGCCTCCCTCGACCAGCACCGTCCCAGGCCACTGCCTCCACTGCCAGGCCGTTGTTGCCGCTGTTGCAACTGCTGCAGTTACTGCCGCTGCTGCCGTTGTCTGCTGCTCGACGCCGAAGCTCCGCCGGCTGCCGACGAGCGTGCACTTTGACGAGACAGACCCCCCCTCCCCCGTTCAGCCATGCCTAGGTAAACACCTAAATTCCTCTCTTCTTTATTGTATCATCGTATAGTTGCATAGAATTGTGTCGTCGTGTCGTTACGTGGACACGAACTAATTAATATGAAACCCTATGTGTGTGTATGTTTGTATGATTTACTAGATTAGTTAGTAATTAATAAGATAATAATTACCCTAATCTTATGACTTGTATAAGGAACTTGTATTTTACCTAAAAACCTAGATCAGTACACTGTAACATGAGGCAGAAGGACATAAAATTGTACTAAACGTAAGTAGTTCGTAAACCCTCCAACTTCGATAATTTATTATCATGAGGTACACGGTAACTGAGGATAGGACATGTGTGTACCTTAGCTAGGTGCACACATGACTCTGTAGTCGACCAGCCATGACCCTTGCGTCAGTGCCTAAGAGCAGCGTCGTAGTTTGTGTATGTATTGCTTTAGTGTCTGATGCTAGATTGCTATATTATATTGTATGTTTAGGGTCACTGGACCAGCCAAGAGACACTACAGGAGCAGGATATTGGCATTCACAGTTTGAGAACCCAGGCAAGATACCTTGCCATATTTACTGTTTAATTTAAATTATGCATATATTGTATGATATCTTGTTGCTTTATTTTATATGACTGTGCGCGTCCGAGATTGACTCGGGTGCAGTCGACGGATGCGTCGATGAGTAGTGTACTTGACCTAGTCACTAGCAGACTCACCCCCATTGGGAGGATACTCTAATATCTTCCGAGACCTGATACTCTTACACATTTTACGGTGACAAAGTCATATTGGGATGCGGGTTCGCGTACTCGACTAGCTATCAGTGCGTGTGACATGCATCATGGTTAGCACGTAATTTTGGATTTTGTATTAGTAGAGACTTGGCATATAGATACATGGTATGCACGTCGAGTATTCAATTTGTGTATCTACATTGGGCAGGGAGGACAATTAGTTGGCGTATGGGATACACACATTGGAATCCGTAGTATTCGGAGGAGCCACGGATCCAATGACTCCCTTTATGCAGATTCCACGTTCCTCGGAGCGATATAGATGTTATATTCTATATAGATTCTACGTTCTTCGGAGCGATATGGACGTTATATATACTATGCAGCTTCCACGTTCTACGGAGCAGTATGGACATTATGCCTACGCCTATCCATACGTACCAAAGTTGTCCTCACATTGCATTCACTTAGATGGTTAGCACACCCTTTATTTATTTTATTCAGTATTTATATATATGGCATGCTTCTATCTATCTTGTTACGTCCCTCTGAAGACCTGGTACCTTTTCAGATTTGGACGAGGCATATTATTCTACAGTGTACGGCCCAGGACAGAAGACGAGGTACGCTACCGCGGAGGAGCTAGAGGTGCTACCGTCAGAGTTTCTGTGATCAGTTGGTAGGCCTTCTGCCTTATATTGGGAGCATCATTATCTAGTCAGTCGATGCCCTAGTTATTACTCTTTTTATCTGTCATTCAGTACTTTTATTTCGTCATAGTAGTGGGTTTATTCCCACCAAACATTCTGGGTTTGTACTATGATATTCAGACTGAGGTTTATTTCCAGTATTTATTTTAGTGCTTTTTACTGTTTATATTATGGATGAGATTAGATTTCCTATTGTTGATTGATATTGGACATGTTAGTATTTTAGGACAGCGTAGAACTCTTTGTTAGGATCCATTAAATTGGGATATCCTTGGAGACGTGACAGCTGGTTATTGTCACGTGGCCTGGTCCCGTGTATTTTTGGGACTGGGGCGTGACATTTATTCTTCTTATACATGTACAGACACTAATTCTCGGGGAGACTTGCTACCTTCATAGAGAATCCCGTGCCATGATGTACCGTGGTTAGATCTGCTATACCTGTAAACCCCCTAGACCAGAAATTAGGGCTAATTAAATTCAAATAACCTAATTAGGGTTAACTGGAATTAATTATGATTTATTATATGGTGTTATGATACTTGTACAATGATTTGATTATTTGGGATGATACCATAGCTGTTACCCTAAAGCTAATGCTACATATTTGACCTAGACCTGTAAACCCATTATATTTAACCTAGAACAAACCCCGGATATCGATTTTCGTGCCCGATTCTAGTCGCACAAAAGTCGTTACAAACGTCCGTGCGCAAATTAATTAAATTGCGTAATTACGTTCGCTGCCCGTTCCAATTGACATTGAGACCCAACCTCAACCAGTTTTGACCAACCCAGATCACAATAATATTGTACACTGAGCCTACTACACCAATTACCCTTGTCCAACCTAATTTAGACTCCCGGATTTTATTTAAATTAAATTAGAGACACCCGTTACATTAATTATAAATTAATTAATGTGGCTACCTAACCTCAATTACATTAGACCCAACTCCAACCCAAACCCACATCCACACCCACAAGCCTCATACAAAACACCATACACCACCCTAGTCCAATAAGGAACACCAAACATGGTGTTTGGTTACATTAAATCCCTAAATCTAGTTATTGTGCAAATACCAAATTATTCAGGGGCCTAATTGCAAAATTGCAATAAGGTGTCCCCCTCTCATTGGCCCAAACCATCATGGAGAAAAGTATTGGTCATTCCTAACCGTATGCATCAATTTTTCCCACTTTTCCTATGTACTTACCTTACTTTATGTAGGGCACATCTTGGCCCTACATTTGAAATGGCCCATTCCTAGCCATCCACTCATCTTGATGGACAACCCCACTCCCCAAGAAAATAGGTCCAGCCGGCCCTAACCCCAAGACAGCCCCCCCTCACTCTCTCTCCTACATATACATGCATTATTACACATTAAATGAAAAACCAAAACCTAAAACCCAACCGAGCTCCCCTCAGCCCGACCCCAGCCGACCCACCCCGAGCTCGACACCGGCCACCAGCCACCTCCAGACGCCGCCACACTAACCCGATCCCTTCGCCGGACCCTCCCCTACCCTCGGCCACCGCCACCCGGCCACTACACCGCCGGCAGCCACCTCCCCAGCCAACCACACTGACCCGAGCCTCCCTCCCCGAGTGCACAGCCGACCCACCCATTCCTTTCGTGCTCTGCCACCTTAGCTCCGCCGACAGCCATACTTAGCCGACGACTCCCCCAGCCAGTCCTCCACCACCCCGTCGAGTTTCAGCCGACGACGCCGCTACCTCGAGGAGCAATCGAGCCCGCAGCGCCAAGACATCCAAACCGCGGCTGCTGCTGCCGATCCTCCCCGAGCTTCGTCGGAGCTCCGTCCGGCCACCCCCGCCGTCGACGGTCAGCCGCCGGACTCCCCTTGGCCTGAGCATCGTATAGGTACATGATTTCATGTATTAATACTAGTATATTAATACTTAATTCGAGTTGTATTGGTTGTGTACACATATATACATATATATTTCCGTATTTATCTCTGTATTTAAATGCGTATTCAGTATTATATATATATTATATTTATTTCCTGTATTTCTGTAGTATTTAAAAGTATATATACTGTTTAATATTTTCTAAGTATAATTTATATGTGATATATATATATATATATATATATATATATATATATATAAATACATAATAACTAATAATAAAGGTATATGTATACATAGTATATATTTTTGGGTATAAATACGTTAACTTCCTAATGTGTATATGTGTATATATATATATACAAATAAATGTATATATTTCTGAAATACATAATATATGTATTATTGCATAATTATTAAATGTTGTATATATATATAAAATGTTATATTCATATTGGGTATACACATAAATATATATATGTATATATATATATATATAAATAATGTGTGTATATATAAATATATATGTATTTTGGTATATATATAAATATATGTATATGAATATATATATATATATATATATATATATATATATATATATATATATATATATATATATATATATATATATAATGTAAAATTAGTACAATTATAGAGTACAAGTATGTATTAAATTGAACTTATGAGTATGTATATAAATATACTATATGAAGTAGTACACTATGTGTATTATAAATATATTCAATATGTATATATGTATATATAAATATATATATATGTACATACAGTATGTATTTGAGTATTTTAGAATATAAATGAATATTATAGTATTGTGTATTTTAAATATGATATTATATTTAAAATAAGTATGTGTATCTTTGTACTTATACAAAAATTATTTCTAAATATATATATGTATATATATATATAAATTCATGATATTACTCAGTTATGTACAGATATTTAATAAGTGTAATATTAGTCTATACTAATTAATACGTAAGTACTATTTTTATACTATTAAACATAGCTATTTTTCTAAAATAATTAAATATGATATAGTGTATATGTATATGATAGTGTTAGCTATATATACATATAGCCCCGACCCTCGACATTTGTAGATACAAACCGTGTGTCTTAGTCGTGCTATTGTAGCGACTAATTTGGGTCATTACTATATCCTATATAGGATTGCTGGACACTACTGCCGAGGCATCAGGAGCAGGACTTTGGATTTTGCAGCTACCCGGGACATGCAAGTATACCTTGCCTTGTTGTACTATTTAAATTCAATTATTGTTGGTTACATATTTATTCATTATATAAATGTGCGCGTCCGAGCAGACTCGGGTGCAGTCAACGAAGGCGTTGACGTTAGGAGTAGTATCTGACTTAGTGTCTAGTAGACCCACCTAAAGTTGTGAAGTTATTGATATAACTTCCCAGGCCTTGACACGTATCATTACACGTCACAGAGTGAGTTCATGTAGGGACGCGTGCCTCATGCGCGACTGGCCATCAGTATGAGCAACACGTGTAGCGGTATGTAGCTCAGTTATTTATTTTATAGAGACTTGCATCATAGTATGAGATGTCCACATCATTTTTATGATTTGTACATCTACATTGGGCGGGAAAGATATCTAGTAGGCGTATGGGATACCCCCCTGATATATACTCAAGTTACCATGCTCTTCGGAGATGGGGATTACAGTATATATAGCGAGTTACCATGCACTTCGGAGATGGGGATTATAGCGAGTTACCATGCTCTTCGGAGATAGGGATTATAGCGAGTTACCATGCTCTTATGAGATGGGGAGTTGCAACATATTTTGGGTTACCATGCTCTTCGGAGATGGGGAGTTGCAATATGTTTCAAGTTACCATGCTCTTAGGAGATGGGGATAGCATCAATGCCCTTAAACGGGGGCATATGTGGCATATACTAGTCAGTCCCGACGATTGGTGAATTACGTCAGCATATGTCTGAGCCTACACATTCCCATGCGTACTACCAGGTCCTTAAATTGCATTCACTTAGATGGTTAGCATACCCCCCTTTATTTACTCAGTACTTACTTATTGGCATGTATTTTTTTGTATCTTGTTACATCACTCTGAGGACCTGGTTCCCTTCCAGGTTGTTTATGCAGTTGCAGGATACTTGATCTAATAGAGTGTGGACATCATTGCAGGTATATTTACATTTCTAGCTATTTTAGTCTTGTATTACTTTCATTTTATTCTGCTTATATAGCCTAGTGTTTATAGACCTATATTGTTCTTCTGGTCTATTCGAACGGATGTGTTATTGGGCTACAGACTGATGATGCATATCGTTCTTCCTTGAGATTACTTATCCTGGATTGAGATTTAGATTTAGTTGTTGTATATTGGAAATAGATTATTACTTGGATCACTTGACCATGGACAGCGTAAGTGCACTTCGTCGGGTCCATTAAATTGGAAAGCCCTACGGAGTCGTACCAGCTGGCATTGCCACGGGTCTGGTCCCATAGATTTTGGGACTGGGGCGTGACAATACCAGTCGGGGGCGGGGACTATGTAGTGTAGATATGTGATCATACCCTCCTTGTATCAAGTCTTGTTCATTAAATAGTGTTAATCATACACCAGACGTATGATTAGCCAGGCCATTAATCTTGTATCAAGTTCCCAAGCCGATCACATGTTAAAGTTGATACTCACTCACTTAGTCATTAGTATTCTTGTTTATTGCCATATTGTTCATTTTTTTATTTATTTCCAATATTTTCTTTATTGTATATCTCTTGTATCTATTATTGCATCTTGTATATTCATATCTATTTACTGTTATATAGTTTGTATCATTTATTAGAACTGCTCTTAGAGATGTGCTCTGCTTCTTTCCTGACTGGATATATTTTTCAGATGACACTGAGGAGTGGTACCCTACTCATTATGCACCTCAGGATGTTGTGGGCTTAGAGCCAGAGACCTTGGTTCAGGAGGGTCTCATCACGACTGAGACAGACGACCCATGACTCATAGTTTCATAGATAGACTATTTGTACTGGATTTGTCTCCAGTATTAATGTTTAGTATTTTTTGGACTCATTTGATGTTATTATTATCTTATGAGTTATATTTGTGACTATTCTATTCTTTTATCATATTCGTGCTTATTTCCATCTTAGATCTGTGATTGAGTATATTTATATTGTTAGTGGCATATTATATTGTTAGATAGATTACCCAAACAGCGTTCTACCGTCGATGCTGTGGCGTAGGCTGGACGTTGTTTTCGACTTGCATCCCTACACTAGGTGCGGGTCATGACACATTTTTAGTGGTGGCCCATGCAGGTCTTCGAGGTCACAATTAGTGTGATTCATAGTGGTATTCTGAATTGAGTGCTATTATGAGCCTGTTTTAGGATATAGGACATAGGCTATAGGCTAAGAATACTCAATCACATCTAGGAAAACTCTTTTGATTCATTCAACTGTCTTCCTTGATAGTGATATTTGATCTTTAACGGTCATTCTTTGAGTGTCATATCATATTCCATATTGATTCTTTCTTTCGCTTTGTCTCAGAATTTTGCCTAAGACTAGATCACAGCAGGGAAGAGCAACTTCTGAGAGGTCTACGACTTTTTGAGGGCCTGCACCAGTCACTTCTCCAGTGATTGGCATGTCAGCTGCTTTCGGGGGTCCACCTCCTACTCAGAGGACTGTGCCGGCTGTATCTGAGGGACTTCCACCTCCACCTTTTGTGCCGACAGATGCGACACATATGTTTATACTATTTTGCGAGATGTTGGAGGCGTAGAGGGCTCAGTATAAGGCATATTAAAGACAGACCGACATCTTATGGTAGGGCATCGAGAGTGCTCATCAGCTTGCTCGTGCCGTAGTAGAGAGAGGAGTTCCAGTCCAGCAGCAGGTTGCTCCTCAGGTTGCTCAACTTCGGCCAGACAATATTCATGACGTCAAAAAGCTGGAGCCTAGGGTCTTCAAGGGGACGGAGGGCATCATCTATGCTGATGATTGGCTCGAGGATATTGAACGTCTCATGAGGGTGTCCCATCTTTTTGAGGATCTGAAGGTTGAGACGGTAGGACTTCAACTGTTCGACGTTGCCCACACTTGGTTCAAGAATGAGCCAATTCTTGCTAACACAGGATAGTCTTGGGAGGTGTTCAAGGACCTCTTCAAGAAGAAGTTATTATGTCGCTCGAGAAGATAGGTTAGACTTAGGGAGGCAGTTCGACAGCCTCATTCATGGGAGCATATCAGGGAAGGAATATATCGCAGAGTTTGACAGGTTAAGCCAATTTGTAGAGTATTTAGTGAGAGAGCCGGAGGTTCAAGCTATTCATTTTTTTGAGGATCTAAACTAGAAAGTGAAGATCGTCATTCCATCTTTTTATGAGACCTACTTGGAGATACTTGCGGAGGAACGCAAGGTTGAGAGAGAGTTGGGTTTGAAGCCCAAGAGAGATCACGATTCTTTTTTGGGAGCAAACAGCAGCACAGTAACTACCAAGCATTCTCATTTATAGTCCAGGACTTTTCAGCAGCCGTAGCAGCACCAGACTCCAGCTAGGGCGCCAGTTCACCAGGCACCGCAGCAGCAAAGACAGTTACAACAAGCTTCATGCCACTACTGCAAGAAGTCCGGCCATATCTGGAAAGTTTGCAGGAGGAGGCTGGGAGTTTATTTGTATTATGGTACCAAAGGGCATCAACTAAGGGAGTGTCCTTCCAATCCTCTTCGTGCAGTTCAGGGAGCAGCTCTAGCTCTGAGGACACAGGTGAGGCCACTTGCAGTACAGCCGAGAGGACCGCCACTTCCGATCCAGCAGCAGCATTATGCCCAACACCAACATCAGGGAGGTGCACGTCAGGGACAAGCGTTTGCTACGACAGTCAAGGAGATCGAGCCCACTGGAGATGTCATCACAGGTTTTGTTCTTCTTGATTCCATTCCAGCTTTAGCTTTGTTTGATAGTGGTGCTTCCCAAAGTTTTGTATCTGTTTCTTTTGCTCTGAAGCATGGTTTAGTAGCTGAGTCTTTGCTTAGGACTTGCATGATCATGATCGGGGGAGGCATTATCCTGGTTAATAATATTTGTAAGGATCAGAGAGTTACAAGCGTGTCTACTTGTAATGCCACTTCCGATCTACGATATTGTACTCGGGATAGATTGGTTGAGTAGGCACCATGCTAGTATAGATTGTAGAGGAGGTACAGTTTTGTTTGGTCTGTCAGAAGAGCTAAAGTTGGAGTTTGCTAGAGAAGCTACGGAGCAGGGAGAAGGCATTATCTGTGGAGCAATGGTGGAAGACAAGGAGTTGTCGCATCCGTTGATAACATAGTTCTTGGAAGTGTTTCCTGAGGAATTATCAGAATTGTCGCCAGATCAAGATGTTGAATTATCAATAGACTTGGTGCCAGGTGCAAAACCAATGTCACAGCATATCTATAGAGTAAACAACAATGAGCTAGTTGAGCTAAAGAAGCAGGTGGACGAATTATAGGATAAGGGGTTTATCAGATCGAGTTCTTCACCGTGGGGAGCCCTAGTATTGTTTATACCAAAGAAGGATGGATCGGTACGCATGTGCATTAATTACAGGGCATTGAATAATCTCACTATCAAGAATAAATACCCTTTGCCATGGATTAATGACTTGTTCTATCAGTTGAGTGGTGCCAAGGTATTTTCTAAGATAGACTTGAGATCAGGTTACCACCAGGTAAAAGTGAAGCCGGAGGACATACCGAAGACTGCTTTTAGGACTCGGTATGGTCAGTATGAGTTTATGGTGATATCGTTTGGGTTAACTAATGCCCCGACAGTATTTATTAATTTGATGAACAAGGTGTTCCACCAGTACCTTGACAAGTTTGTGGTGGTGTTCACCGATGACATACTCATATACTTGAAGACACCGGAGGAGCACAAGGAGCATTTACGGATTATGATGGATGTGCTGAGGAAGGAGAAGTTGTATGGAAAGCTGTCCAAGTATGAGTTCTTCCTGGACAAGGTAAAGTTCTTGGGACATGTTGTGACTGGTGATGGAATTTCAGTCGATCCGAAGAAGATTGCAGCAGTAGAGTCTTGGAAGACCCCGAGTTCAGTAACAGAGATCAGGAGTTTCTTGGGATTGGCAGGCTACTATAGGAAGTTTATACAAGATTTTTTGAGGATTGTCGAGATGATGACCAGACTCACCAGGAAGAATGTAGAGTTTGTTTGGACAAAGGAGTGTCAGGTTGCTTTTGAGGTATTGAAGAAGAGGTTAACGTCTGCTCCTATTTTGATGTTGCCATCAGAGTCTGGAGTTTTCTCTATTTATAGTGATGCATCAGGAAAATGTTTGGATTGTGTTCTTCAATAGAATGGGAAAGTGATTGCCTATGCATCCAGGCAATTGCGTCCTTATGAGAAGAACTATCCTACCTATGATTTGGAGTTGGCAGCAGTCATCTTTACCCTGAAGTTATGGAAACACTATTTGTACGGAGATCGTATGGAGATCTTCACAGACCACAAGAGCTTGAAGTACATTTTCACGCAGAAGGAGTTGAACATGAGGCAGCATCGGTGGTTGGAACTGATGAAGGATTTTGACATATCTTTGCCGTATCATCCTGGAAAAGATAATGTAGTTGCCGATGCCTTGAGCAGGTATCCGTTAGCTACGTTCTTGACACATGATCGATATTTGTTGAAGGACTTGGATAGTTTGGACATTGAAGTGATAGTTCCTAGTTTTGCTATACAGATATTGGGGTTGCAGATACACTCAGAGTTGATGGACATGATCAAGGCAGCCCAGTATGAGGATGTATCTCTGAGGAGCATCAGAGCTCAAGTAAGAGCAGGATTGGGGGATAATTTTACTATTGTGGAGGATGGATCTTTGCGGCATGGTGTTAGATTGTGTGCGCCTAGTGGGGAGCTGCATGAGGAGGTATTGCAGAAAGTGCATCACTCTCAGTATTTTATACATCCAGGTACCAACAAGATGTATCGAAATATATGAAAGAGTGTGTGGTGGTATGGCATGAAGAAGAAAGTGGCACAGTTTGTATCCTGATGCTTAGTGTCCTAACAGGTGAAAGCCGAGAGGCCGATGCCAGGTGGTTTACTTCAGGCATTACCCATTCCATAGTGAAAGTGTGAGCACATTACTATAGATTTTGTGTCCGCACTTCCACGATCTCCAGGAGGAAAATACGCGATTTGGGTCATCGTTGATAGGTTGACCAAGTCAGCCCACTTTTTGCCTTTCAAGGTGGGTTTGTCAACGAAAAAACTGGCAGAGATGTATGTGAGGCAGATCATCAAGATACATGAAGTTTCTGTCAGTATAGTCTCGGATCGGGATAGTCATTTCACTTCTCATTTCTGGAGGAGTTTGTAGGCTAGTTTGGGCACCTAGCTCAAGTTCAGTACTGCATATCACCCCCAGACAGATGGGCAGTCAGAGAGGACTATTCAGACTCTCGAGGATATATTGTACACTAGTATACTAGATTTTAGGGGATCTTGGGAGGACCATCTCTATTTGGTAGAGTTTGGCTACAACAACAGCTATCAGGCTATTATAGAGATATCACCATTTGAGGCTCTGTATGGTCGAAGATTTTGTACTCCCTTGTCATTGGACGATATTGGTGAGAGATTTTTGTTCGATCCATAGATGTTTGTGGATGCAGCGGAGAAGGTTAAGATGATCAGAGACATACTTCGAGTGGTGCAGGATAGACAACGGCATTGGGCAATAGCCATCGGAGACCTTTGGAGTTTGAGGTATAATTTTAGATTTTTGTTTTATGCTTGATATTGGTTGTTTGTTATAAATTAAGTTCCTAAGGTTGTGTTTTATTCTAGGTTGGTGGTTTGGTATTTCTGAGGATTTTTCTGACACGAGGCACGATTCGCTTCGGTGGAGGCGGGAAGCTTAGTTCGCGATTCATCGGACCTTTCACTATTCTAGAGAGGGTCGATGTAGTTACTTACAAACTAGACTTACCCACTGCATTAGAGGGAGTGCACAATGTGTTTCACAGGTCATAGTTAAGATGGTACGTGGCAGATCCTAGTCACATATTGGATCACTCAGAGATAGAGGTAGGCCCTACTCTTAGCTATCAAGAGCAGCCAGTTGAGATTCTGGATCAGAGAGAGAAGTTGCTGAAGAACCATACTATTTCCTTGGTATGCGTCGCATGGAGGTATCACCCTTCGGGGGAGTCTACCTGGGAGAGAGAGGATGAAATGCGAGAGCGTTGCCCATTTTTGTTTGTGCCTTGAGGTATGTTCTTTCCTAGTTATGTTCTATTCTTTTCTGTTATTTTATGGGGGTAGTTTTATTTTGAATTTTGAGGACAAAATTATTTTAAGGGGGGTAGACTTGTCACTACCATATTTTCTAGGAAAGGGTATTTTGGTTATTTTATAATTAAATAAATATTATGCATATTATATAATTATTTATTGTTAGATGTTAGTATATGATTTGGGCTTGTGTTAGTTGACCTAACTAGTTTAGATTAGATCCATGGACCAATATTTATAATTAGTTAGAATTGAGCCAAATTAGAAGCCCATTCATTAGGAGGATGATTAATTTAATTAAACCCATTCAACTAGAACCTTCCCTCCTTAATTATTTCTTCATGAGAGGCCCCAAGGGATATTTTAGACTTTGTTTAGAAACTTGGGGAAGGGGTTAGTGTGGCTGGCCTATTAAAAGAGAGGGAAAAAAAATTTCTTCTCTTTTCATTTCAAATTTAGATCTAGAATTTCTCTCAACCAAATTCCTTCATTTCCACATCAATTTTCTACCAAATTTCTTTCTAATTTCTTTCCAAATCACCATTGGAGGCAAGTAGAGCAAGGATCTAGAAGTAGGAAGCAAGGATCTATAAAGGGGAGCAAGGATCTATAAGTTGGAGGCTCATTTCATCAAATTTGGAGGTTACATTGGAAATCCATCTTTCAATAGGTACAATTCAGTTTTTCTCCTTTATTTAGGTTCTAAATCTGTATTTTAATCATTAGAAACTACCCCATATGATGAGGCTACCCATAGGAATTAGAATTAGGTTCATAGGAGGCCTATGGAGGAAATTATGGTGTGTTTTGTGTCAATTTTGGAGGAATTTTGAGATTGACACATTTGTGTTTGTCAATTGGTCAATTAAACCAAATTGATATATGTTTAATTGTGTGTGGCTAGTGTCGTGTCCACAATTGGATACGTGTATGCAGAATCCCTTTAATTTGGAGATACGGGTTGATTTGGGGGATTTTTCTCCGATACGGGTCTTTGTGCATGTCACATTTTGACACGGACACGTAGTGGTATAATCGACTCTTCGTATTGTTCATAAATAGTATTTTAGACTTGCTCGTGTCCTTCGGGATGTTTGCTTGTTTGGTGGACTCGTATCACAAGTGTATCCTAGATCTAGTGTGATACGGGTGCGATGCACTCCATGTGTTTGTTGCATTGTATTTCTAGATTCAATTTACATTATTGATAGTTATTAGTGGTATGTAATAGTATTATATATATATATATATATATATATATATATATATATATATATATATATATATATATATATATATATATGTATGTTGATGTTTATATACGTATATATGCATGTGTATATATATTGATATATTGATATGCACTTATATGTATTGGTTTATAGTTATCTATATATCCATTGTATTATGTATATATTTGTGTATGCATAGTCCTATATATATATATATATATATATATATATATATATATATATATATATATGTGTGTGTGTGTGTGTGTGTGTGTGTGTGTGTGTGTGTGTGTGTGTGTGTGAAGTGTGATATATTTATATATACTTGGGTAATTACCTATATGTATATGTGTATGTTTATATATATATGTTATGTGTGAGAGTGAGTGTGTGCATATATGTACATTGATATATTTATGTATCTAGTTATATATAATGCATATAGATATATAGATACTAGTGAGAGTGTGTGTTGTGTGTTGTGTGTACGATGAATGCTAGAGGGGTCGGGTAGTGACTGAATTACTCACCAGGAATCAGTGAGCAACAGCCTCCAGCGTGCAACAGTAAGCAGAGTAGAGCAACCACAACTGCAGCATCAAGCTGTTCAGTCGCAGCAGTGAGCAGCCATTGCTACAGCAGTAGCAGCAAATGCCCTGCAGTCGTAGCAGCGAGCAACCAGTGGTACCAGCAGTAGGAGCAAACGCAGCAGTGCGAGCAGCAACGTGTGCAGCAGTTCAGTGAACAATATGCAGCAGTGCATTCATATCAACACAATAACAACAAGGTATTTACTATGTATCAACTAGTAACTATTAGTTTAGTTAGTTTTATTAGTAGATAGTTGGTTAGCTAGTTAATTATTTATCAAGTTAGTAGTATCTAGTTTAGTTAGTATCTATTTATATATATCTCTTATGTGTATATATATATATATATATATATATATATGTGTGTGTGTGTGTGTGTGTGTGTGTGTGTGTGTGTGTGTGTGTGTGTGTATATGTATTAGTTAGTATTGATAGTTAGTATAGCATTGTAGTTAGTATTTAATATTTATATTAGTATATACTAGTAGTTGGTATTAGTATATTTTAGAAGTTATATTAGATTAATATATATGTATTAGTATATAGTTAGTATTGGGTAGTTAACTATATGCTTGAGTGACTTTACCTTGAGATACCAAGGTAAATGTCAAGGTATCGGGTTGATACTCAACGTATTTGAGTTGAGTATCGAGATGGGTGTGTAGTAGTGCGGTATCGCATTGGTTCAAAGCCAAGGTATCCACTAGGCATTTATAATTAGGATTAGTATATTTAATATTGATTGAATATACATATATGATATTTCTATATCTAATTAGTTACGTATCCTGAGATACTTTATCTTAGTAATTTCATAGTATCTTAGATTAACTAGTATGGCCTAGTTTCATAGTGTATGGACCAAATCTCCTAGAATTAGACTCATACAACCTAGAAATAGGCAGTTGACCAAGTTTGACCGATTTAACTTAGAGTTGACCTAGTTTGACTATTTTGACTTAGAAATGACTCTTTGACCTAGATGTTGACTAGTTTAACACATTTTTATTTTGAAACCTTGTATTGATGTTATATTCCCTATCTAGGTCTTCGAGGTACCGTACCGGACATCTGTAATATTGTTCACCGGACTTTAAGCGAGTATATTCTCTGACAGTTTCTTATTTATGATATCCTCTATGTCTTTTGTATCTAGTATAGATATCCTTAATTTCTTGACACGATGGTTACACGAATTTGTATATTCGGATCTTGTTATGAGATGTTACTTCTTGGTATATATGGTGTATCTTGTGCAAGCCTTGTTTCTTGTTCTTTTTGTATATGTACAGACACTGATTCTCGGAAAGACTTGCTACCTTCCTAAAGAATCCCATGCCATAACGTACCATGGTTTGATCCACTATACCAGTCGGGGGCGAGGAGTATGTAGTGTAGATATGTAATTATACCATCCTTGTATCAAGTCATGTTTATTGAATAGTATTTAGCATACACCGCACGTATGATTAGCCAGGCTATTAATCTTGTATCAAGTTTCCAAGCCGAACACATGTTAAAGCTGGTACTCACTCACTTAGTCATTAGTATTCTTGTTCATTGCCATATTATTCATTTTTGTATTTATTTTCAGTATTTTCTTTATTGTATATCTTTTGTATCTATTGTTACATCTTGTATATTCATATCTATTTACTGTTAAATAGTTTATATCATTTATTAGAACTGTTGTTAGAGATGTACTTTGTACCATTCCTGACTGAAAATATTTTTCCAGATGACACTTAGGAGTGGTACCCCACTCATTTCGGGCCTCAGGATGTTGTGGGCTTAGAGCCAGAGACCTTGGTTTAGGAGGGTCTCATCCCAACTGAGACAGACGACCCGGGACTCATAGTTTCATAGATAGACTCTTTGTATTTGATTTGTCTCCATCATTAATGTTTAGTATTTCCCGGACTCATATGATGTTACTATTATCTCATGATTGTATTCGTGACTAGTCTATTCTTTTATCATATTCGTGCTTATTTCCATCTTAGATCTGTGATTGAGTATATTTATATTATTTGTGGTATATTATATTATTAGATAGATTATCCAAACATTATTCTACCACCGATGTTGTAGCATAGGCTGGGCGTTGTTTTTAACTTGCATCCCTACACTGGGTGCAGGTTATGACACATTTTTAGTGTGGCCTATGTAGGTCTTCGAGGTCACAATTAGTGAGATTCGTAGTGGTGTTCTGAAATTGAGTGCTATTACGAGCCTATTTCAGGATATAGGACATAGGTTATAGGCTGAGAATACTCAATCACATCTAGAAAAACTCTTTTGATTCATTCAACTGTCTTCCTTGATATTGATATTTTATCTTTAACTGTCCTTCTTTGAGTGTCTTACATTATGTGCCATATTAATTCTTTCTTTCGCTTTGTTTCAGGATGCCGCCTAAGACTAGATTACAGCAGGGGAGAGCAGCTTCTGAGAGGTCTGCGACTTTCCAAGGGCCTACTGTCACTACCACATTCCGAAAACAGGGATATTTTTGACTTTTTATAATATTTAATATTATGGTAGTTACAATTTATTAATTTCATGATAATATATTTGATTTTAAATAAATATATGATGTGTAATTTAAATATAATATTATATACAGTGTTCATTTGTGTTTGAGCTGGTAGACTTGACCTAGAAGCCTAATAGGGGAACACCTGTCCAAATTATGGGATTTTGAGGTTAATTGTTTTATTTTAAAATTTAATTCTTGGAGTTTGTATTTAATTACCGTATTTTATTTAATATTATCGCGCATTGCCTTTGCTTCAATATTTGGAGCGCTATCCTGACTTTTGTCTTCCAACAAAATTCACAATCTTGCCCTAGACATGTCCGCCTTCCATTCTGCTATTTTTGTAACTCATAATTATGCTATCTGTGTATTATTTCTAGCCGCACAAAAATTGTCGCAGACGTTATTTAATAAATCCCTATTTTTGTATCATTGTGCGTTCCAATTGAAATTGGAGGCAATCTTGACCTATTTTTTGTACGGCCCAAATTAGGGTAATATTCTGTTCTGAGTCTTCTTCATTATTGGTATTGATGACCTGACCTGATTTTGGCCCCATGTACTCCTAATTAATTTTAGAACACAACTTGCATTTATTTCTAATTAAATTGAGGATACTATTTAAACCAATTCTGAAAATCCCAATTTAATTCCAGTACCCGATTAATTAAACCCGTGCCTAACGCACAACACCCTCTCACCATGAAAATTTCTAAACACATTTTTCTCCACAAATTTTGTGTTATTTTATGTGTTTGTGCAATTTCTCGAATTTAAGGGGCTAAGTTACAATTATTCAATTGTAGGTGTCATCACCCCATTGTCCAAGACCAAATGGAAAGGTTATTTATTTGTGGACCAAATTGCATTTTTCCCCACTCAACTTTACATGAAAATAATTTTCCTTCATGAACAATCTGGACCACCCATTTAATTGGGTCCATCCTCACCATTAGATTCAACACCCTCTTACTATTTAAAAGCCCCATCAACACATTTCCCTAGAAAACCCTAATCCCTAAGCAAGCCCCCACCTCTCTCTCTCCTCCATCCTCAACCCAACGTAGGAGTTTTTCTTTTCTTCTTCTCCTTCTTCCTTTCTCATTCTCTTTCCTTTATTCTTCTTCTTCTTCTTCTTCTTCTTTTCTTGTTTTTTTGAATTCAAACTAAGAGGGGGAAAACCATTACTACACCATCACCCATCAGCCCGACTCCCCCTGCACACCCCGGCCTGTCTCCGGCCAGGCGCCCGGCGGCTGCTGCACCACTGATCCCCGCTGTACTCCGGCGGCCAACCCCCTACTGTCGATTCCCATCAGCCGGCCACTGCTCGGCCGACTTCCCTCCGGTGGTCCCCCGCAGTTCCTGTTCATCGACGGCCCACTGTCATCCCTGCCGACCGCTCTTCTCCCTCCGGCGCCCCACTGCACCCAGCGGCCAACCACCCAGGCCGACCCCCCAGTCCGGCGCTGTCTCGCGCGTCCGGCGGCCCGCTGCCCATCCCTTCCCGCTGTCAACTACTCCACATCACCACCACCTCCATCCATCCATCCATCCGTCCATCCATCCATCCACATCTCCGGCCCCCTCTCAACTCCGGCGAGCGGCCGACTGAACCCCGGCGACCCCCCAACTCACGAGCTCCCCGCCGACCTGCTGCCGCTGCTCCTCCCTCTGCTGTTTACCCCGGCCGGCGCTGCGCCACCCGTCAGCCCGGCGGCCCTCTTCTCAGCCGGCTGCTCCTCCCCTCGCCACCGCGGTCCGGCGAGACTCCGGCCAACCCACTGTAAGTTCCTTCTTCTTCTCCCTCCTTCTTTCTTCCTGTATATATATATATATATATATATATGTATATATATATACTTATATACGTATGAGTATATATAATATACGTATATGTATATAAATAGTATTATTTAATTAGTGCTTTAAATACATGAAATGTGTATAGTATATAAAGAAAACTGGTAATGTATAATTTAATAATGTGAATGTATATTATTTATTTAAATTATGTTTAATACATGTATATGTATAGTATTTATTTAGTTAATACTATATACACATATGTATAGTATTTATTTAATTTATGTTTAATATGTATAAGTATAGTATATATATATACTTTAGTATAATGTAATGTATGTATTTAATTAATGCATATGTATATGTATGAATATTGGGTATTTTATGTGGTATATAAATTAATTCCCCGTATGTATTCACATATATGTATAGTGTATATACATAGAATATGTATGTATTAATGTATAAATATTGTGTATTAGTATATATAGTATATTTTAAATTAGTATATGTATATGTATAGCATTTAATTGATTAATATTTAATATGCATATATGTATATAAATACGTATACGTGTATTTGTGTGTGTATATGTGTATATATATATATCTATAAATATATAGTGTATTTTCTCTAATTATATATAGTGTACGTACTATTTGGTATATGTACAAACACATATATGTATGTATTTTGGTATAATTTCATATAGTATATATGTATTAAATGTATTTTTGGGTATATGTACAATACATATATAAATATGTACTTTGGCATAAATATGTATGGGTATATAAATATATAAACGTATTTCGGTATAAATATACATATATGTATATATATATAATTAATTGGTATATGTGTATACATGTATTTTATATATATACTTAGCATATTTTCAATGTATGTTTAATTGGTATATATATATGGTATAAATTCAATTTGGTATATACATATTTGTATTGCAAATATATATATGGTAGGTATTAATGATTAAATAGGTAATGTGTTTTAATATGTATCCCTACTAGGTGACCCTAGCTGACTAGTGCCCTGCCTGGCATGGCCCTGAGGCCAGTATTTTGATTGTGTGTTAGCGTAGCTTCTGATGCAAATGTTATATTGTGTTATAGTTATAGGACTATTGCTTTACCCAGGGGATACTCTGGAACAGGACATCAATAAATACCAGCTAAGGACCCAAGGCAAGTACATTCTCTGATAATTTCCAATTCCTTGATAATTTCTATAAATTAAATAATCATGAAATATTACATCTGAATCCTTGACACTGTGCTACACGGACTAGTATAGCTTGGATCTGCAGTCATGAGATGTTACATAGATTATCGTATTGACATTGTATACGACATATATATTAGACATCGTACATGATAGATTGGACTTGCTCGTGTATCGTGACGTGTCATGGTTGGATCCACAGTACTAGTTGGGGGCGGGGAAGTAGTTAGTAAGAAATATGATCATAACCTCTTATTGTAGTATAGAACAATGTAAGTGTTAATCATGCTCTTCACCCATGATTAGCCAGGCCCTGTAGCTATCGTACATGTTCCCAAGCCGATCACATTTTGAAACTACTATTTCAAACACTTAGAATAGATTACAGTTCCCTATTTTAAATCATATACTACATCACCCGTATATGATGCTGTTCCTTGTTTTTTTCATTTTCATACATGCACTGACTATATCATATTGCCTATTGCCTGTCTCTTTACATTGCCTGTCTCTTTTTAATTGCCATTGCATTTATTTTACTGTCTTCTCAGTTGCTAGCATCACATGTTTATTGCTTTATAGTCCTTATCAATTAAATGGAACTGTTATTTGAGATTTGTACTTTGCTCCTTCCTGACTGGAAATATTTTTCTAGACTATGCCTTAGAGGACCGCTGTCCGACACTTTATGGACCATATGGTGAGTAGCTGCAGACTTGGTAGTCTAGTTGTGATTCCGGAAGGTCTAGCCGGAAATTACTATTTTTAGTTAGTTCTTTAAGTAGACTATTTGGTACCGGATTTGTCTCCGGCATTTTTGATGAGACTTGGATATTTGTTGAGTTAGATTACATTCTGGATTTGTGTTGTATTTAATTTTTGTTCGATATCTTATCGTGCTGTAATCCTGTGATTGAGTATGTGTTCATTTTATTTGTGTCATCCGTGCCTCCTTATGGAGATTGGATGCTTGTGTGAGATTGGCTAGATAGTATCAAGACCTTGACAGCATTCTACCGCCGATGCTGCAGCGTAGGCTGGACGTACCCACGCACTCGTGCCCCTAAACCGGGTGCGGGTCGTGACACATTTTTAGTGGTGGCCCATGCAGGTCAGACTTCGCGAGTTGTGCGATGTCGTCGTAGTGTGGCTTCCTTGTTATACTACTGTGTGCCTGTGATAGGATCTAGGACATAGGATACTAGGACGAGAGCGAATACTCAATCACAATTCCTTGAGAGATTCCTGGGATGACCCCTGAGAATCTTTTTATAACTTCCCATTTAAAAATCATTCCCTTGTTCCGTCCATTCTCACTTATCGATATTGAATTTGTTGATTGTTGATTAGTTATTAAGTTAGGATTTTGGATCATTTTAGGGTTTGATTTTATGTCAAGATGAATTTACAGACTGAATTATGGTATTATCTGATGATGCATGTCGATGAGGACAGTGAAAAATGATTAACATTAGAGCTATTGAACTACAGAAGGTGGATTTAAATCTTTAATTGAAGATTAAAAAAAAAATTACAAATTTTTGGAATTTTTAGAAGTTGAGATGTTGTTATAAAAACTTTTTGAGGATTCAGATTCAATTTGATGAACCTAGACAAGCTGTAAGGATTTTTGAGTGATTAAATTTTTATTTTAGTATTTAGATAATTGGTCTTGAGGAAAGTATATGCAATTTTTACTTTAAAATTTATTCGAGGAGTTATTTTGAGAAATTTTATTTGAGGACAGGATTTTATAGTAGGAGAGATATATTAGTATATAAGTAGATAAGATGCATGTGTAAGGATCTGTTGGCTTGAGCATGATTGAGATCTCACTACCAACTGACTTGGGTGTTCATCTAGGATTGTATTAGGGAGAGCAGTACTTAGAATAGTGTGTTGCAATTGTTATGCACTTGAGTGATAGGAATAACTAGTATCAGCGATTGCAGTAGGTAAGGAAGCTAGCAGTGAGTGTGCTTGTGATAGAACTGTGGTACTTAGAAGGATAGAGGTATCAGACCATGGATGTATCTTTGACCTGTGCAATCACAACTAGGAATATTTATTCCCAATCTTTTATCTTGAATGTTGCTTCTTTAGAACTGTACTGTCCTTCCTTGATGATATCGCATTTTGCCTAAATTGATTCTTTGGGATCTGTCTTCAGGATGTCGCCGCAGACACGGTCTATGAGAGCGGGAACATCAGCCTTAGAGGGGTCTGCCACCTCTCCACCTGAGGGACAGACAGCCGTAGTTCCCCCTACATCTCCGGTGCATGTAGGAGTGTCTGCACTTTTTGGGGATCCTCCTCCCCCACCTGTTCAGAAGATTGCCGCAGCTGTGACGGACAACCTTCCACCTCCTCCGACTCCGACTCCCGGAAGTTTGCCCATTGACGGAACGCAGATGTTTACCTTGATCCAGGGCATGGTAGATGCCCAGAGAGTGACGACAGATGCTCAGCGAGTTCAAGCTGAGGCTCAGAGGGTGCAAGCAGAAGCGCACCAGGCACAAACCGAGCTGATGAGAGAAAACATGGAGAATGCTCATCAGGTGACTCTCCAAGCTTTGAAGAGAGTAGCACAGTACCAGCAGTTTCCTGGCGAGCAGCAGAGATCGGGCACTATAGTGGATTTCAAGAGGATGATGCCTCGAGAGTTTAAAGGCACTGAAGGGATACTCTACGCTGACGACTGGCTAGAGGATATAGAGAGGAGCCTGCGATTGACCCAAATTCCGGAGAACTTGCAGATAGAAGCCGCTGGCAGTCAGATGTTTGATATCGCACTCACGTGGTACCGCACGGAGCCGAGAATTACTGCGCAAGGACTTACTTGGGAGACCTTCAAAGAGCTCTTCAAGAAGAAGTTCTTTCCCGACGTGGCATTGGGAACCTTGGAAAGTCAGTTTCATGACTTGGTTCAAGGAAACATGTCGGTCGACGAGTATGCTGCAGAATTCTGTAGATTGAGCCATTTTGCATCGTCTATGATTCGGGACCCAGGAGATCGAGCCCGAAAATTTAGAAAGGGACTGACGAGAGAGATTAGGTCGCGTACTTCTGGTCGTCGTACCGCTACCTTTGAGGCTATCTTGATGGATGCTCAGATTGCAGAAGAGGATCTAGATCTCAGGCCTAAGAAGAGTCACAATAATCTTGGAGATACGAATGGTAGTGCAGGACCGGCCAAGCATCCCCGTATTCAGCACCAACAGCAGTACCAAGTACCATTTCATAGTCAGCAACAACCATGGACATTTCAGCATCCACCGCAGTACCTAGCACCAGTTCCTATCCAACAACATCCATGGGCGTATCAGTATCAACAACAGTACCAGGCACCAGTCCATGTTCAGCAGAATCAGCAACAGCCTCCGAGAGAGACACAGCAGACTTGTCATTTCTGTAAGAAGCCAGGTCACCTTTGGGAGAGCTGTAGAACGAGGCTAGGACTTTGTTTGCACTGCGGCGCTGCGGAACATCGAGTAAGGGATTGTCTTCTCGCCCCTTATCTCCCCGGCCAGTGCGCAGCTTCAGATTATGGAGATCCAGTTAGGCTACCTGTGGAACCATATATTGCTCAGCACCCGCGAAGGGAACCACCCCAGCAGGGCGGGGCAATTGCGACGACGGTCGAGGAGACCGATACTACAGGTAATGTGTTAGCAGGTTCTGTTCTTTCCTTCCTTCTGTTCCTATCTATTTGATTGATTGACTGATACCTTAGTACCGTAGCTTGTATGCATGATTTTCTTGTTAGAATGCAGTTAGTAGTACCCCTGATACAGAGACTGCAATATCATGACAAAAGACACCATGACCGTACATATTTCTCCTTAGATTGCATGTTGTATAATTGTAGGAAGATTTTTCTTAGACCATGATTATCGGGGTTTGGCCATGACGAAGATTCATGAAGGGGTTATGACTTGACAAGAGAGACAAGATGATTAAAATTCGAGGATAAACATCGATTTAAATAAAGGGTCAAGAATTTAACATGGCAGAATTTATGATGTATTAATTCCAGGAAGGATATGATATGATTGAGGTTATTATTAGAATTTAGAAATTTTGGGAGATTATCAATATATTTATTTGATTGCAAGTTATGAATTTTAGAATTTTATATTTGGATGTTGCATTTAGAGAATACTTGAGTATCGCATTGTTGAGTATTTTGAGGAAGAGAAAATCGAGAAAATCGAGAAATAAAATTTTGATGGATAAATATTTAAATTCAAACTTGTGAGACGAGATTACATTTTATAATTGTGCATTGAAAAAAAAAAATCAAATTGAGGAGTGGATATTAAATTCTGAGTATTAAATTATTAACTAAAATTTTGGGGAAATTTTGATAAAAATGGACTTTGATCTTTTCGAGGATTTTTCAGGAATGCAATAATTTCAGAACTTTTGGAAAATTTTGAAAAGACATTGTGAATTATTACCGGATTTCGTGGTTGAATTTAAATTTTTGAGAGAAATAGTAATGTGTATGAATAAACACTACTATGAGGATTTTGAATTTCGAGGACGAAATTCTTTTAAGGAGGGTAGACTTGTCACTACCACATTCCGGAAACAGGGGTATTTTCGACTTTTAATAATATTTAATATTATGGTAGTTACAATTTATTAATTTCATGATAGTATATTTGATTTTAAATAAATGTGTGATGTGTAATTTAAATATAATATTATATACAATGTTTATTTGTGTTTGAGCTGGTAGACTTGACCTAGAAGCCCAATAGGGGAACACCTGTCCAAATTATGGGATTTTGAGGTTAATTGTTTTATTTTAAAATTTAATTCTTGGAGTTTGTATTTAATTACCGTATTTTATTTAATATTATCGCGCATTGCCTTTGCTTCAATATTTGGAGCACTATCCTGACTTTTGTCTTCCAACAAATTTCACAATCTTGCCCTAGACATGCCCGCCTTCCATTCTGCTATTTTTGTAACTCATAATTATGCTCTCTGTGCATTATTTCTAGCCGCACAAAAATTGTCGCAGACGTTATTTAATAAATCCCTATTTTTGTATCGTTGTACGTTCCAATTGAAATTGGAGGCAATCTTGACCTATTTTTCATACGGCCCAAATTAGGGTAATATTCTGTTCTGAGTCTTCTTCATTATTGGTATTGATGACCTGACCTGATTTTGGCCCCATGTACTCCTAATTAATTTTAGAACACAACTTGCATTTATTTCTAATTAAATTGAGGATACTATTTAAACCAATTCTGAAAATCCAAATTTAATTCCAGTACCCAATTAATTAAACCCGTGCCTAACGCACAACACCCTCTCACCATGAAAATTTCTAAACACATTTTTCTCCACAAATTTTGTGTCATTTTATGTGTTTGTGCAATTTCTCGAATTTAAGGGGCTAAGTTGCAATTATTCAATTGTAGGTGTCATCACCCCATTGTCCAAGACCAAATGGAAAGGTTATTTATTTGTGGACCAAATTGCATTTTTCTCCACTCAACTTTACATGAAAACAATTTTCCTTCATGAACAATCTGGACCACCCATTTAATTGGGTCCATCCTCACCATTAGATTCAACACCCTCTTACTATTTAAAAGCCCCATCAACACATTTCCCTAGAAAACCCTAATCCCCAAGCAAGCCCCCACCTCTCTCTCTCCTCCATCCTCAACCCAACGTAGGAGTTTTTCTTTTCTTCTTCTCCTTCTTCCTTTCTCCTTCTCTTTCCTTTATTCTTCTTCTTCTTCTTCTTCTTCTTTTATTGTTTTTTTGAATTCAAACTAAGAGGGGGAAAACCATTACTACACCATCACCCATCAGCCCGACTCCCCCTGCGCACCCCGGCCTGTCTCCGGCCAGGCGCCCGGCGGCTGCTGCACCACTGATCCCCGCTGTACTCCGGCGGCCAACCCCCTACTGTCGATTCCCATCAGCCGGCCACTGCTCGGCCGACTTTCCTCCGGCGGTCCCCCGCAGTTCCTGTTCATCGGCGGCCCACTGTCATCCCTGCCGACTGCTCTTCTCCCTTCGGTGCCCCACTACACCCAGCGGCTAACCACCCAGGCCGACCCCCCAGTCCGGCACTGTCTCGCGTGTCCGGCGGCCCGCTGCCCATCCCTTCCTGCTGTCAACTACTCCACATCACCACCACCTCCATCCATTCATCCATCCGTCCATCCATCCATCCACATCTCCGGCCCCCTCTCAACTCCGGCGAGCGGCCGACTGAACCCCGGAGACCCCCCAACTCACGAGCTCCCCGCCGACCTGCTGTCGCTGCTCCTCCCTCTGCTGTTTACCCCAGCCGGCGCTGCGCCACCCGTCAGCCCGGCGGCCCTCTTCTCAGCCGGCTGCTCCTCCCCTCGCCACCGCGGTCCGACGAGACTCCGGCCAACCCACTGTAAGTTCCTTCTTCTTCTCCCTCCTTCTTTCTTCCTGGATATATATATATGTATATATATATACTTATATACGTATGAGTATATATAATATACGTATATGTATATAAATAGTATTATTTAATTAGTGCTTTAAATACATGAAATGTGTATAGTATATAAAGAAAACTGGTAATGTATAATTTAATAATGTGAATGTATATTATTTATTTAAATTATGTTTAATACATGTATATGTATAGTATTTATTTAGTTAATACTATATACACATATGTATAGTATTTATTTAATTCATGTTTAATGTGTATAAGTATAGTATATATATATATATATACTTTAGTATAATGTAATGTATGTATTTAATTAATGCATATGTATATGTATGTATATTGGGTATTTTATGTGGTATATAAATTAATTCCCCGTATGTATTCACTTATATGTATAGTGTATATACTTAGTATATGTATGTATTAATGTATAAATATTGTGTATTAGTATATATAGTATATTTTAAATTAGTATATGTATATGTATAGCATTTAATTGATTAATATTTAATATGCATATTTGTATATAAATACGTATACGTGTATTTGTGTGTGTATATGTATATATATATATATCTATAAATATATAGTGTATTTTCTCTAATTGTATATAGTGTACGTACTATTTGGTATATGTACAAACACATATATGTATGTATTTTGGTATAATTTCATATAGTATATATGTATTAAATGTATTTTTGGGTATATGTACAATACATATATAAATATGTACTTTGGCATAAATATGTATAGGTATATAAATATATAAACATATTTCGGTATAAATATACATATATGTATATATATATAATTAATTGGTATATGTGTATACATGTATTTTATATATATACTTAGCGTATTTTCAATGTATGTTTAATTGGTATATATATATGGTATAAATTCAATTTGGTATATACATATTTGTATTGCAAATATATATATGGTAGGTATTAATGATTAAATAGGTAATGTGTTTTAATATGTATCCCTACTAGGTGACCCTAGCTGACTAGTGCCCTGCCTGGCATGGCCCTGAGGCCAGTATTTTGATTGTGTGTTAGCGTAGCTTCTGATGCAAATGTTATATTGTGTTATAGTTATAGGACTGTTGCTTTACCCAGGGGATACTCTGGAACAGGACATCAATAAATATCAGCTAAGGACCCAAGGCAAGTACATTCTCTGATAATTTCTAATTCCTTGATAATTTCTATAAATTAAATAATCATGAAATGTTACATCTGAATCCTTGACACTGTGCTACACGGACGAGTATAGCTTGGATCTACAGTCATGAGATGTTACATAGATTATCGTATTGATATTGTACACGACATGTATATTAGACATCGTACATGATAGATTGGACTTGCTCGTGTATCGTGACGTGTCATGGTTGGATCCACAGTACTAGTTGGGGGCGGGGAAGTAGTTAGTAAGAAATGTGATCATAACCTCTTATTGTAGTGTAGAACAATGTAAGTGTTAATCATGCTCTTCACCCATGATTAGCCAGGCCCTGTAGCTATCATACATGTTCCCAAGCCGATCACATTTCGAAACTACTATTTCAAACACTTAGAATAGATTACAGTTCCCTATTTTAAATCATATACTACATCACCCGTATATGATACTGTTCCTTGTTCTTTTCATTTTTATACATGCACTGACTATATCATATTGCCTATTGCCTGTCTCTTTACATTGCCTGTCTCTTTTTAATTGCCATTGCATTTATTTCACTGTCTTCTCAGTAGCTAGCATCACATGTTTATTGCTTTATAGTCCTTATCAATTAAATGGAACTGTTATTTGAGATTTTTTACTTTGCTCCTTCCTGACTGGAAACATTTTTCCAGACTATGCCTTAGAGGACCGCTGTCCGACACTTTATGGACCATATGGTGAGTAGCTGCAGACTTGGTAGTCTAGTTGTGATTCCGGAAGGTCTAGCCGGAAATTACTATTTTTAGTTAGTTCTTTAAGTAGACTATTTGGTACCGAATTTGTCTCCGACATTTTTGATGAGACTTGGATATTTGTTGAGTTAGATTACATTCTGGATTTGTGTTGTATTTAATTTTTGTTCGATATCTTATCGTGCTGTAATCTTGTGATTGAGTATGTGTTCATTTTATTTGTGTCATTCGTGCCTCCTTATGGAGATTGGATGCTTGTGTGAGATTGGCTAGATAGTATCAAGACCTTGACAGCGTTCTACCGCCGATGCTGCGGCGTAGGCTGGACGTACCCACGCACTCGTGCCCCTAAACCGGGTGCTGGTCGTGACACCTACACCAGTCACTTCTCCCATGATTGGCATGTTAGCTCTTTTCGGGGGTCCACCTCCTACTCAGAGGACTGTGCCGGCTGTATCTGAGGGACTTCTACCTCCACCTTCCATGCCGACATATGTGACACAGATATTTACACTATTTTGCGAGATGTTGGAGGCACAGAGGGCTCAGTCTGAGGCACATCAGAGATAGACTAATGTCATATAGTAGGGCATCGAGAGTGCTCATCAGCTTGCTTGTGTCGTAGTAGAGAGAGAAGTTTCGGTCCAGCAGCAGGTTGCTTCTCAGGTTGTTCAGCTTCGGCCAGGCAACATTCAGGACTTCAAGAAGCTGGAGCCTAGGGTCTTCAAGGGGACGGAGGGCATCATCTATGCTGATGATTGGCTCGAGGACTTTGAGCGTCTTATGAGGGTATCTCGTCTTTCTGAGGATCTGAAGGTTGAGGCGGTAGGACTTCAGTTGTTCGACGTCGCCCGCACTTGTGCGTTGCCTTGATTTCGTATCCCTCCACCTTGGTGCCTTTTCTTATAATTTGTACTTTATTAATTTACGTGCATGTACTGACTCACGTGTCGTATTAATTTGTACACGTATTGATTTGTACACTTTATATTTTCTTAGGAGTTCGTGAGCATCTTAATTTACGTGCATGTTCTATTTTCCCGCTATCTCGTTATTCGTGCTACTTTGAATCTCGTACGCGCCTCAATTTACATGTACGTTCTGCTTCTTATTTGCCTTGATATCCGTTCCATCTCAGATCTTGTATGCACCTCGATTTACTTGTACGTCTCGATTTACATATCTGTATCGATCTGCGTGTCTTAGTTTTAGTGCCACTTGCGTGACTCGCACGATATAGCCTTGTGCCATCTCTTATGATTTTGTTTATATTTTATTGTTTGATTTTAATATTTGCTTGTTGTGTGTTCTGAGGACCCCGATGGACGTGTGGGCTTGGATCCAGAGTGCCAAAAATTTGCGTATTGAGCCGAGCCCTCTAGGCAAGTATTCGTTGCTCCTGTGATGGTTTTGAGCCTATGCGTTTCTCGTCCTACATTTATTTATTATAAATTATTATACTTGTAATTGTATATTTATAGTGGACTAGTAATTATTGCTATTAGTGTAGAATGGTTTGATATCAGGTCGATACCCATATTGAATAACTCGGACGGGACATCCACGCCTCCGAGGATACGAGCACGACCTAGTTATGAGAATCATCCCTATATGCCCCATGTCGACTCATGGTCGGGTTACGGTTTGAAACTAGATTATTGGACTTGTTTATTGTGGTTTGATTAAGGACAGATGACTATGTGGTTGTGCGCCCTGCATGACGATTCTTGTTGATTATTTTTGCATGGTGCCCAGTACATATTGTAGAACTGCTGGAGGCTGAGACTTAGTATTCTCAACTTGGAATTCTACGATGGGTTATGCCGGGTGGATATTCTATTTTTTGTTTTCCAGGTTATGTTCCGTTCTAGAGATATAGGGGAGGTTCTGCCAAAATTTTCTAGAATTTTGGTCGATAATTTGATTTGGATTCTGATTTAGGAAATTGATTCAGGGATTTGATTCGTGGATTTGATTTGTTTGAGGGTTTGATTCAAAATTAATTAGGGAATTTATTCAATAATTTGATTTAGAATTTGGTTTGGGAGATTTGGTTTAGGTCTTGGTTCATGATTTGATTCGATACTTAATTCAGGATTTGATTTGGGAACTTGATTCGGATATTCATGATTCGATTTGGAGATTTGACTCGGGATTTGGTTTTATATTATACGTGTAGTACTTATTTATCCTTGTTCGTCGGATAGCATAAGGGGTGTAGTTATAATCGGGATACGGTCTGCGATCCCGGTCCTTGTTTGGTTTAAGGGTCGTGGATCTTCTCCAGAGTGGTTCATGCATTTTGTGACCACTATCCAGCGGCATCAATTATTAGATTCTTGTTTCCATATTTTTTTCCAGGTATTTTCCTATATTAACCTGATTGGACTAGCAATTGCCTTATATCGAGATTGTAAACTTTGGATAAATTCAAGGATTTAATATTATTTTAAATTAGAATTATAATCTTGGGATGTTGACTTGCCAAGCTTTTGTGTACTCTATTAGAATTTGCAAGCCTGGGCTAGTGGCATAATATTGTTATTATTGGATTTCTCAGACTTGGATTATTGCGCGAGTATTTCGCAGAACGAGACAAATATTGAGGTTATCAATATTTGATTTTACCCGACTTCCTAAGTGTCCAGTACCTATTACCTCTATAATTTGGTAGACCTTAGTGATCTTGTATGATTGGACAGCACGATATTTATTAGTTTTATCCATTATTTTATAAGGAGGATATATACATGTATATAGTGGATCAAAGAGTTGTGTACATGACATGGTGGATCAAGAGTATCTATGGCTGACCCGGTTTAGTGGGATCTATATTTTACATACCGGATGTTATGGTACTTGTCGACTGATAGCTTGTGATAACTGGTTTAGTGGACTTTGTGAGCAAAGGATTTCACTCGACTGACTGACTTATCGTGTATCTTGACTTGACTACTTGTATCCGTGATGATATATTTACTACATGCTATTCATTCCTATGTTCTATGTGCTACAAGTGCACTGAGGTGTGACATATCTTGCTACGTGCTACATATTACATGCTTCCTATACTACGCGACATGTGACATTATATGATTTTTCCAGCACGGGCCTTGTAGTTGGTCAGTGATCATAGCTTAGCGTGGTTGGATTATGTGTATTGATTATTAAATTACGGTCAGGGTGGATCTGGGTTGGAACTATCACTACCATATTTTTTAGGAAAGGATATTTTTGTCATTTTATAATTGATTAAATATTGTGCATGTTGAATATTTATTTATTATATTATTTATTTATTGTTAGATATTACTTTATTATTTTGGACTTGTGTTAGTGGACCTAACTAGTTTAGATTAGATCTATGGACCAACATTTAATTCTAGTTAGAATTGAGCCCAATAAGAAGCTCAATCATTAGGAGGATGATTAATTAAGCTAAACCAATTAGACTAGAATATTTTCTCCTTAATTATTTTCTTCATGACAAGCCCCAAGGGATATTTTAGATATTTCATAGTAGCTTGAGGAAGGGGGAAGGGGGCCGGCCTAGTATTTGAGTGGAGGAAAATTCTCTCTTCACTTTTTATTTCAAATCTAAATCTAGAATTTTCTCTTCCAAATTTTTTCATTCCCACATCAAATTCTACCCAAATTTTTTTCAATTCATTTCCAAATCATTATTAGAGGCCATTATAATAAGGAGGAAGCAAGGATCTACAAGGAGGAGCAAGGATCTATAAGTTGAAAGATATTTTCCCTCAATTTGGAGGTTTTATTGGGAATCCATCTCCCAATAGGTACAATTTAATTTTTTTCCCCCTCTAATTAGACTCTAAATCTATATTTTAATCATTAGAAACCACTTCATATGCTATGGCTATCCATAGGAATTGGAATTAGGTTCATAGGAGGCCTATGGAAAAAGTTATGTGGTATTTTGTGTCAATTTTGTGGGAACTCCGAGATTGACACATCTTGTTTTTGTCAATAGGTCAATTAGACCAAATTGATATATGTTTGGTTGTGTGTGGCTAGTGTCATGTCCACAATTGGATACATATAAGTCGTATCCCGACAATTTGAAGATACGGATTGATTTGGGGGTTTTCCTCCGACACGGTGGTTTGAGCATGTCACATTTGGACATGGATATGTAGATGAGTAGCTAGCTCTTCATATAATTCATAATTATAATTTTAGACTTTCTTGGGTCCTTTGGGATACGTTTGGTTGTGTGGTGGAGCCGTATTGCAAGTCTATCATAGATCTAGTGTGATACGGGTGCGGTGCACTTCACGTGTTTGTGTTTGTTTCTTTGCAATTCAATTCAAATTGCCTTGGTTATAGATATTATAATATGGTAACTATAATTATTATGTGAGATATATGTATATATATATATATATATATATATATATATATATATATATATATATATATATATATATTTATTTATTTATTTATTTATTTATTTATTTATTTATTTATTTATTTATATGATCGATAATTCTGGTTGATGTGTTGGTGATCATGGAAGAGTCGGAATCAATGTGCATCTCTAGCATGGTTATATGTATATATATGTATTATGATATTATAGTGTTATATATATATATATATATATATATATATATATATATATATATATATATATATATATATATATATAACTAGCTTATCAATATATATATATGATATTATAGTGTTATATATATATATATATATATATAGATAAGCTAGTTAGTTATATTGATAAGCTATATATATATATATATATATATATATATATATAAAAAACTAATTAACTTATATATAATTAGTTTATTAATATAAACTAATTAACTTATATAAACTAATTAACTTATTTATATATATATATATATATATATATATATATATATATATATATATATATATATATATATATATACATAAGCACTAGTTAATATTAGTTAGTTTTAGTTCTAGATTACCTTGAGATACACCAAGGTAGTGAGAGTGAGATATCTTGGGTACGAGTATTGAATATCCGAAGGGGTATGTTAGTATTTAGTTTAGTATAGTATTGTTATAAGTTTAAATACATATTAATGTATATTAATGTATAGTGAGGTGTATGGGTAGTAGTTATAAGTTAGATATTGAATTACCTTGAGATACCAAGGTAATATCAAGGTATTGGATTTTACTCAAGGTATTGAGTTTGCACATCAAGATGGGAGTGTAGGTGGTGCGATACCACTTATGGTTCAAAGCCAAGGTATCCACTTAGCCTTAGTTTAGTTAGGAGTATTATATATTGTTGTTTGTATACATATTATAATATTTTCAAATCTAATAAATTGCGTATCTTATGATACGGTATCTAGTTGGTTTTTTAGTATCCTAGTATAGCTAGTATGGCCTAGTTACATAGTGTATGGACCCAATATCCTAGAGATGGACTCATACAACCTAGAAATAGCTAGTTTGACCAAGTTTGACCTAGAGTTGATCTAGTTTGACTATTTTGACTTAGAAATTGCTTTATGACCTAGAATTTGACTAGTTTAACTTATTTTTATTCCAAAATCTTGTATTGATATAATATTCCATATTTAGGTCTTTGAGGTACCGTACCAGACATCTTTGATACTGATCACCAGATTTCAGGCGAGTACATTCTCTGATAGTCTCTCATTTATGATATCCTCTATGTCTCTTATATTTATTATAGATATCCTTGATTTCTTGATACGATGGTTACACAGATTGGTATATCCAGATCTCGTCATGAGATATTATTCCTTGGTATTTATGGTGTACCTTGTGCAAGCCTTGTTCCTTGTTCTTCTTGTACATGTACAGACATTGATTCTTGGAAAGACTTGCTACCTACCCAGAGAATCCTGTGTCATAACGTACCATAGTTGGATCCACTATACCAGTCGGGACAGAGAGTGTTAGTGTAGATATGTGACCATACCCTCCTTGTGCATGTCTTGTTCCTTGAATAGTGTTAATCATGCACCGCACGTATGATTAACCAGGCCATTATCCTTGTGCAAGTTCCCAAGCCGATCATATGTTAAAGCTGGTACTCATTCACTTCATAGTAGTATTTCTTGTTCATTTCTATGATGCTCATTATTGTATTTATTTCCAGTATTCCTTTATTATATATCTCTTGTACCTTTATATTGTATCTTGTATATCCGCTCTATTTACTGTTACATAGTTTATATTATCTATTAGAACTGCTGTTAGAGATATACTTTGCTCCTTTCCTGACTGGATATATTTTGCCCAGATGACACTGAGGAGTGGTACCCCACTCACTACGGGCCTCAAGATATCGTAGGCTTAGAGCCAGAGACCTTGGCTCAGAAGGGTCTCATCTCGACTGAGACAGATGACCCAAAACTTATAGCACAGTAGTTAGACTCTTTTGTACTTAATTTGTCTCCAACATATTGTTATTAGTATTTCTTTGTTTTGACTCATTGGATACTATTTGTCTTATGAGCCGTATTATGACTCTTCTCTTCTTTTATCATATTCATGTGATTTGTTCTATCTTATAGATCTGTGATTGAGTATTCATTTTACATTGGTGGCATTATTATATCTTGATTGCTAGATAGATAGTTTACCCAAACAGTGTTCTACTACCGATGCTGCGGCATAGGTTGAGGTTTGTTCACTACTCGTGCCCCTAAACTGGGTGCGGGTCGTAACACATTTTTAGTGGTGGCCCATACAGGCCTTCGAGGTAGCAATTAGTGCGATTCGTAGTGGTGCTCTAATTTTAGTGTTATTATGAGCCTATTTCAGGATATAGGATATAGGCTATTGGCTAAGAATACTCAATCATATCTAGAAAAAGCTCTATTATTCAGTTCAACTGTTCTTCCTTGATATTGATATTTGATCTTTAAATGCCCTTCCTTGAATGTATTATATCATGTGTCATATTGATTCTTTTCTTTCGCTTTTCCTTAGGATACCGCCTAAGACTAGATCACAGCTGAGAGGAGCAGTTTTTGAGAGATCTGCGACTTTTCGAGAGCCTGTACTAGTCATATCTCCAGTGATTAGCGTATCAGCTTTGTTCGAGGGTCCACCTCTAACTCAGGGGACTGTTTCGGCTGTGTCTGAGGGACTTTCACCTCCACCTCCCGTACCGACAGATGCGACTCAGGTGTTCGCATTATTTTATGAGATATTGGAGGCTCAGAGGGCCCAGTCCGAGGCTCACCAAAGGTAGATCGACGTGTTGTGGTAGGACATTGAGAGTGCTCATCATCTTGCCCTTGATGCAGTAGAGAAAGGAGTTCCAGTCCAGCAGCAGGTTATTCCGCAGGTTGCCCAGCTTCGGCCGGGTAATATCTAGAACTTTAAGAAGCTGGAACCTTGGGTCTTCGAGGGGACTGAGGGCATCGTCTATACTAATAATTGGTTTGAGAATATTTAATGTCTCATGAGGGTGTCTCGTCTTGTTAAGGATCTGAAGGTTGAGGCAGTAGGACTTCAGCTGTTCGATATCGCCCGCACTTGGTTCAACAATAAACTACTTCTTGCTGATGTGGGGCAGTCTTGGGAGGTGTTCAAGGACCTCTTCAAAAGGAAGTTCTTTGCTCGGGCGGATATTAGACTTGGAGAGGCAGTTTGAGAGCCTTACTCTGGGGAGCATGTCCGTGGAGGAGTACCTCGTAGAGTTCGGTAGGCTAAGCTGATATGCGGAGTATTTGGTGAGGGAGCCGGTGGTTTGAGCTATTCGTTTCTATGAGGGTTTGGACTAAGAAATGAAGATCCTCATTCTGTCTTTCTATGAGACCTATTCAGAGATACTTGCGGAGGCACGAAAGGTTGAGCGGGACTTGGGTTTGAAACCCAAGAGTGATCACGATTCTTTTCTCAGGGCTAATAGCAGCACAGTGATTGCTAAGCATCCTTATTTCTAGTCCAGGTCTTTTCAGCAGCCACAGTAGCACCAGACTTCAGCTAGGACACCGTTTCACCAAGCACCCCAGCAGCAGCAGAGACAGTCACATCGAGCTTCCTGCCACTACTGCAAGAAGCCCGACCATATTTAGGAAGTTTACAGGAAGAGGTTGGGAGTTTGTTTGTATTGTGGTTCCGAGGGGCATCAGTTGAGAGAGTGTCCTTCCAACCCTCGTCGTGTAGTTCAGGGAGCAGCTCCAGCTCCAAGGACACAGGCGAGGCCACTTGCAATACAGCCGAGGGGACCGTCGCTTCCGACCCAGCAGTAGCGTTATGCCCAGTACCAGTACCAAGGAGGTGCACGTCAGGGACGAGCATTTGCTATGACGGTCGAGGAAGTCAAACCCATCCGAGATATCATCGCAGGTTCTGTTCTTCTTGATTCTATTCCAGCTTTAGCTTTATTTGATAGTGGTACTTCCCATATTTTTTTATCTGTTTCTTTTGCTCCGAAGCATCGTTTGGTATCTTATTCTTTGCTTAGGGCTTGCAAGATCATGACTAGGGGAGGCATTATCCTGGTTAGTGATATTTGTAAGGATCGGAGAGTTACTCTTGGAGGCCGAGAGATGAGTGCATGTCTACTTGTAATACCACTTCCGAGCTATGATATTGTACTCAAGATGGATTGGTTGAGTATGCACCATGCTAGTATAGATTGCAGAGGAGGTAGAGTTTTATTTAGCCCTTCAGGAGAGCCAGAGTTTGAGTTTGCTAGAGGAGCTACAGAGCAGAAAGAAGGCATTATCTGTGAAGCTTTGGTGGAAGACAAGAAGTTATCTCATCCTTTGATAGCAGAGTTCTTGGATGCGTTTCCTGAAGAGTTGTCAAGATTGCCACCAGATCGAGATATTGAATTCTCTATAGAGTTAGTGCCAGTTGTAGAACTAATTTTACAGCATGTCTATAGAGTAAACAACAGCGAGATGGTTGAGCTGAAGAAGCAAGTGGATGAATTACAGGATAAGAGGTTTATCATATCCAATTCTTTACCGTAGGGAGCCCTGGTATTGTTTGTACCAAAGAAGGATGGATCGGTGCGCATGTGCATCGATTATAGGGCATTGAATAATCTCACTATCAGGAATAAAAATTTGTTTCCACGAATTGATGACCTGTTCATTCAGTTGAGTGGCGCCAAGGTATTTTCAAGATAGATTTGAGATCAGGCTACCACCAAGTGAAAGTGAAGCCAAAGGACATTTCAAAGACTACTTTTAGGACTTGGTATGGCCAGTATGAGTTTATGGTGATGCCGTTTGGGTTAACTAATGCCCGGGCGGTATTTATGAATTTTATGAATAAGGTGTTCTACCAGTACCTTAACAAGTTCATAGTGGTGTTCATCGATGACATACTCATATACTCTAAGATATCGGAGGAGCACGAGGAGCATTTACGGATTATGTTGGATGTGCTGAGGAAGTAGAAGCTGTATGGAAAGCTGTCCAAGTGTGAGTTCTTCTTAGACAAGGTAGAGTTCTTAGGACATATTGTGACTGGTGATAGAATTTTAGTGGATTCAAAGAAGATCGCAACAGTAGAATCTTGGAAGACCCCAAGTTTAGTGGCAGATATCAGGAGTTTCTTGGGTCTATCAGGCTACTACAAGAAGTTTGTGCTAGATTTTTCAAGGATTACTAAGCCGATGACTAGACTAACCAGGATGGATGCAGAGTTTGTTTGGATGGAGGAGTGCCAGGTTGCTTTTGGGGAATTGAAGATGAGGTTGATGTCTGCTCCTATTTTGACGTTGCCATCAGGGTCAGAAGGTTTTACTATTTTTAGTGATGCATCGGGGAAATGGCTGGGTTATATTCTTCAGCAGAATAGAAAAGTGATTTCCTCTGCATCCAGGCAATTGCGTCCTTATGAGAAGAACTATACTACCCACAATTTGGAGTTAGTAGTAGTCATCTTTGCCCTGAAGTTATAGAAATATTATTTGTACGGAGAGAGCGTGTGGAGATCTTCACGGACCACAAGTGCTTCAAGTACGTTTTCACTCAGAAGGAGTTGAACATGAGGCAACATCGGTGGCTGAAATTGATGAAGGATTTTAACATATTTTTGTAGTATCATCCTGGAAAAGCCAATGTAGTTGCTGATGCCTTGAGCAGATATCCAGTAGCTATGTTGTTGATGCAGGATCGATATTTGTTGGAGGACTTGGAGAGCTTGGGCATTGAAGTGATAGTTC
>JAYESA010000005.1:96409395-96624395 GCA_036927795.1 Iris macrosiphon | reverse complement strand
TTTTCTCAGATGACACTGAGGAGTGGTGCCCCACTCACTACGGGCCTCAGGATGTCGTAGGCTTAGAGCCAGAGATCTTGGCTCAGGAGGGTCTCAATCCGACTGGGACAGATAACCCTGGACTCGTAGCATAGTAGTTAGACTCTTTTGTACTGGATTTGTCTCCAGCATATTGTTATTAGTATTTTTTTTATTTTGACTTATTTGATATTATTTGTCTTGTGAGCTGTATTGTGACTCTTCTGTTCTTTTATCATATTCGTGCGATTTATTCTATCTTATAAATCTGTGATTGATATTTATTTTATATTGCTGGTATTATTATATCTTGATTGCTAGATAGATAGTTTACCCAAACAATATTCTACCGTCAATGTTGCGGCGTAGGCTGGGTGTTGTTCACTACTCATGCCCCTACACCTGGTGTAAATCGTGCCAAGAACCGACAGAAACCAACGCGGATTCGCACATAGCATACTTGTACTGTGGTACGATATTCTAGGAATATGATGATTGTTTAACCATGGTACAAGATTCTATATAACTATATGGTTAATCAGGTAACTAAAATTAGTAGAAGCATTGGAAGGGAACAGAATCCTGAGATCGTACATGAGGGCCGCTCATTGTAGTGCAAGACTGGTCCCTACGGATACTGTGTATCATCCGCACTAGTGGAGTACATTATCTGATTAATATATGTACTATAGGTTCTATGTGATCTTAGCACGGTGGCCTTACGAGGGATCGGTGCATACTCTACGTCTTATAAAATATTATTATTAGTTAGGCTAGCCCTACTCGATCATAACACGATCTGAGGATTCCTATATTGCATTACTGGGGTAACCCAGACTCCACCTAGCAAGCCGTAGGTATCTGAGTGGCCTTCATTCATATAATTGTATGGTGTGTTGCTTGCTAGTCAGTGGGTATGTAGTATGTCCTGGTGCAGTGACTCATTTTCTTGTCCTTGTTTGGTGTAGAGGTGGATTACTGTTCCGATGACAGATTACGGATTCTAGTTGACGATGCAGGTATTAGTGGATGCTTTGATAATTTGTGATTGATTATTGATTCCTTATCTAGGGTATGCTGCTTTCTAGTGGATGGTAGTAGATGATGGATGTTACACTATAGATGCTGCTTAGTTTATGTTTATACTTGGTAATTGTGTGTTGGTACCGCATGATTCTTTCACCCTGATTATGCTCTTATTATATGTCTTTATATTATATGTTTCTTTTTGGGTTTTCTTTGTCCGTCCTTGAACCTTCCTTTTTGGTACTTGTTACAGTTGGCCTAACAAATACTGGATTGTTCCCAGATTTCCTATGATCGACCCTATGGATCTTCCAAACCTGGCTTGGAGGATGAACTTTAGTTCCAAACTATATTGGGAACTGTGTGGGAAGGTACTCTTGTTTACATCTTTTCTTACTGTAGACTTCCTGATTATCATTTAGTATGTTTGACCGTTTGGTCTTACCTGATTTCCAGTTGATATCATTCTTACTGCTTATTTCATTGTAGTTGCTTGTGGATATGAGATCAGATTTAGGTTATATATTGTATTGCATGCTTGGACACCCAACATAACTGACAGCCGTGACCACCATACGATGTTCTATACCTTGTACGGGGGAGCTGGCCATGTTCGTCCCCGTATTTATCCAGTATTTTGGGAGCAAGGCGTGACATAGGCTATCTTAACCCAAATTCTTATGCTGCCCACCAATCTCTAGCAAGGTCCTGGAGCTACAATCGGACCTGATCAACTTGTTCCTAAGATGGAACAATTACCGCTGTCAATATCGTTTCAATATTCTGTAGCCAAGCGTCTATGGTAATGATGTCCTCCTTACCATAAGTTCTTGGGGTTAAATCGACAGAATCTCATCGATGCCCCTGAGTCTCTTCTAACACTCCTTTCCAAGGCCGTCTGTAACCCTTGGTTCAATAAGACATGTTGCTCTTGATGTGGAAATTGTTGGTGTTGTTGTGTTTCCATTATTTCTCGTATAATCTCCAGAAATATCAGTGTATCAAGTGCTACTGGAGCTACTGGTACGACCGAGGGTACTGGAGCTTCTGGTACATATTGTTTCCCGTGCTCCTCTACTTGTCACGCCCCTGATCCAGAATACTAGAAAGCGGAGGAATGACTCAACCAACTATACCTGGTAGAATACCGAAGAAACCCATAATGTGTTAAGGTTGTCTAGATACATGGGTGTGCATACTACAATCGGGTCTTCTAGGGTCAAGAATTTATATATCTTAATCATTCAAACAAGTGGCAATAGCATAGAATATTTCATAATAAGCAGTAAGGCGTCCCAAATACTGCATCATAATTTTCTTAGAGATCTAGCAAGACAAAATAATAAGCTAGATATAAGGTCAAAAGTATACATGATAGTGAGTCAGCTGCAGTCTGAATATATTACAATCATATAGGCCACTAGTATCCAGATTTGCCGGCTAACATGTACTGGTTGGCTAAGCGCCTAAAAGAATATAGTTCAGAAAAGATGGGAAGCTCATATACACTAGTTACTAGGGTTCACGAATCCACAGTGTCCATGCAATAACACAACATGAAGGAAAAGGAGTACAGGTGCAAACCTAGGTATGCTCATGACCGAGGAGGGGGTGATGCTCGTCCGCGGCCCATGGAGGTCGGTCTCCGGCGGTGGTGCTCCGGTGGAAGTAGCAACCGTGGCAGCAGTAGCAAACTGTTGCGGTACCAGCGGGTCGTGGTGGTGTAGATGCTGATGGTGGTGACTGGTGGTGGTGGCCGGGGCATGGTTGGTCGACGGTGAGGGTGGTCGAGGCTGTTGTCGGGGTGGTTGAAGGTGAAGATGATAGTGGTAAAGATGGTAGTTGTGGTGGTCGTGTAGGAGAAAGAAGGTGGCGGTGAGGAAGAGTGATATTGTGGCAGTGGTGATTGAGGTGTGGTGGCCGGGGTGTGGTAGTGATGGTTATCGGGGAAGAGAAGTCGACTGTGGGTGGTTGAGGAAGTCGGAGATGGAGGTGTGAAGGTGATGGAGATGATAATGGAGATGATGATGAAGGCGGTGGTTGATCAAAGAAGGTGGTTGTTGTGTTGCTGTCGGGTCGGCTGATCGAAGAAGAAGAAGATGAAGATGGTGGAGATCGGCTGTGGGTGGTCATGAGAAAGGAGGAAGGTGGTTGCTCGGAGGTGATAGCGGTTCTGTGGTGGCGGTGGTTGATCCGGCAGAGGAGTGGAAGATGAAGGAGAAGTCGGCTGTGGTAATCGTCGCTCGGAGAAGATGGTCGGAGTTGGCCGGGAAGGTCGGGGAAGAAAAGGGTTATTTAAGGTTCAGTTTTGTTTGGGTGTTGTTGGTTGTTGATAAAATGGAGAGGAAGAGAATGGTTTATGTTGGAGAGAGAGAGAGGGGGATGGTCTTGGGATTAGGGCCGGCTACATGCTTCCTAGGGATGGAGAAGGTTCTACATGAAGGAATTTGTGGCTAGGATGATTTAGGTTTTAAACGGAGGACTAGGATGATGTAGGAGAAAAGTTAGTATGTAGTACACTCAAAATAGAGGAAAACCCATATGTGACCAGTCAACAATGAGGGGGGGTTCTTCATGGCTTGGCTCCAATGGGAGGTGGACACCTCATTGTCTTTTTGCACAAAAGCCCCTAACAATTAGAAAATTACACAAACAATGGGATTTGGGATTGGATGAGAAAAAATACTATGTTTGGTGTGATATAGTGGGTTAAAAGGGTGTATGGTATTTAGTATGATCCTTGAGGGTGTGAGTGGGGGTTTGTGTTTGTGTTAGGTCTAGTTTTGGGTTAGGTTGGATCCTTACACCAATTTAATTAAAATTAGTATATACGGTGTTCTTTAATTAATTGAAAGTGCATAGGATTAAAATTAGGTGGGACACAAGTGTCACAGACGTAGAAGACTCAGAATAGAATATTGTCATAATTTGGGTTGCACAAAACGGGTTAAGATTGTGTCTCCAATTTCGATTGGAACGGACAAAGATGCAAAGTTGAATTTATTTGGATTTAAAAATAAACATTTATAAAGAATATTGTGCGACTAAAATAAAGCACAAGAGAGGGTATTTATGAGTTATACAAAGGTCATAATGGAAGACTGGCACGTCTAGAACAAGGGTGTAAAATTTGTTGGAAGGCAAAAGCTAGTGTGCGCTACAAATATCGAAGCAACCGTAAGGTACAAAAAATGAATAAAAAAATCACAGTAGTGAATTATAACCCCAATAATTAATCCCAAATAATACTAATTTAATCCGTAATCCTATATTTTGGTCAAGGGTTTATCTAGTGGGTTTTTAGGTCTAGTCCACTAACCCATGCATTAATGAACATAATATAATATGTATAATATATATCATGTAATATATTAACACAATAAAATAAATATGGTAAAAGATAATAAAGTTCCTATTCTAGAAATATGGTAGTGACAAGTCTACCCTCCTAAAAAAAATTTGTCCTCGAAATTGAATTAAACTAGCACAAGAACATACAATCAGACAAAGAATTATACCTCAAGTCTCAAAGAGATACGGGTATTGCTCGCGCATTTTGTCCTCTCTCTCCCAGGTTGACTCGCCTGGAGAGTGATGTCTCCATGCAATACGAACCAAGGGAATAGTCTGGTTTCGTAATACCTTCTCTCTGCGATCCAAGATCTCTACGGACTGCTCGGGATAGCTGAGAGTCGGTCCAACCTCGATCTCCGAGTGATCTAGTACGTGACTAGGATCTGCCACGTACTGTCTCAGCTATGACACATGGAATACGTCATGTACTCCCACTAGTGCCAGCGGCAAGTCTAGTCTATAGGCCACTGCAATGACCCTCGCAAGAATACGAAAGGTCCGATGTAACATGAACTAAGTTTCCTGCCTCAACCAAAATGAATCGTGCCCCATGTTGGAGAAATTCGTAGGAACACCAGATCACCAACCTAGAATAAAACAGTCTTAACACGCAATCTAAAATAAAACAATCACAAGCCAAATAACAAAACCTATAACTGAAACTCTAGGGGTCTACGATGACTATCGGACCAATGCCGATATCTATCCTCCGCCACACGAAGTCTGTCTCTGATGAGTTTTACCTTTTCTGTTGCATCCATGACCATTTATGGTCCTAACAAGGCTCTCTTTCTCTCTCTGACATCATCCCAAGATAACGGTGTACGACACCTCCGTCCATATAGAGCCTCGAATGGTGACATCTCAATATTGGCCTGGTAGTTATTGTTGTAAGAAAACTCTACTAGGTGTAGATGATCCTCCCAAGAACCTCTGAGATCTAGAACACAAGTGCGTAGCATATCCTCGTGAGTCTGAATAGTCCTTTCAAACTACCCGTCTGTCTGGGGGTGATATGCGGTACTGAACTTGGGCTGAGTGCCCAAGCTAGCCTGCAAACTCGTTCAGAAGTGGGAAGTGAAACGACTATTCCGATCCGAGATGATGCTCACAGGTAACCCATATAATCTGATAATCTGCCGCACGTATATCTCTGCTAGCCTCTCCGTCGATGTACCAACTTTGAATGGTAAGAAGTGGGCTGATTTGGTCAACCTATCCACGATGACCCAAATCGTGTCATTTTCTCCTGGAGAACGCGAAAGCCCTGAAACGAAATCCATAGCCATGTGCTCCCACTTCCACTCTGGGATAGATAAAGGTTGAAGCAATCCACCTGGCCTTTATCGATCCGCCTTTACCTGTTGGCATACTAAATACCGGGATACGAAGCATGCTACCTCGCGCTTCAAACCATACCACCATATGTGCTCCCTTAGATCTCGATACATCTTGTTGGCACCTGGATGCATCGAGTACTGAGAGCGATGTGCCTCTTATAAAACCTCCTCGTACAGCTCTCCGCTCGGTATACACATCCTCGTGCCGTATCGTAAAGACCAATCATCAGCAATAGTAAAGTCGTCTGAAAATCCTGTTTGGACCTGTGCTCTGATACTCCTCAGAGCCTCATCATCATACTGCGCAGCTCTGATTCTGTCCATCAACTTGGACTATATCTGTAATCCCCATATCTGAATCTTAATACAGGGAACTAATAACTCATTTCCCAAGCTCTCAAGATCGACCAACAAATGTCTATCTGTCGTCAAGTACATAGCCATCGGATACCTGCTCAAGGCATCGACGACTACGTTGGCCTTTCCTGGGTGGTACTACAATGAGATATCGAAGTCTTTCATCAACTCCAACTACCTCCTCTGACTCATGTTCAGCTCCTTCTGTGTAAACACGTACTTCAAGCTCTTATGGTCTGTGAAGATCTCCACACGCTATCCGTATAGATAGTGTTTCCACAGCTTTAGAGCCAGGATAATCGTTGTTAACTCCAAATCATGGGTGGGGTAGTTCTTTTCTTGAGGGCCTAATTGCCTGGAAGCATAGGCAATTACCTTTCCGTGTTGCTGAAGAACGCAACCCAAACCCTTTCCTGAAGCATCACTGTAGATAGTGAATCCATATGTCCCCGATGGTAACGTTAATACTTGAGCTGTCATCAATCTCTTCTTCAGCTCATCAAATACAGCCTAAAAATCCTCCGTCAAGACAAAATCTACATCTTTCCTGGTCAGCCTAGTCATAGGCTCTGCAATCCTGGAGAAGTCTTGTACAAACCTCCTGTAGTATCCTACTAGCCCGAGAAAACTTCTGATTTTAGCTACCAAACTGGGAGTAGCCCACGACTCTACTGCCTCGATTTTCTTTGGGTTAACTAAGATTACATCACCCGTCACCATATGCCCAAGGAATTCAACCTTGTCAAGGAAGAACTCGCACTTTGAAAGCTTCCCATACAGCTCCTCCTTCCTGAGAGTCTCTAAGACCATCCTCAGGTGCTCTTCGTGCTCCTCTGGGGTCTTTGAATACACCAGAATATCGTCGATGAACACCACCACGAACTTGTCAAGGTACTGGTGGAACACCATGTTCATCAAGTTCATGAATACTGCTGATGCATTGGTTAAACCAAACGGCATTACCATAAACTCAAACTGGCCATATCTGGTCCAAAAATTTGTCTTCTCTCTCCACCTTCACCTGGTGATAGCCTGACCTCAAGTCTATCTTTGAAAATATCTTCGCTCCGCTCAACTGATCGAAAAAATCATCTATCCTCGGGAACGGATATTTGTTCTTGATAGTGAGGTTGTTCAGAGCTCTATAATCGATACACATGCGCATCATACCATCCTTCTTCGGTACGAACAATACCAGAGCTCCCCATGGTGATGAACTGGATTTGATGAAGCCTTTGTCCTGCAGCTCCTCAACTTGCTTCTTCAGTTCTCCCAGCTCGTTGTTGTTGACTCTATAGACATATTATGAAATAGGCTCTACTCCTGGTACCAAATCTATAGAGAATTTAATATCTCTATCTGGCAGCAGGCCTGGCAACTCCTCTGGAAATACATCCAGGAACTCTGCTACCAGATAATATGGCAACTCCTCTTCTTCCATCCTGGCTCCACAAAAAGTGCCTCTGCTCTGCTTCGCTACTCCTGTGGTGACCTCGAACTCTGGCTCTCTTGACGGTCAAAAAATTACTCTGTCTCCACGATAATCTATAGTAGCATGGTGCCTACTCAACCAGTCTATTCCGAGTATAATATCGTATCTCGAAAGTGGCATAACGAGTAAGCACACGCTCAACTCTCGGCCTCCCAATGATACTCTTCAGTCCTTGCAATAATCATGAACTAGGATAATGCCTCCTCCAGTCATAATCTTGCAAGTCCTATCTAATGGTTCCATCTCTAAACGATGCTTAAGTGCATATGATACAGACACAAAACTATGGGAAGCGCCAGAATCGAATAATGCAAGTACTGGAATAGAATCGAGAAAAATTGAACCTGAAATCACGTCTCCGGCTGGCTTGGCCTCCTCGATCGTCATGGCGTATGCTCATCCCCGGGGTACACCTCTATGCTGCTGCTGGTGCTGAGCAAACCTTTGCTGTTGTGGCGGAAGTGGAGGTCTCCTCTATTGGCCTCCTGGTACAGTAGGTACCCTGGATGGTCCCCTTTGAGCGGCTTCTCCACCCTGACCTAGACGATTCTGAATAGATGGACAGTCCCTCAGCTGATGTGCTAACGATCCACAGGACAAGCACGTACCCAACCTCTTCCTGTAGATGTCCCTCGTGTGTCTTGCCTTCCTACAGTACGCATACTGGACAGCAGGCTGTGTCTGCCTCTGTGGCTGTTGTTGCTGAGTGTGCCCTTGAGCTGGTGCTGCTGATGCTGAAACGGCCTATGTTGCTGCTGAAAGTATGGACGCTTGGCCGGTCCTGGACTACCACTCACTCCTCCAAAAGTATCGCATCCTCTCTTGGGCCTGAGGTCCAAGTCATCCTCAGCAATCTGGGCATCCATCAGAATGCCCTCGAATATAGCAGTGCGATATCCCGAAGTGCGAGACTTGATCTCTCTTGTCAACCCCTTCCTAAACTTCTGGTCTCTGTCTCCTGGGTCCCGAATTATCGATGGCACAAATTGACTCAAACGGCAAAACTCTGTGGCGTACTCGTCGACAGACATGCTTCCTTAGACCAAGTCATGGAACTGACTCTCCAAGGCTCCCAGGGCTACGTCAGGGAAGAACTTCTCCTTGAAAAGCTACTTGAAGGCCTCCCAAGTAAGTCCTCCGACAGTGAGTCTCGGCTTCGTACAATACCATGTCAGCGCGATATCAAACATCTGACTGTCGGCGGCCTCGATCTGAAGAATCTCTGGAATCTGCGCTAAGCGTATCTCTATATCCTCTAGCTAGTCATCAGTGTAGAGTATCCCCTCAGTATCCTTGAACTCCCGAGGCATCATCCTCTTGAAGTCCACTATAGTACCCGATCTCTGGTATTGCTGGTCAGGATGTTATTGGTGCTGTGCAACTCTCTCCACAGCCTGGAGAGCTACCTGATGAGCATTCTCCATGCTCTCTCTCATCAGCTCTGTTTGTGCCTGGTGCGCCTCTGCCTGCACCCTCTGAGCCTCAGGCTGGACTCGCTGAGCCTCCGCTGACGTCCTCTGAGCATCTACCATGCCCTGGATCAGCACAAACATTTGTGCCCCATCAACAGGCATACCTCCGGGAAACATAGTCGGTGGTGGTGGAAGGTGCTCCGTCACAGTTGGGGCAACCCTCAGAACAGGTAGGGGAGGAGAACCCCCAAAAACTGCAAATACTCCCACATGAACAAGATATGTAGGAGGAACTCCAGATGTCTGTCTGTCAGGTCGAGAGGTGACAGAACTCTCTGAAGCTGATGGTCCCAATCTCAAAGACCTAGTCTTCGGCAGCATCCTGAAGACAGACCGAAAAGAATCAATTAAGGCAATAGATACGATATCATCAAGGAAGGACAGTAAAATTCTAAAGGAAGCAATTATTCATAATAGCATTATAAGGATCAAAAAAATTCTAGTTGTGATTGAGCATACTCTCATCCTAAATCCTATTTCCTAAAGCAGGCTCGTAGCAATACTCTAAGTGAGCACTACTAAGACATCACTCTAAATACGAATCTCGATCTGCATGGGCCACCACTAAAAATGTATCACGACCCGCACCCAGAATTTGGGCATGAGCCGTGGGTACGTCCAGCCTATGTCGTGGCATCGGCGGTAAAACATTGTCTAGGTCTCAAGACTATAAAACATAACTCATAACCTATCAATGATCTCAACTCCATAAGAAGGACAATGAATAATACATTAATCAATAATTCATAATATAGTTAATCACAATAACTATAGGAATAAAAGGCACGATGAGATATAAAGATAAGGAAGTACTGACATAAGTCAAGCATAATAATACAAAATACAATAATAAACTAGAGTCTAGCTGACCAACATAAATAGTCTCAACAATAGTCTCAACATAAGTACAAACCAGTCTCAAGTTTTACAACAAAATATGCATAGATATAACTGACTAAATAACTGCAGGTGGTATCTCCTCTAAGGAGAGGGACTCCTCTAAGATCTCTGGTACGTAGTCTCCCTCTGCACTTGGGCCATATTGAGTAGGATAGAAGTCCTCAAGGTCCTCTGAAAAAATATTATCCAATCAGGATTGGAGCGAAGCACAAGCACTAAACAACAATATCATTTATATTGACAAAAACTATAATACAGTGTAAGAAAATACAAGATGAAAAAATACTGAAAATAACGAATACTGGAGAATATGTAATCAGCAATAGTACAACTAGCAATGAACAGATATAAGTGAATGCTAGAACAAATGAATTAGAATACAGAAATAGAATATCTAGCTAAGTGTTTGAAATATTAGTCTATTATGTGATCGACTTGGGACGAGATCAGGCTTGTTATATATGATTGGCTATGATACATGTGAGGTCATGCTAACGATCTGGTTAGCTATGATGCGAGAAATAGTCAGGCTAATCATATATAACAGGCTATGAGGCATGTAAATGGTCAGGCTACACCCAACGTGATATGTGGGGTGAGCTATGATGCATGTAAAGTAGGGTATGATCACATAATATGCTAATATCTCTCCGTCCTCAGCTAGCACGATAGATTCCAATCATGACTCCTCATGACAGGTATCTATGATGCTAACCTGTGTATCCATATTGTCAGAATCAAGTATATTATACAACTAGAATCATAGAAATGACCAACATAATAAAAATTGTCAGAGAATGTACTCGCCTGTGGTCCTGAGCTGGCAATACCAATATCCTGCTCCCGAAGTCTCATCCGAACAATCCAACGGTCCTATATATAATATAATAATATAATAACATCAGTCGTTACACTAGTACGCATATAAGTACAACTACACTGCACTTAGAAAATAACGCAAGTAGGGGTGATAACCGGTCAACTAGCAGGGTCGAGTGTGCATGTATTTAAAATGCACAAGTGTCATGTCCTCAAATATCGTGCACAACAAGACAATAAGTTACCAAAATACTTTAATATATATAGTACCTTAATATTTTACTTAGTATTACCCACTACTTATATTTTATACTAATATACACCTACCTCACACTGAAACCCCAGGATACTCAACATTACCCAAAAACTGAAACTATCTAGGATATCCAGGATCTCTACAAACATATAAGAATATGTGGTACCCACAACTAACAACTTAATTTCTATGAGTATTTACTAACACCAAATACTATTTTATACATGCACTCATATACACTAGTTACTAGGGTTCACGAATGCACAGTGTCCATGCAACAACACAACATGAAGGAAAATGAGGACAAATACAAACCTAGGTGTGCTCGTGACCGAGGAGGGGGTGATGCTCGTCCGAGGCCCGTAGAGGTCAGTCTCCGATGGTGGTACTCCGGCGGCAGTAGCAACCGGTGGCAGTACCAGCGGGTCGTGGTGGTAGAGATGCTGATGGTGGTGACTGGTAGTGGTGGCCGGGGCATGGTTGGTCGACGGTGAGGGTGGTCAAGGCTACTATCGGGGTGGTCAAAGGTGATGATGATGGTGGTGAAGATGGTGGTTGCGGTGGTCGTGTAGGAGGAGGAAGATGGCGGTGAGGGAGAGTGGTGTTGTGGCGGTGGTGATTGAGGTGTGGTGGCAGGGGTATGGTGGTGATGGTTGTCGGGGAAGAGAAGTCGACTGTGGGTGGTTGAGGAAGTCAGAGATGGATGTATGATGGTGATGGAGATGATAATGGAGATGATGATGAAGGCGGTGGTTGATCGGAGAAGGTGGTTGATGTGTTGTTGTCGGGTCGGCTGAGCGGAGAAGAAGAGATGAAGATTATGGAGATCGGCAGTGGGTGGTCGTGAGAAAGGAGGAAGGTGGTTGCTCAGAGGTGATAGCGGTTCTGTGGTGGTGGTGGTCGATCCGACAGAGGAGTAGAAGATGAAGGAGAAGTCGGCTGTGGTGATCGTCGCTCTGAGAAGATGGTCGGAGTTGGCCGGGAAGGTCGGGGAAGAAAAGGGTTATTTAGGGTTCGGTTTTGTTTGGATGTTGTTGGTTGTTGGTAAAATGGAGAGGAAGAGAATGGTTTATGTAGGAGAGAGAGAGAAAGGGATGGCCTTGGGATTAGGGTTGGCTATATTCTTCCTAGGGATAGGGGAAGGTTCTACATGAAGGAATGGGTGGCTAGGATGATTTAGGTTTTGAATGAAGGGCTAGGATGATGTAGGAAAAACGTTAGTGTGTAGTATACTCAAAATGGAGGGAAACCCATATGTGACTGGTCAACAATGAGAGAGTTTCTTCATGGCTTGGCTCCAATGGGAGGTGGACACCTCATTGTCTTTTTGCATAAAAGCCCCTAACAATTAGGAAATTGCACAAACAATGGGGTTTCGGATTGGATGAGATAAAATAAGATGTTTGGTGTGATATAGTTGGTTAAAAGGGTGTGTAGTGTTTAGTATAAACATTGAGGGTGTGAGTAGGGGTTTGGGTTGGTGTTGGGTCTAGTTTTGGGTTAGGTTGGGTCCTTACACCAATTTAGTTAAAATTAGTGTAAACGGTGTTCTTTAATTAATTGGAAGTGCATAGGATTAAAATTGGGTGGGACACAAGTATCATGGACGTAGAAGACTCAGAATAGAATATTGTCATAATTTGGGTTGCACAAAATGGGTCAAGGTTGTGCCTCCAATTTGGATTGGAACGGACAAAGATGCAAAGTTAGATTTATTTGGATTTAAAATAAATGTTTGTAACGAATATTGTGCGACTAAAATGAAGCACAAGAGAGGGTATTTATGAGTTACACAAAGGTTAGAATTGAAGGCTGGCACGTCTAGGACAAGGATATAAAATTTGTTGGAAGACAAAAGCTAGTGTAGTGCTTCAAATATTGAAGCAACCGTAAGGTACAACAATTGAATAAAAAAATCACAGTAGTAAATTATAACCCCAATAATTAATCCCGAATAATACTAATTTAATTCATAATCCTATATTGTCACGCCCCAGTCCCAATATACGTAGGACTAGGACACGTAAGCATGCCAGCCGTATGAATATGGCACTCCAATATATGGAAACCATAACACACGTACGCTGTAATATGAATAATAATTCACAAGTGGTAAACATATATATCTCAGAGCATAACTAAATCTCATCCACAAAAATTATATATAAATAAATAACTAGTATCTATGAACTAGATCTCAATATAAGGTATCTCAAGATGACAGTCGGATGGAAATAAATCCACTGCCGAACTAGAATGAAGAATAAACAAGATAAATACAATATAAATACAACATCTAACAATCACGAGGCTCGAAGAAAAGACCTATCGCAATATAAGTAGCCAGTTCGGGTCTGTGCTCCTACAAATACTCATAAACAGTACACCTGGAAAGGGACCAGGTCCTCAGAGGGACATAACAAGATACATAAAAGCATGTCATAAAGTAAATACACTGAATAAATAACTCCGGGGTGACCAAACCATCTAAGTGAAATGCAACTTGAGGACAACTTGAGTGTATGGGAATGTGTAGGCTAAATATATGCTGACGTAATTCACCAATCGTGACAACTGGTTAGTATATGCCACATATGCCCCATATAACACGGGCGCATGAATATAATAACGTCCAACATTCTCTAGAGTGTGGTATCTGTAACGTCCATCATTCCGAAGAAAGAGGTATCTGTAAAATCATCAAGTAACGTCCAACACTCTAGAGAACGTGGTATCTGTATAAATAATAACGTCTGTATCACTCCGTCGAGTGTGGTATCTGTATAAAGGAGGTGGGTGTCCAATACACCTACTAGTCGTCCTTTCCGCCCAATGATCTATGCATGTTGTATCCACAACACGCTGTAGCTACTACACCGACGCGTAGTAACTCTGGCTCATAGTCTGTCGTTAGAACAATAGCCCAACCTTTAACCAAACAAGGACAAGGATTGGACCTTCGTACCACAATAGTCTATGCTCCGACTTCTAATAACTGCTAAGTCTTCTAACATGCATTGCTAATAGCAGTTATTCCCTATCCGTCACACGCCTACACGTACAGGTGGCCAACCATATACGCAAGTCCGTTCCCTACATGAGACTCACAACACGTGTAAAAAATGTGTTAAGGCCTGGGAGTCATACCAATAACTCCACAACTTTAGGTGGGTCTACTAGACACTAGGTCAGACACTGTCCTAACATCAACGCCTCCGTTGACTGCTCCCGAGTCTCTCTCGGATGCGCACAGTTATATAATATAAACATGCAAATAATAATACAGAATTTAAACAGTACAACAAGACAAGGTATACTTGCTTGGCAAGAGAGCTGCAAAGTGAAATGTCCAGATGTCAAACACCAAGAGTCAGAAACTACAGTCTCAGAATGAACATCTTCGGATGCTGAAATAAACATCACCAACGTTCCCGGAATAAGCAAAATAGCTAGAAAGCACTCCCTTTTCGTCCAATTTGGACACAGGGGCAAAACGATAATTTTGGGTCAAAGCGGGCTCTACATGTAGGCCACTTTGCACCGAAAAGCGTGCCAAGGGTAAAGTTCTCTAAATGGGACAAATTATAGGTCAAACTAATTTTAAATGTCAATGCGAACTCAACGGTACTTCCAATTTTGGATTTCGGTGAGCCGAACACAAATTCGTCCAAAAAGTCAACTGTGGGGCCCGCCAATTAGCGACTTGGTCAACTGTCTCAGAATTGCGTAAAAATTGGGTCACAAGACCAGCGCGATACCACGAGTCCAATGGAACAAGTTTCGTCACCTTCTGACAAACATGCACAAAATGCGCAGAGCTTCCGCAAAAGTTGCGACACGGAGATTGTCCGTGGATACGGGCTGATTTTGACGCGCACACGCGTCCAAATCAGTTTTCGTAAAATCTCACACGTCCGGATATGCTGCGTGCACCTTTTGGTACACTTGGTACATTGCGGGGCGGTCCCGTTTGGCGGAGCGCGCTCCGTATCATAATTTCTGGAATTTGAGAAAAAGTGCATTTTTGGATTTTCCAACTAACTAAATTCCACATACAGCAGTTAATAGAATAATATAAATGACAGAAAATAAACTAGGTCAAGTGGTCTTCGCATACCACCAAGAAAAACTGGATTTGGATCTCTGTGGTGGGAGATACGAATCCGAGAACAGGGGTGGTTGCAACAGATTTTTTTGAGATTTAAATGTCGTAGTTTTTTCTCGACTTGGTGTCAATTTTTACCTAGGTTTGTGCGCGGATTGAGATGAACTAATATACAGATATGGATGGGGGATAGGTGGGGATCATACCAGCGAAAACAGGGTCGAGTTTGGTCGAGCAGGGGCGCGGGAAACAGAGCTTGAACACAGGTACGCTGTTCGATCAATTTATGACTCGCGCGCGCGACGTCGCGGTGAGCGGTCGGCCGGGGTTCTCCAGCGGTCTGGGGCGGCGGTGAACTCCGTGGCGGGGCGGCGGCGAGGCTCAGTGGAAGATTAGGGTTAGGGTTTGGGGTGATAGGCAGAATATAGAGAGAGGGAGAGATCGTGAGAGCGAGGGGGGCCGCGGACTCTGTTTCGCGCAGGTGGGGGTTAACACAGGCGACTGCTGCTGCCATTCTCTATTACTTAAGGGTTTGGTGGTTCGGGTAGAGATAGGAAATGGGTTTTGGGTAGTGGGTTTTAATACCCATTAGGATTTAACCCGTTTGTTTTTCTTTTCTTTTTCTTTATTTCTAATTCCTTTATTCATTTCTTTTCTAATTAAAACTATATATATATATATACACAAATATATACATAAAAAATTCCATAAATTATATTAGTGCATACAATAAACCTACTCAGCTGTCCATAGGGTCTCCTATATGGAATAAATTAGGAAAAATTTGTAATGGCTCCATAAATCCCCTAAATGCACAAACACCTCAAATAAAAATTAAATAAATTTTATTTCTCCTAATTTGCTCATAATTACTATAATTCAATTAATAATAATAAAAAGTAAATACGGATTTTAGGGTTTGGGGTTTTACATTCTATCCAACTTATAAAAATTCTGTCCTTGAAATTAAAATAAGCCACAATAGAAAGTCAAGGATGGTATAAGATTTGCATTGTTTAGAATGCAAGGCTAGGTTTAAATGAGGGGTGATGTTGCACGTTGCACATTCCGAAATTTCATAGGAAAATTTACATGAACGAAAAATAGGTTTCTTCAAGTGTCATGTCCAATGGTGTGGACACCTTAATGCACTTTTGCATAACATCGCCCAAAAATTGAAAAAAATTGCACAAAGAAGGAAATCGGATTAATTAATCAAAATTAATGTGCATAGTGTTCTTGAATTAATTAGAAGTACATGGGGATAACATTAGGTGGGACACAAGTATCATGGGCATAGAGGGCTCATGATAGAATATTATCAAAATTTGGGTTGTACAACATGGGTCAAGATTGTGTCTCCAATTTCGATTGGAACGCATAAGGACACAAAATTAAAATTATTTATAATTAAGAAATAACGTTCGCGACGAATATTGTGCGACTAAAATGTAGCACAAGGGATCTTAATTCTAAGTTACGCAAAGATCATAATAGAAGGCGGGCATGTCTAGGACAAGGTTGTGAAATTTATAGGAAGGCAACGGCTAGTGAAGTGCTCCAATTATAGAAGCAATGGTAAGGTGCTCTAAGTGATATAAATCTCGTATAATTAACAAAATATCATGTTTTATTTCTAATTAGATTCTAATTAGCCCTAATCTCTCTATTTAAGACAGGTAGGCCTAATTTTGGGTGAGAAAGTTTATAATCTACTAAATCTTAAAAACAATTTCATCCTCGGAGTTAAAATAAGGCAAAATTTGTTAATTCCCTCATATTCGCATATAAGACAAGTCAATCCCAATCTCTTCCAAAAAATTTAAAATATACTCTGATCCATCGTAATCACTTTCAAAATTAAGTTAACCTCTGTTTAAATCAAAATATTGTAATCTCTTCTCGATTTTTAAACCATCAACATCTAATTTAAGTTACTCCATACAACATCTTCGCAATGTTAAATTTTATATCCCGATCTCCAACTATTATAATCTCCTTTTAGAAATAATTTTAATCAAATATTCCTTCTATTTTTCAACTCAAAAATTCTATACACTTCAGATTTTAAATTCAAATTACATCCTCAATATTTCAAATAGGTGATCCAGCAATCAAAATTTCTTTTAATTCAATCATCAAATTTGGAATTCAATCCGTCCATGTTCATATTTAGAGTTCTATTTATTTTTCTCAAGATTTAAATCGATAATTCAACCTCAAATTCTCAAAGTTTAAATTATGTGCTCAAAGTATAAATATTTGGTCCTCACTATCAAGATTTCAAAGTTCATCAAATACTCATCCTCTAACTCCTTCTTCTAAAATTCTCCACATTTAAAATGACTTAATCTCTCAATCTAATCCTACTTGATCACAATCTAAAAGAGTTCTCCTCAAGTTTAATAATGCAATTTCTACCAAACTTAGAATCTACCCATCTATCATATAAGGCTATACACTTGAGAAAAGTATTCCTCAACTTATTTAGTCATGTTATTCGATCCTCAAAAGTTTGAACACCAATATATTACCATGATATGCCTTTAATTATGGAAAATTATCATCTAGTAATGCGGTTGGCCTATGGGGTATATCTATTACTATATTTATATCAACTTATACTAAGCACGAGGTTTCGTCTTTCCGAAATAAGGGAAGACGGATAACAATAATAAAGAGTTCAAGGAGGGAGGTAATAGAATAGAAGTATGGGGATCAAGGCATTTAAGGAGTTCAAAAGGAATTGTCAAGGCAGTTGTGGATTAAAATTCTATTTGGTAATTTCTTATTCACATGCTCATATCAGTACAGTTATGTAACTGATACGATATGCTCAGACATGCCTAGAGGGCAAGTACATTCATCTACTAGACACTATATATCTCAATCCACGTAAAGTAGTTATGCGAAGGGTGAACCAAGCGCACTAAGGTTAGCTAGACCTTAATACACTGATTCTGAAATGTATTAGTGTATGCATCCACTAATACATATGTTATGAACAAGCTCGATAAAAGAATAAGCTTGCAAAACTAGGCTATAAAATAGCATCATAAGTCAAGGTAGTATATAAAATATAAATGCGCTCGATCATGATGAAATAGGGTACAAATAATTCAAGTTCACAAAACAAAACAAAAATAAGACTCTGCAGTCTCTATAGTTGTAGTACTAACACCTTGTCTAAGCTGCTAGTCACAAAATAGGGGTATGGGCCTTTAAGTTCTACCGTCTGAATAAACACTATCATCTTATGCTAGTATATAGTTAATGTCGTTCAATTATACTACAATAATATGTCAAGAGGAGTATGTGATACTAGGTTGGGAGGCATACTATCCAACTTATAACAATTATCTCATACTGTGACAGTCTTAAGGGGATTCTACAAAATAATATTGTCCTTGTAAATACAGCATAAACTCTTATTGGGGTTTACGAGAAAATTATCCTATTGCATTATATCGGTAATGGTCACCTTAAGTTTTAATCATAGTGCTCATAAAACATATGTCAATAGTAAGAATGGAAGAGCTACTGGTTCTTAAGTGAAAAGGGAATATATCTATTTTGGGTTATGGATACGAATTACGCGATTTAAGCCTAAGGGTAATCATCAAGTTACAATCTACAAGAACCACTCAAAACTATCAAATTCTAACTATCAAGCACAAATTTTCAAGGTTCAATATTGACAACTATAATCCTAGCAAGCTATATATCCTAACATACAAGGAATCGCTCGGTCTACAATCAGAAGTGTCAGGTAGCACGAGTTGGAAGATAAAAAGAAGCATAATTAGTTATCGTATAATTCGCGAGTGCTAAGTTTTTAGGAGAACAAGATATAAACTAAATGGAAAGACTCTAGATAACCTCATGGTTTTCTAAGGGGAAGGTGGTAGCTAATCTCTGTGTTCGAGGTATGATCAAGGGAAATATTAGATTCATTTCTCTAGGTTTCCTTAGGTGCTGTCTGCTAATACCAAGACAAGAATCTAAATTTATAGTTCTAATACTATCTTACTATGAAGGTTAGGTTCAGTCCTAATATTTAATTTTGGTAAACCAATCTATAGATAAGGAATTCTAGGGTTCACTAGATATTCTAAACTTAGTGGTGTGTCAACACTCTAGTTGTACTCTTAATAGGAAGGTTATCCTACTTATTATCTAACAACAGGGACTTATATATTCTAGGAGAGGCTATACTCAAGAACTATTAGGGAAGCACATGAATCAAGCAGGATGCAATTATTCAAATAGAACAGATAAAGAAATACGAGTCATAGTCAATTGTGGATGAGATCCTATACTATAATCCTAGGTGCAGGCTTGCTCGGTACAGTAACGTCACCGAGACAATATGCTCTCGACCTGCATAGGCCACCACTAAAAACATGTCACGCCCCAGTCCAAATATACGTAGGACTAGGACACGTAAGTATGCCAATATATGGAAACCATAACACACATACACTGTAATATGAATAACAATTCACAAGTGGTAAACATATATATCTCAGAGCATAACTAAATCTCATCCACATAAATCATATATAAATAAATGACTAGTATCAATGAACTAGATCTCAATATAAGGTATCTCAAGATGACAGTCGGATGGAAACAAATCCACTGTCGAACTAGAATAAAGAATAAACAAGATAAATACAATATAAATACAACCTCTAACAATCACGAGGCTCGAAGAAAAGACCTATCGCAATATAAGTAGCCAGTTCGGGTCTGTGCTCCTGCAAATACTCATAAACAGTACACCTGGAAAGGGACCATGTCCTCAGAGGGACATAACAAGATACATAAAAGTATGCCATAAAGTAAATACTGAATAAATAACTCCGGGGTGACCCAACCATCTAAGTAAAATTCAACTTGAGGACAACTTGAGTGTATGGGAATGTGTAGGCTAGACATATGCTGACTTAATTCACTAATCGTGACAACCGGCTAGTATATGCCACATATGCCCCCTATAACACGGGCGCATAAATATAATAACGTCCAACATTCTCTATAGTGTGGTATCTATAACGTCCATCATTCCGAAGAATTAGTTATCTATAAAATCACCAAGTAATGTCCAACACTCTAGGGAACGTGGTATCTGTATAAATAATAATGTCTGTATCACTCCGTCGAGTGCGGTATCTGTATAAAGGAGGTGGGTGTCCCATACGCCTACTAGTCGTCCTTTCCGTCCAATGATCTATGCATGTTGTATCCACAACACGCTGTAGCTACTACACCGAGGCATCGTAACTCTGGCTCATAGTCTGTCGTTAGAACAATAGCCCAACCTTCAACCAAACAAGGACAAGGATTGGACCTTCGTACCACAATAGTCTATGCTCCGACTTCTAATAACTGCTAAGTCTTCTAACATGCATTGCTAATAGCAGTTATTTCCTATCCGTCGCACGCCTACACGTACAGGTGGCCAACCACATACGCAAGTCTATGCCCTACATGAGACTCACAACACGTGTAAAAAATGTGTCAAGGCCTGGGAGTCATACCAATAACTCCACAACTTTAGGTGGGTCTACTAGACACTAGGTCAGACACTGTCCTAACGTCAACGCCTCCGTTGACTACACCCGAGTCTCTCTCGGATGCGCACAGTTATATAATATAAATATGCAAATAATAATACAGAATTTAAACAGTACAACAAGGTAAGGTATACTTGCCTGGCAAGAGAGCTGCAAAGTGAAATGTCCATATGTCAAACACCAAGAGTCAGAAACTACAGCCTCAGAATGAACGTCTCTGGATGCTGAAATAAACATCACCAACATTCCCAGAATAAGCAAACTAGCTAGAAAGCACTCCCCTTACGTCCAATTTGGACACAGGGGCAAAACAGTAATTTTGTGGCAAAGTGGGCTCCACAGGTAGGCCACTTTGCACCAAAAAGTGTGCCAAGGATAAAGGTCTCTAAATGGAACAAATTATAGGTCAAACTAATTCTAAATGTCAATGCGAACTCAACGGTACTTTCAATTTTGGATTCCGGTGAGCCGAACACAAATTCGCCCAAAAAGTCAACCATAGGGCCCGCCAATTGGCGACTTGATCAACCATCTCAAAATTTTATGAAAAATGGGTCACAGGACCAGCGCGATACCACGAGTCCAATGGCACAAGTTTTGTCGCATTCTGACGAGCGTGCACAAAATGCGCAGAGCTTCCGCAAAAGTTACGACACGGGGATTGTCCGCGGATAAGGGCTGATTCCGACGCGCACACGCGTCCAAATCAGTTTTCGAGAAATCTCACACATCCGGGGACGCTGTACGCACCTTTTGGTATACTTGGTATACAGTGGGGCGGTCCCGTTTGGCGGGGCGCGCTCCGTATCGCAATTTCTGGAATTTGGGAAAAAGTATATTTTTGGGTTTTTTCAACTAATTAAATTCCACATACAGCAGTTAATATAATAATATAAATAACAGAAAATAAAATAAGTTAAGTGGTCTTCGCATACCACCAAGAAAAATTGGATTCGGATCTCTGTGGTGGGAGATACGAATCCGAGAACAGGGGTGGTTGCAACAGATTTTTCCGAGATTTAAATATCGTAGTTTTTCCTCGACTTGGCGTCAATTTTTACCTTGGTTTGTGCATGGTTCGAGATGAACTAATATATAGATATGGAAGGGGGATAGGTGAAGATCATATCGATGAAGACGAGGACGAGTTTGGTCGAGCAGGGGCACGGGAAACAGAGCTTGAACACAGGTACGTTGTTCGATCAATTTCTGTCTCGCGCGTATGACATCGCGGTGAACGGTCGGCCGGGGTTCTCCGGTGGTCTGGGGCGATGGCGAACTCCGTGGTACGGCGGCGGCGAGGCTCAGTGGAAGATTAGGTTTAGCGTTTGGGGTGATAGGCAGAATATAGAGAGAGGGAGAGATCGTGAGAGCGAGGGGGACCGCGGACTCTGTTCCGCGTAGGTGGGGGTTAACACAGGCGGCTGCTGCTGCCATTCTCTATTACTTAAGGGTTTGGGGGTTCGGGTAGAGATAGGAAATGGGTTTTGGGTAGTGGGTTTTAATACCCATTAGGATTTAACCCGTTTGCTTTTCTTTTCTTTTTCTTTCTTTATTTCTAATTCCTTTATTCATTTCTTTTCTAATTACAACTATATATGTATGTATATATATATACATACAAATATATACATAAAAAATTCTAGAAATTATATTATTGCATACAATAAACCTACTCAGCTGTCCATAGGGTCTCCTACATGGAATAAATTAGGAAAAATTTGTAATGGCTCCATAAATCCCCTAAATGCACAAACACCTCAAATAAAAATTAAATAAATTCTATTTATCCTAATTTGCTCATAATTTCTATAATTCAATTAATAATAATAAAAAGTAAATACGGATTTTAGGGTTTGGGGTTTTATATATATTTTGGTCAGGGGTTTATCTAGTAGATTTCTAGGTCTAGTCCACTAACCCATGCATTAATGAACACAATATAATATGTATAATATATATCATGCAATATATTAACACAATAAAATAAATATGGTAAAAGACAATAAAGCCCCTATTCTAGAAATGTGGTAGTGACATCTGCGGCTTGACTGTTCAAGCCGCATGTGGCGCTTCTGCGGCTTGACCATTCAGGCCGCATGTGGCTTCTTTGCGGCTTTGTTGGGAAGGCATGACCTTTATGCGGCCTGCATGATTTTTTATGCTTCTACAGTTTTGTATGGCCATTTTTTGGAGCAGAACCCGAGGATCTCCCGTACCTTCCTCAATATATTGACAACTAGGAGCACTCGAGGATATGAGTATATTTCTCCTTCATCGCCTACCTAATCTTCTATAATTATTCTTTTGAGGCATTTAGCCACCGAGTACGTGATTATCTCGTATTTTTGGAACCTTGATATTGCAGCCTTTGGCCTTAGCATGATCAGCATATTCTAGACTATAGCTAGAGTTGACCATGTATGACCTTGCTCTTGCTAGTTCTCCTCTTTTGTATAACTAGCTTCATAATCATCTGTATATGTATAGTTTGTGTCATGACCGGCACCCAAAAATTGGGCATGAGCCGAGGGTACGTCCAGCCTACGCCGCAGCATCGACGGTACAACGCTGTCTAGGTCTCAAGACTATTAAACAAAACTCATAACCTGTCAATGATCTCAACTCCATAGGGAGGACAATGATAATACATTGATCAACAATTTAACATATACTCAATCACAAAGACTATTTAGAAAATAAATGGCACGACGAGATATAAGGATAAAGAGTACTGACATAAGTCGAGCACAAAAATAAATACAACACAAGTCTAGAGTCTAGTTGTCCACATAAAGTCTCAATAAAATATACAACCCAAGTCTCAGTTCTAGAACAATGATACATAAATAAGACAGTCTAAATGCCTGTAGGTGGTGTCTCCTCTAATGTGGAGAATTCCTCTAGGATTTTTGGTACAAAATCTCCCTCTGCTCCCGGGCCATAGTGGGTAGGACAGAAGTCCTCTAAGTCCTCTGAAAAATGTTATCCAGTCAGGATTGGAGCGAAGCACAAGCACTAAATAGCAGTTTCATTTTTATTGACAAAACTATAAAAATAGTGTAAGAAAATACGAGATAAAAAAAATACTAAAAATATAGAATACTAGAGAATATGTAATAAGCTATAGAACATCTAGCAATGAATAGAAATATAAGTGAATGCTAGAACAAATGAACTAAAATAAAGAATAAATATCTGGCTATGTGTTTGAAATATCAGCTTATTATGTGATCGGCTTGGGACGAGATCAGGCTTGTTATATATGATTGGCTATGATACATGTGAGGTCAGGCTAACCATCTGGTTAGCTAAGATGCGAGCAATAGTCAGGCTAATCATATATAACAGGCTATGAGGCATGTAAATGGTCAGGCGACACCCAACGTGATGTGTGGGGTGAGCTATAATGCATGTAAGGTGGGGTATGATCACATAATCTGCTAATATTTCCCCATCTCCAGCTAGCAAGATGGATTCCAATCATGGCTCCTCATGACAAGTATCTATGATGCTAACCCATGTATCTGCATTGTCAGAATCAAGTATACTATACAACTATAATTGTAGAATTAATCAACAAGAATAAAAACTGTAAGAGAATGTACTCGCCTGTGGTCCTGAGGAAGGTGTGAGGATCAATGTCCAAGGCGAGATCACAATGACCTAATTATGGAATATCAATGTCAAAATACTGAATTAAAGGAATAAGCATGTTTAACTAATTAAATACGAGACCTCTAGGTCATACTAAAGTCTACTGGTCAATACTAGTCTCACACTAGCTAATTATTTGTCATACTTAGTTATAAACACTAGGGTGTACTTATAACACCTCTATATCTACTTTATCTAGGTATTACCTTAACTATGTATTATCACTTTAGTTATCCATTATACTAGCAATAAACCCCAAATACCTTAGCTAGAGTTAAAACTTGATCCTAGTTCCACTTTAACCCATGATACCTTGGTGTCACTATGCCTATGATACTAGGTATCTCAATACCCATTAGATGTATAAATACTTGTCATACTCCAGTCCCAAAATACATAGGACCAGGACACATAAGCATGCCAGCCGTATGAATATGGCACTCCAATATATGAAAACCATAACACATGTACGCTATAATATGAATAACAATTCACAAGTGGTAAACATATATGTCACAGGGCATAACTAAATCTTATCCACAGAAATCATATATAATTGAATAACCAATATCTATAACTAGATCTCAATATAAAGTATCTACTAACGGTAGTCGGATGGAAACAAATCCACTACCGAACTAGAATATAGATAAACAAGATAAAGGCAATATAAGAATATCAACTAACAATCACGGCTCGAAGAGAAGACCTCATCTCAATATACGTAGCAAGTCCGGATCTACGCTCCTGCGAAATCTCATGAACAATACACCTGGAAAGGGCCAGGTCCTCAGAGGGACATAACAAGATACATAAAAGCATGCTATAAAGTAAATACTGTAAAAACTCAAGGGTGACCTAACTAGCTAAGTGAAATACACTTTGAAGACAACCTTGGTACGTATGGGTAGGTAAAAAGTATAAAGCGTAGCGTTGAGCCAGAGGCTAAGTATCTGGCATTAGCTGTAAACTGGATGCCAGATGTATATGCTGACTACATCATCGATCATGATAGCGCGCACCTAGTAACCTCTGCCGGATGTATCGACAAGCATATACTCCCATAACTGGGCAATACTGATCCCATAACTGGGTAACACTGGCCCATAACTGGGTAACATTGGCCCATAACCGGGTAACACTGAGGCTCACGGCTCTGCAGTTTACTCTGAAACTACGGCAACCAAATGGCTGTCCCATACGCCTACTAATTGTCTTCCCCGCCCAATGATCTATGCATGTTGTATCCACAACATGCAGTAGCTACTACACCGAGACAGAGAGCAAGTATCAGTGTCATAACTCTGGCTCATATTCTATCGTTAGAACGATAGTCCAACCTCACAACCAAACAAAGACAAGGATTGGACCTTCGTACTACAATAGTCTATGCTCCGACTATAAATAACTGCTAAGTCTCTAACATGCGTCACTATTAGCAGTTATATCCTATCCGTCGCACGACCTATGTCACGCCCCGATCTCCCGCAGGCTATTTCAGCCATTCTTGCAAGGCGGGAATCACCCTCGTCAGCGCTCCCACGGAACGATCGCTTTGACCCATCCGGGCGTGATGCCGCACGAGCATAATCCACGCCCGTGCAAGGCCATAGTTCATTGGCTGGCGATAAGAGTTCTAAGCCACAGAGTCACACAGATTGTCCGAGTGCAGCGGAGTCATAAACGCATAGCAATTTGATAACAGGTTCACTGAGTCGACAATATAGCGGAAGCATTGAAACACAAGTTGAAGTAAAGCAAGCTCTTTAATTGATATGAACAAGTGTTAAAGGCGGCGTATAGCCGAGATTACAAGTCGCTCAAGCCTCTCTCTCTGAAACAGTAAAAGCATGCCAAGTAGCTACAACTGTGGAATGATTGTACAGGCGATGTCCAGGCGAGTTCGGGCTATGTTCACAATATTATGTCTTGTATATGTGCTTCAGTTCCGGACGCACCGTTGCAAGGCTTCAGAGGGAACTCCTGGCCTTAGCACGCACGAAGGAGGCATCCGCACCGAACGAGGTTCTCCCGCACCCTGTATACAAACTGGTGGATTATCAGTACATTGAATGCACTGGTGGGAAAGCTACTCGCCCGCTCGACAAATCCAAACACGTAATACAGGTTCCGTGCACCAACTATTAAGTTGTCTTTCTAGTTGCCTTAGGATCAGTTTTATGCAAATATTCAATAGCCTAATGTGTCGGGCAGTGCGCCGTGCAACATGAGAGGAAACACGGCGAGACTTACCACTTACCCTTTCTCCTTCCCTGTCCAAGGCAAATATTATAATTTCAAGCACGGGCAAGTATAATATTCAGGAGGCATAGCATATGCAACACGAGTACTGTTAATTCAAGATCATTCAGGTGTTTAGTTCATTTGTTTCATGCGATACAGTATCTCGCACGCAGATAGCCGCTAAGCGAGGATGAATTATTTATCTTTCGTTTACAAGCAAGCATGCAACAAGTTAAATACAAGGCGATCACTGGCGTATGCGATAATAGACGGTATAGTCTTGACGAGAATGGTATGCAACGAAATACAAGGGGCGCTACAAACCATTTCGCCGAATAAGAGACTATATAGTCTAGACGAGAATGATGTGCAATGAAAGTACAAGTGGCGCTGCATGCCATTCCGTCGAACAAGAGACTAAGAACAATTGGTCTCGCCCGGACCGGGTCGATGCCAGTGCCCCAGCATCGCCAGCGAAACCGTTTTCCTGTGCACTGGTTGTCCATGATCGAATGGGGCCTTGGTTGGGGCAACAAGAGTACAAGACAAGAGGCATTGCTTATAAGGCAGCAATAGTACAAGACAAGTGGCATTGCCTGTTTTTCATTCTCTTAGTCATTCTGAACAATATCTTGTATAACAGGGTGTTGGCCTGGCTTATGTTACAAGTATTGAGTCAAGGCAACGTACAAGCAGACAAGCATGCGTTCTAAGGAACATAGGCAGCACGTTTGCTCGGGCCCGAAGGTAAGCCGAGAGATGAAACCGTTAGGGACTTAGCATAAGAGGGTTTGAACATATATAAGCAGTATTTTATTTTCCATGTTCTAGTATAGCAATACAAGTTGGGATTATTCCCTTAGCTAAGTGCGTTGGATTTATTAGCATGCAGGGGGTTATTCACCTAGCGACTAGCATGAAGATTTTAGATTTTATGTGTGCTGGCTAAGCAAAGACAAGTTCACCGTAGCCACCCACCTTAGCGATGATTCGCCTCGGTAGAGCGTACGTCAAGCGAGCCTCTGAAAGCCTAAGCTGGATTCCTGTAGGGACAAGTCTGGATATCTTTTGCTTCTCGTTTGAGGCAAGGCGGGTCGGGACAGTTGCACTATTGCTGTTTGAGACGGCAGTACGCTTGAGCGGAACGGGGTGTTACATCCCACCCAACTCAGAAAAAGTCTCATCCTCGAGACTTACTAAGGACAAGCAGTGATCTAGGGTTGAGGCAATCATAGACAAGTCGTTGTACTTGTTTATTTGGATATTCACTTGCACAAGCATCAAAATCAGCATATCACTTAGACTGGATCGTGCGCACTTTCGAAGGGCCCCTCTAGCGTGAACACGTCAACCAGCTTAGTGATAGCGAAGTCTCAGCACTCGAGTTTTACTTTTTCTTACGTCTTGGATGGTGCACTAGTTTAAGGCGTCCCTCGAATAGATGCATTCAACCAAACTTAGAGTTAGTGAAAATCGGACAAGCTACTACGGATACTCTCAAGGGTTCGCACAGGTTGGCACAAAGGCCACTCGCAGCATACAACCAGACAAGCAATCATATCATTCAAAACATATTTTGAAAGTATTTAGACTTATTGTTGGAACAACCCATCGAGGCATTGAGAGAGAGCATGCACATAACCCACGAACGAGCTTTCGAAACAGAGATATCGAATCGAAGTCCAAAGGCGTAGAAGCCAGGCTCTGATACCAACATGTCATGCCCCGATCTCCCGCAGGCTATTTCGGGGGTTCCCGCAAGACGGGAATCACCCTCGCCAGCGCTCCCGCGGAACGATCGCTTTGACCCATCCGGACATGATGCCGCACGAGCGTGATCCACGCCCGTACAAGACCATGGTTTATTGGTTGGCGGCAAGAGTTCTAAGCCACAGAGTCGCACAGATTGTCCGAGTGCAGCGGAGTCATAAACGCATAGCAATTTGATAACAGGTTCACTGAGTCGACAATATAGCGGAAGCATTGAAACACAAGTTGAAGTAAAGCAAGCTCTTTTATTGATATGAATAAGTGTTAAAGGCGGCGTATAGCCGAGATTACAAGTCGCTCAAGCCTCTCTCTCTGAAACAGTAAAAGCATGCAAAGTGGCTACAACTGTGGAATGATTGTACAGGCGATGTCCAGGCGAGTTCGGGCTATGTTCATAATATTATGTCTTGTATATGTGCTTCAGTTCCGGATGCACCGTTGTAAGGCTTCAGAGGGAACTCCTGGCCTTAGCACGCACGAAGGAGGCATCCCCACCGAACGAGGTTCTCCCGCACCCTGCATACAAACTGGTGGATTATCAGTACATTGAATGCACTGGTGGGAAAGCTACTCGCCCGCTCGACAAATCCAAACACGTAATACAGGTTCCGTGCACCAACTATTAAGTTGTCTTTCTAGGTTGCCTTAGGATCAGTTTCATGCAAATATTGAATAGCCTAACGTGTCGGGCAGTGCGCCGTGCAACATGAGAGAAAATACGACGAGACTTACCACTTACCCTTTCTCCTTCCCTGTCCAAGGCAAACATTATAATTTCAAGCACGGGCAAGTATAACATTCAGGAGGCATAGCATATGCAACACGAGTACTGTTAATTCAAGATCGTTCAGGTGTTTAGTTCATTTGTTTCATGCGATACAGTATCTCGCACGCGGATAGCCGCTAAGCGAGGATGAATTATTTATCTTTCGTTTACAAGCAAGCATGCAACAAGTTAAATACAAGGCGATCACTGGCATATGCCATAATGGACGGTATAGTCTTGACGAGAATGGTATGCAACAAAATACAAGGGGCGCTACAAACCATTACGCCGAACAAGAGACTATATAGTCTTGACGAGAATGGTGTGCAACGAAAGTATAAGAGGCGCTGCATGCCATTCCGTCGAATAAGAGACTAAGAACAATTGGTCTCGCCCGGACCGGGTCGATGCCAGTGCCCCAGCATCGCCCGCGAGACCGTTTCCCTGTGCAGTGGTTGTCCATGATCGAACGGGGCCTTGGTTGGGGCAACAAGAGTACAAGACAAGAGTACAAGACAAGAGGCATTGCTGATGAGGCAGGAATAGTACAAGACAAGAGGCATTGCCTGTTTTCCATTCTCTTAGTGATTCTGAACAATATCTTGTATAACAGGGTGTTGGCCTGGATTATGTTACAAGTATTGAGTCAAGACAACGTACAAGCAGACAAGCATGCGTTCTAAGGAACATAGGCAGCACGTTTGCTCGGGCCCGAAGGTAAGCCGAGAGATAAAACCGTTAGGGACTTAGCATACGAGGGTCTGAACATATATAAGCAGTATTTTATTTTCCATGTTCTAGCATAGCAATACAAGTTGGGATTATTCCCTTAGCTAGGTGCGTTGGATTTATTAGCATGCAGGGGGTTATTCACCTAGCGACTAGCATGAAGATTCCAGATTTTATATGTGCTGGCTAAGCAAAGACAAGTTCACCGTAGCCACCCACCTTAGCGATGATTCGCCTCGGTAGAGCGATACGTCAAGTGAGCCTCTGAAAGCCTAAGTTGGATTCCTGTAGGGACAAGTCTGGATATCTTTTGCTTCTCGTTTGAGGCAAGGCGGGTCGGGACAGTTGCACTATTGCCGTTTGAGACGGCAGTCCGCTTGAGCGGAACGGGGTATTATAACCTATACATATAGGTGGCCAACCGCATACGCAAGTCTGTGCCCTACATGAGACTCACAACACGTGTAAGAAATGTGTCAAGGCCTGGGAAGTCATACCGATAACTCCACAACTTTCGGTGGGTCCACTAGACTCTAAGTCAGACACAAGTCCTAACGTCAACGCCTCCGTTGACTGCACCCGAGTCTCTCTTGGATGCGTACAATTAAATAAATAAATATGCAGCTAATAATACAGAATTTAAACAATACAACAAGGCAAGATATACTTGCCTGGCAAGAAGGCTGTGTAGTATCAATGACCTGCTCCTGGAGTCGCACAGATAATCCAAATTGGTCCTCTCGGGGTATGTGCACGAGAATGACGGTGACGACGCTGAGGTTGATGACGATGATGATGGCAGCGATATGGATGACGATGATGAAGTTAACGACAATGATGACGACGATGGCGATGGGGGTAAAATAATAATAATTATGGGTTAATGATGGTAATGAGATGATAATGTTGATTAGGTCGCTGGTGTGGACAATGATGATGATGGGGATAATGATATAGATGATGGTGATGATGAGGATGGTGACGTGGATAATGGTGATGACTAGGATGAGATATGGGTGATGAAGATAATGAGGACGATGACGTGGACGATGGTGCTGACGATGTGGATGCTTAGGGTTTAAGGTGCTTAGGGTGAGATGAGGATGATGAGGCGAGGATGACAATGGATGATGGTTATGATGATGAGGTTGGCTTCTCCGGCCAGGGTTCAGGTGGCCCGAGGAGGAGGAGAGTGGAGAGGGGTCGATGATGGTCATGGGTGATGGTGATGGTGTAAATAAGATGATTGGTGATGGTGTTTACTTTTGATAATGGTTGGGTTGATACTCCGGCCAGTGGGGGAGGGAGGTCCGGCCAGGGGGAGGTCCGGTTATGGAGGGACTGTGGTCGAGGAGGAGGAGCAGGGACACAGGGAGGAGGACAGGCGAATATTGGTGGTGGTGGTGATGGAGGGTGCTGCTCCAGCCATGGGAAGGCTGAGCAGGGAGGAGGAGGAGGAGGAGATGGTGGTGAACTGTCACGCCCCAGTCCCAAAATATCGAGGGACTAGACACGTGTCAATGGCCAGCAGCACAAACTGATGGGCAAACCCAATTTAATGGACCCATCAGGATGTACTTAAGCTGTAGTACAACAATAAAGGTTTAATATACTAATCTCATCCACAAAAATGAATACATCAATATCAAAAAAATAGTACAATATCAAATCTCAATAAACATAACTCGGGGAATAACCCGATAATGAATCTGATACAATAGTCAAGAAATAATATAACAACAACATATACTGAGTATGGATAAGACATATACTCAGGAGAAATCCTCGGCGATCACCTCGTCTTCTGGATCTGGTACTGATCCAGTGCCTACTACTGTTCCTGCTTCTACTAATGCTCATGTCCCGTATACATCGGGGTAGATCTCATCTGCTAATCCTGGGGACATAATCCGGATCCAGGTCCTCAGGGGACATAGCAAGCTACAAAATAACTCAAGCCAAAATAAATACAGTGCAACAATAAATGAATCAATAGGGTAAACTATATAACCAGCAGTGATATGCAAGATGAGAGCATCACTAGAACTCAGGCTGAGACCACTACAAGCTCGGTGTCGGGGAGCCGGTAGCAGAGATATCACTAGTAGAGTGCCTAGCTCTGATGTAGAGTCTGAGGCCTCACAATAAATATATATATAAATCAGCCTATAGCCTGTGTGTCTCTTCCCACCCAATGTAATTACACGTCTCATGTCCACGACGTCTCATGTCCATGTCACGCAAGATCATATCTAATGCAACAAGTCACAATAATAGCTAAGCATGCAATATCTATGTCATGAATCATGTAACCTATACAGAATCACCATGAATATCTCAGGAATATTCTGTCTCATAAATAGTGTTAGGTGTCCTAGGGATGACGTACTTGATGATGCAAGCACGAGAATGTAAAGGGTTTTGATATCCATCACTATATGACGTTACACAACTCCGCGTACGGTGTTGGCACCCGAATATTAATCGGATGCTAAGTAATGCCATACGGTCCTAGGTTAAGCATGTACAACATATAAATAAGTCAAGGAAATAATATGTAACAAGAACTGCAAGGTTGGCAAGGTACACTTACCTGGTGTTTGGTTTTCAACTGCTGTTCTGGTATTCATGAAATCTCCAGAAACGTCTCCGGATGCTGAAATAAACATTACCATCATGCTCAAAAGATATCAAATAGCTAGAATTGCCTGCCCTTGAGTCCAATTTGGACACAAGGGAAAAAGTGATAGTTTTTTGTCAAAGCGGAGTCCACATGTGGCCCGCTTCGCACCAAAAAAATGTGTCAGAGACAATATTCTCCAAATTCATCAAACTTAGTGTCTACAAGTCCAGAACGATGATACGAACCCAACGAAATATCAAGAACTGGATTCCGATGAGCCGATCACAAAATCGCCCGTCAAGTAGAGCCGTGGGGCCCACGATACGCAATTTTGTCAACGTTCTCAGAATTGAACCAAACTTGGGTCACAAGACCAGCGTATTGCTACGAGTCTGATGGCGCAAGTTTCGTTTTGATACGACTTATGTACACGAAGTTACAACGAGTTCCAGAATGGGGCCGATACGGGATGTTGTCGACGGATATGCGTTGATTCCGGTGTGCACGCACATCCAAATCAACTTTCGCAAAATCTTACACGTTCGTATTAATGGCGCGTACCTTTCGGTGAAGTCTGCATATGACCAAGTTATCCCGTTTAGCGGGGTACACTCAGTTCCGGGAAGAAATAGGGTGTTGATTTTCCTAATTTTGGGTCACAGTTTGAGATCGCCATAGGACGCGACACACCGAACGGGTTACACGGGTATCGAGAGGGTCACGAGGGGTTCGCGTCACAGCAGACAGAACGGAAAACGGGGCAGCAAGGAGAGAGATACGGCTACCTGAATAGGGCTCCGCAGAAGACCGAAATTTTATCCTCGCGAGGCGGCGCGACACGGTGGCTAGGGTTAGGGTATCTCGTCGGGGCTGCCGAAGGACGGCGGAGGGGCTGCGGGGAGGCGTCGCCGGAGGCGGCGGAGCTCGCTGGGAGGCCGGGCGTTGCTGGAGGAGCTCTGGCGGCCGAAGGACGGTCGCTGTTGCTGCTGCTGCTGGAGGCGGCCGGAGGAGACGGGGGCGAGGGCAGCGGAGGCGGGGGCCGGTGGCAGCGGACGAGGGCGAGGGTGGCACCGAAAGGAGAGTTCGGTGGCAGCGGCGGAGAGAGGCGAGGGCGGTGGTGGCTTGGCCGGGGCTGGAGGCGGGGGGTTTTATAGGGCGAGGGGAGGGGGAGGGCGCCGGGCGAGGTGGAGCCGAGGGGGTCGTGGGCCGGGCGAGGCGGAGCGGGGAGGGGTTCATGGCGGGGGAGGCGGGGTCGAGGCGGGGACGTGGCCGGGCAGAGCGGAGCGGGGAGGGGTCGTGGCCGGGCAGCACGGGGCGGCCGGGAATCGCGGGGGCGTGGCGGAGAGCGGGTGAGCGGGTCTGGCCGGGTCGTGTCTGGTCAAGCTGGGTAGGACCCGACCCGTTAGGGTCTAGGCCGGTCGGTTCGGTTGGACCGGGTTTAGCCCTGTTCAACCCGGTTTAAGCCCGGTTCAACCCGGTTCAGTTTGGTTTTAAACAAAACAAGGTTTTTAGGTCTTTAAAAATTATTCTGGGGTCCAATAAATTTCAAGAAAATTACCCTATGTCAAATATTTTATTTTACACCCAAAAATATTAATTTTATAATATTTTAATATTCAATAAAAACATTTAATTTTATTTAATTCTAAAATACCTAGATTTTAATTAGTGAAAAAATTACAAAAAATTTCTAAAAAAATTGCGAAAATTTATTTTAGAAATCCTGAAAAATCAGGGGGTTTATATGAACGGAGGGAACGTGGGGGAACGGGGATGAAGTCGGAGAAGAAGTCGAAGAGGGTGGTGGTAATGGTGGTTGCAGGGAAGAGGGGAGCTGTGCAGGCAGACTCCGGTCGACTCCGGTTGGGGTCGTGTGCTCGGGGTGAAGTCTAGGGAAGGAAGAGAACGGTGGAGGTTGGGGCTGCTCGTGGGGTGCAGCAGGGTCAAGGCTCGACGTGGAGGCCGGGATGGCAGCAGTGGTGGTGTTACCCGCTGTCCAGTCGGCGGAGGACGAGATCCGGGGGAGGAGAAGTTCAGGGGAAAGAGGAAGTCGGAGACGAGAGGGAGAGGGTGGCTCAGGCGAAGCTGTTCTGGCTCCAGCGCAGGAAAGAGGGGGAAGGGGACGATAAACAGTAAATGGGGGTGTAGAAGTCGGCTAGGAATAGGGTTGGGGATGGGTTTTGAGTTTTGGGAAAAATATGAGGAGGATTATTTATACATGTAGGATTTTTAGGTTTGGGGGTTGACCTAGGATTAGGGCTTGGTCAACACTCCTTGGGATTGGGCCTTGGGCTCACATGGGGATGTTGGGAGGGCTAGAATTTGTATTAATTAAATATAAGGCTAGAATTTAAATGGGGGGCAATATGCGCGTTGCACATTCCGAAAAATTATAGAAAAAATTTACGTGAAGGGAAAATTGGATTTCTTCATGTATTGTCCAATGGTGTGGATACCTCATTACATTTTTGCATAAAAATGCCCAACAATTGGGAATATTGTACAAAGATGAAAATTGAATTTAATTGATTAAAATTAGTGCGCACGATGTTCTGGAATTAAATAGAAGTATATGGGAATAAAATTAGGTGGGACACAAGTATCATGGACATAGAGGATTCAGTGTAGAATATTATCATTTTTTGGGTTGCACAAAACGGTCAAGATTGTGTCTCCGATTTTGATTGGAATGCACAAGGGTACAAAATTATATTTTATTTAGAATTAAATAATAACGTCTGCGACGAATGTCGTGCGACTAAAATGTAACACAAGAAAGCATAATTATAAGTTACACCGAGGTCAGAATGGTAGGCGGGCACGTCTTGGACAAGGTTATAAAATTTATAGGAAGGCAATGGCCAGGAGGTGCTCCAATTATCGAAGCAACGGTATGGTACACTAAGTGATATTAATATTGCATAAAATAAAATGTTGTGTTCTAAATTCTAATTGGTTTTCAACAAGCACTAGTTTCACTATCTAAGCCAAGTAGGCCTAATTTTGGGTGAGGGGGTTTATAATCTACCCAACTTAAAAAAAATTCGTCCTCGAAATTAAAATAAGGCATGGTTTCTCTTATCAAATCTCACTTGGTCACCGTCTAAAATAATTTAGCTCAAGTTTTAACAATGCGGTTTCTACCCAACTTAGAATTTATCCATCTATCATCCAAGGCTATACATCTAAGAAAGCTATACCTCTAATTATTTAAATCATGTTATTTAATCCTCAAAGTTTTAACACCAAATCTATCATCTATGATATGTCCTTAATCGATTATAAAAGGGAGTCACCAAGTCATATGATTAGCCTATGGGGTATATCTAGTACTTATCGGTATGTCAACTTATACTCGGCACGAGCGTTCGTCTTTCCGTAATAAGGAAAGACGAAAAGCAATAATAAAGAGTTCAAGGGGAAGAAAATAGAATAGAAGTATGGGAATCAAGGCGTTTAAAGAATTCAAATGAGAATTGTCAATGCAGTTATGGATTAAAATCCTATTTGGTAATTTTCTTATTTGCATGCTCACATCGGTAAAGTTATATACTTGATATGATGTGCTCTGACATATCTACAGGGCAAATATATATGTCTACTAGTCAACTATATATCTTAATCCACGTAAAGTAGGGTTACAAAGGGAGAACCAAATGTACTAAGATTAGCTAGACCTTAATATACTGATTCTGATTAGACAATGTATTAGTAGGCATCCCCAATAATACAATATCATGATCAAGCTTGATAAAAGAATAAGCTTGTAAAAGTAGGCTATAAAATAGCAGCATAAGTCAAGGTGGTACAAAAAATATAAGTACGCTAGATTATGATGACAGAAGGTGAAAAATAATTCAAGGTCATAAAAAGATAAGACTCTTCAGTCTCTACAGTTGTTATACTAACTCATTGTCTAAGTCGCTAGTCGACCAAATAGGGGTATGGGCCTCTAAGTTCTACAATCTGGATAAACACTATCATCTTATACTAGTCTACAGTTACTGTCATTCAGTTATACTTCATCAATGGGTTAAGAGGACTGTGTGATACTATGTGGTAAGACATCTACCAAACTTAAAATAATAAATTAATACGGTAATGCCTTAAGAAAAATATAGGAATTCCTGTTAAGGTTTATGAGAAGAGGTCTTGGTACTTATTAGGGTATCCTCTTACATTATTTAGGTCATGATCATCTTAAGTCTTAGTCTTAGTTAATATTAAGAATGGAAGCATTAGGTGGCACGACAGAAGAACATAATTAGTCGTTGCACAAATTGCGAGCGCTATGGTCTCGGAGGAACAAATATAAAATTAAATAGAAGGACTCTAGATAACATCATGGTTTTCTAAGGGGAAGGTGGTATGCTAATCTCTGTGTTTGAGGTTTGATCGAGGAAAATACTCTAACCATTGCTCTTGGCTTTCTAAGGTACTGTTTGCTAATCTCAAGACAAGAATCTAAATGTATATTTCTATAATACTATCTCACTACGAAAGTTAGGTTTTAGTCCTAATCTTTGACCTTGGATTTCTACTGGTCCCTCAAATCTAGGGTTAACAATATGATCAAACTTCTAACTAATTCTAATAGTGTCTCTACCACTCTCAAGTTATACATAAACACATCAGGGGATAATGGTAAGTTAATCTATAGGTAAGGGACGCTAGGGTTCATTAGGTGTTCTAACTCAGGGATGTGTCATTACCCTAGTTGTACTCTTAATAGGAAGGTTGCCTTACTTATTATCTAACAACAGGTACTTCTATATTCTAGGAGAAGGCTATATTCAAAGAACTATTAGGGAAGCACATGAATCAAGCAGGATGCAGCTATTCAAATAGAATAGGTTGGAAGGGAGGTGAATCATAGTCAATTGTGGATGAGATCCTATACTCTATTCCTAGGTGCAGGCTTGCTCGGTACAGTAACGTAACCGAGACAATATGCTCTTGACCTGCATGGACCACCACAAAAAATATGTCATGCCCCAGTCCCAAAATACGTAGGACCAGGACACGTAAGCATGCCAGCCGTATGAATATGGCACTCCAATATATGGAAACCACAACACACGTACGCTGTAATATGAATAATAATTCACAAGTAGTAAACATATATGTCACAAGGCATAACTAAATCTCATCCACAGAAATCATATATAAATGAATAACCAATATCTATAACTAGATCTCAATATAAAGTATCTACTGATGGTAGTCGGATGAAAACAAACCCACTACCGAACCAGAATATAGATAAACAATATAAAGGCAATATGAGAATATCAACTAACAATCACGGCTCAAAGAGAAGACCTCATCGCAATATACGTAGCAAGTCCGGATCTGCGCTCCTGCAAAAACTCATGAACAATACACCTGGAAAGGGCCAGGTGCTCAGAGGGACATAACACGATACATAAAAGCATGCCATAAAGTAAATACTATAAAAACTCAAGGGTGACCTAACCAGCTAAGTAAAATGCACTTTGAAGACAACCTTGGTACGTATGGGTAGGTGAAAAGTATAAAGCGTAGTGTCGAGCCAGAGGCTAAGTATCTGGCATTAGCTGTAAACTGGATGCCAGATGTATATGCTGACTACATCACCGATCATGATAGCGTACAGCTAGTAACCTCTGCCGGATGTATCGACAAGCATATACTTCCTTAACCGGGCAACACTGATACCATAACCGGGTAATACTGGCCCATAACTGGGTAATATTGGCCCATAATCGGGTAACACTGAGGCTCATGGCCCCGCAGTTTACTCTGAAACTACGACAACCAAATGTTTGTCCCATACGCCTACTAATTATCTTTCCCGTCCAATGATCTATTCATATTGTATCCACAACATGCAGTAGCTACTACACCGAGATAGAGTGCAAGTATCAGTGTCATAACTCTGGCTCATATTCTATCGTTAGAACGATAGTCCAACCTCACAACCAAACAAGGACAAGGATTGGACCTTCGTAGTACAATAGTCTATGCTCCGACTACTAATAACTGCTAAGTCTCTAACATGCGTCACTATTAGCAGTTATACCCTATCCATCGCATGACCTATATATACAGGTGGCCAACCGCATACGCAAGTCTGTGCCCTACATGAGACTCACAACACGTGTAAGAAATGTGTCAAGGCCTGGGGAGTCATACCAATAACTCCGCAACTTTATGTGGGTCCACTAGACCCTAAGTCAGACACAAGTCCTAACGTCAATGCCTCCGTTGACGGCACCCGAGTCTTTCTCGAACACGCACAATTAAATAAATAAATATGCAGCTAATAATACAGAATTTAAATAGTACAACAAGGCAAGGTATACTTGCCTAGCAAGAAGGCTGCGTAGTATCAATGACCTGCTCCTGGAGTCGCACAGATAATCCAAATTGGTCCTCTCGGGATACGCGTACGGGAACGACGGTGACGACTCTGAGGTTAACGACGATGATGATGGCAGCGATGTGGATGATGATGACAAAGTTAACGACGATGATGACGACGATGGTGATGGGGATAAAATAATAATAATGATGGGTTAATAATGGTAATGAGATGATGATGTTGATTAGGTCGCTGGTATGGATGATGATGATGATGGGGATAATAATGTTAATGATGGTGATGACGAGGATGGTGACGTGGACAATGGTGATGACTAGGATGAGATGTGGGTGATAAAGATGACGAGGACGATGGCGTGGATGATGGTACTGACGATGTGGATGCTTAGGGTTTAAGGTGCTTAGGGTAAGATGATGATGATGAGGCGAGGATGACAATGGATGATGGTTATGATGATAAGGTTGGCTTCTCCGGCCAGGGTTCAGGCAGCCCGAGGAGGAGAAGAGTGGAGAGGGGTCGATGATGGTCATGGATGATGGTGATGGTGATGGTGTAAATAAGATGATTGGTGATGGTGTTTACTTTTGATGGTGGTGGGGTTGATACTCCGGCCAGTGGGGGAGGGTGGTCCGGCCAGGGGAAGGTCCGGTTATGGAGGGGCTGTGGTCAAGGAGGAGGAGCAGGGCCGCAGGAAGGAGGACAGGCGAATGTTGGTGGTGGTGGTGATAGAGGGTGCTGCTCCAGCCATGGGGAGGCTGAGCAGGGAGGAGGAGGAGGAGGAGACGGTGGTGAACGGAGGGAACATGGGGGAACGGGGATGAAGTCGGAGAAGAAGTCGAAGAGGGTGGTGGTAATGGTGGTTGTAGGAAAGAAAGGAGCTGTGCAGGAAGGCTCCGGTCGACTCCGGTGGGGGTCGTGTGCTCGGGGTAAAGTCGAGAGAAGGAAGAGAACGACGGAGGTCGTGGCTGCTTGTGGGGTGCAGCAGGGTCGGGGCTCGACGTGGAGGCGGGGATGGCAGCAGTGGTGGTGTTACCCGCTGTCCAGTCGGCGGAGGACGAGATCTGGGGGAGGAGAAGTTCAGGGGAAAGAGGAAGTCGGAGAAGAGAGGGAGAGGGTGGCTCTGGCGAAGCAGTTTCGGCTCCAGCACAGGGAAGAGGAGGAAGGGGACGATGAACAGTAAATAGGGGTGTAGAAGTCGGCTAGGAATAGGGTTGGGGATGGGTTTTGAGTTTTGGGAAAAATAGGAGGAGGATTACTTATACATGTAGGATTTTTAGGTTTGGGGGTTGACCTAGGATTAGGGCTTGGTCAACACTCCTTGGGATTGGGCCTTGGGCTCACATGGAGATGTTGTGAGGGCTAGAATTTGCATTAATTAAATACAAGGCTAGAATTTAAATGGGGGGCGATGTACGCGTTGTACATTCTGAAAAATTATGGAAAAAATTCACGTGAAGGGAAAATTGGGTTTCTTCTTGTATTGTCCAATGGTGTGGACACCTCAATGCATTTTTGCATAAAAATGCCCAACAATTGGGAAAATTGCACAAAGATGGAAATTGGATTTAATTGATTAAAATTAGTGCGCATGATGTTCTGAAATTAAATAGAAGTACATGGGAATAAAATTAGGTGGGACACAAGTGTCATGGACATAGAGGATTCAGTGTAGAATATTATCATATTTTTGGGTTGCACAAAATGGTCAAGATTCTGTCTCCAATTTTGATTGGAACGCATAAGGGTACAAAGTCATATTTTATTTAGAATTAAATAATAACGTCTGCGATGAATGTCGTGCGACTAAAATATAACACAAGAAAGCATAATTATAAGTTACACCGAGGTCAGAATGGCAGCCGGGCACGTCTTGGACAAGGTTGTGAAATTTATAGGAAGGCAATGGCCAGTGAGGTGCTCCAATTATCGAAGCAACGGTAAGGTGCGCTAAGTGATATTAATATTGCATAAAATAAAATATTGTGTTCTAAATTCTAATTTGTTTTCAACTAGCCCTAGTTTTAATATCTAAGCCAAGTAGGCCTAATTTTGGGTGAGGGGGTGTCACGCCCCAGTCCCAAAATATCGAGGGACTAGACACGTGGCAATGGCCAGCAGCACACACCGATGGACAAACCCAATTTAATGGATCCATCGGGGCGCACTTAAGCTGTAATACAACAATAAGGATCTAAATACTAATCTCATCCACAGAAATGAATATAATAATATCAGAATCATAAAGCAAGATCAATCTCAATAAAATATAATACTCGGGGAATAACCCAATAATGAGTCTGATACATATGTCAAGATACAAGAATAAAGATAACCACAGCAAATACTGAGTATGGAACGGTATATACTCAGAAGATACCCTCAGGGATCACTCGTCTATTGGATCTGGTACTGCTCCAGTATCTGCTCCTGCTCCTGCTCCTGCTAATGCTCCTGTCCCGTATACCTTGGGGTAGATCTCGTCTGCTAATCCTGGGGACATAATCTGGATCCAGGTCCTCAGGAGACATAGCAAGGTATAAAATAATACAAGCCAAAATAAATACAGTACAATAGTAAATAAAATAAATAGGGTAAGTATGTAACCATCTATGTGAAATGCAAGTGAGAGCATCACTAGTACTCAGGCTGAGACCACTACAAGCTCTGTTTCGGGGAGCCAGTAGCAGTAATAACACGTAATATGCCTAGCTCTGCTGGAGAGTCTACGACCTCACAATAATAATAGATATATATAAGACAGCCTGTAGCCTGTGTGTCTCTCCCCACCCAATGTAACCACACATCTCATGTCCACAACGTCTCATGTACATGTCACGCAAGATCATAGCTAATGCAACAAGTCATCTAATATCTATAAATATAATGTCTATGTCATAAAACCTGCATCCTATACAGAATCACCATGAATATCTCAGGAAGATTATGTCTCATAAATAGTGTCAAGTGTCCTGGGTTATAATGTACTTGATAAGACAAGTACAAGAATGTAAAGGGTCACGAATGTCCATCTCTAGGTGACGTTACACAACTCTGCGTACAGTGTTGGCACCCGACTATTAATCGGATGCTAAGTAAGTCACACGGTCCTAGGTCAAGCATGAACAACCATATAACTAAATCTAAGAATTATGTAACAAGAACTGCAAGTTTTGGCAAGGTACACTTGCCTGCGTGCGGCTGCTGAAGACGGAGTCCCGGTACCGCGTCCAAGCCCTCAGGTCCCGCAATACCAAGAGATGAGATTCAAACCAAAAATTAATAATCTAACATACGACGGGAAGGGATGCGACACGTATCTACACCTAAACTCGGTCTCAGCTACGACTCACAGGGACAAGATACTAGGGGATTGACCATAGTTGACTATCGGTACGATAGTCAAATCAACTAGTCATCTGTACATTCTCCTCGATTTAATTCTCCGTAATTAAACTAACATTTTTCCACCATGTACGATACCTCCTGATTATTTGCTCAAAGGTCAAAAACCCAATTCTCCTCGAGTACATATCTTAATTAAATCATTATAATTCTTCTAGAAGCCAACCCTAATCTACAATCCACCTATCACAAATACATCTCCTAAACATACCACAAGTCGAACCCCTAAGTCCTTGACCATCCTCTCCAATCATCGTCACATGCTCAATATCGTAATAATATTCTCACAAGTTGTATTCACCCTAATTCTAACTAAGTACAACATCCAAACCCAACCTCATAAAACACAAGACACATGCTCACTACACTACATAAACCCTAAAAACATATTAACCCTCCTTAAACCCAACCTCAAGTCATTAAAATCTACATTCACATTAATCATCATTAGCCTTAGCTAATATAAACCTTAATCACATAGTTCCAGTACTACACTACACTAACCATATATATCAACATTATATAACCACAACCCTAGCTAGTATACACACCTCCATTTATATAAATAATAACCTATTTAACACGATATTAAAAATCTGGAATTAAAACAAGAGAGGGGGAGAGTCGACCTCGACGAGATTGTCGACGCCGGAGCACGGCCGATCGGGAGAGACTGCACAGTCGGTCGGGGGACACACGCGGCCGGTCGGGGGACGCACAGCCGGTCGGGGGACACGCGCTACCGGTCGGGGGAGACGCGTTGTCGATCGGGGGACGTACAGCCGGCGGGTCGGCAGGGAAACACACTGGCCGGTCGGGGACAGCCGCGGGGGAGTGCACAGCGGCCGGACGTGGCCGCACTGCTGCAGACCAGAGTAGGGCGGCGCAGGGGTTCTCCGCCGGAGCGGGGGTGCAGGGTCAGCCGCGGGGCCGGGCTGCAACGGTCGGCCAGGGGAGTTCACAGCGGGCCGGACGGGTCAGGGGCTGCTGTTGGCAGCCGGCCGGACGATGGATGGTTGCACTGGCCGGACAGGGGTGTCGGTTGGACCGGACTGGCCGGAGCGGGCTGGACCCCACTGGCCGAAGCGAGCTGCACAGTGGCCGTCCGGAGTCAAAGACAGCGGGTCAGCTCAGGCGCCGGGGTGCTCGGTTGGCCGGAGCCGAGTCAGTCGGCCGGCCGGTCGAGTCTCCAGAAAGAAGGAGAAAGAAGAAAGGATAAAGAAGAAGAAATATTATGGAGAAGAAGGAGTTTGCATGTAGAATAAAAATGGAAGAGGGAGGAGAGAGAGAGGGGGGTTTTCTAGGATTCTTGGGATTAGGGCCTGCTTGGTTTAATGTGAGGGTAAGGTGATGGCTTTATAGGGAGGGGTGCATTGGATGGAGGGTGGAGATGTTCCAATTTAAAATAGAGGGCTAGGATTTCACATGAGAGAAATCATTTCTTCATGAGAAGTGGAGTGGGGGAGATGTGTAATTCGGTCCAAAATTTGTAACCTCTCCATTTGGTCTTGGCCAATGGGGTGAGGGCACCTAAAATTAATAAATTGCAACTTAGCCCCTTAAATTTGGGAAATTGTACGATCACATAAAATGATGCAAAAATTGTGGAGAAAATTATTTTTGGTGATTTGCATGGTGAGGGGGTGTTGGGTGTTTGGCCCGGGTTTAATTTAATGGCCATCGGGATTAATTAGGAATTAAAATATGGTTAGACAAAATTGGTATCCTCGATTTAAATAGGATTTTAAGTGTCCCGCGCTTTTAAATTAAATGGGGGCACTTGGGGTCAAAATTCGGAAATGACACAAAGGTCAAAAAGGTAGGCGGGCGCGTCTAGGACCAGGTTGTGAACTTTGCAGATAGGCAATAGCTAACGTAGTGCTCCAATTAACGAAACAACGGTAAGGTGCGCTACGTGATAAAATAATATACAGTTAAATCAAATGCCATGTTCTAATTTTAATTAGGTTCAAATTTGCCCTAATTTTACTATATAAGCCAAGTAAACCTAATTTCGGGTGAGAGGGTCTACAATCTACCCAACTTAAAATAATTTTGTCCTCGAAATTAAAATAAGGCATAATTGGTTTAACCCCTTCACTTGCGTACGTAAGGCAAGTTAAATCGCAATCTCTTCCAAAAATTAAACTTATTCAAATCCATCAGAATCTCTTTCAATTTGAACCATTGTTTAAATCGAACATCAACACATCGCGTTGTCTTCTCCATTCTCAATTTAATAATCCACATCCAATCTAATTCAAATCTCTATGACATCCCAATCAGAATTTTCATCGCAATCTTCAACTGTTAAAATTTCCTCGAGAAAATTATAATCAATTATTATTTCTATCCCCAACTTGTGAATTCCGTACTCTTCAATTTTTAATATTCAATTTATATCCTCAATATTTTAAATAGGTAGTCCAACCATCAAATTTTTTTATTTCAAATCATCAAATTAAAAATAATTTAAATGCAGTCCACCAATGTTCAAGTCTGAAATTCTATATTTATCCTCCAATTTCAAATTGATTATTCTACCTTTATTATTCAAAAATTTAAATCATGTACTTAAGGTATAAATATTGGGTCCTCAATATCAAGATTTTAAAATTCGTTGATCCTCATCATCTTAATCATTCTTCTAAAATTCTCAAAATTAAAATAGCTTGAACCTCTCCCTATCTAATCTTGCTCGATCATAACCTAAAAGAAATCCTCTCGAGTTGACAATGCACTGCTACCCAACTTAGAATTTACCCATCTATCACTTAAGGCTATATACTTTAAGAAAATATTCCTTAATTTATTTACTCATGTCATTCAATCCTCAAAACTTCAATGCCGATTATATCATATATGTATGTCCTTAATTACGACAGAATAATCCTCAAGTATGTGATCAGCCTATGGGGTATATCTAGTACTCTCTGTGTATCAATCTTATACCAAGCACGAGGTTTTGTCTTTCCGAAATAAGAGAAGACGGAGATCAATAATAAAGAGTTCAAGGAAGAGGTAATAGAATAGAAGTATCGGGATCAAGGCGTTTAAAGAATTCAAATGGGAATTATCAAGGCAGATGTGGATTGAAACCCTATTTTGGTAATTCCTATTCACATGCTCGTATTAGTACAGTTATGTAACCGATACGATCTGCTCAGACATATCTAGAGGGCAAGTACAGGTGTCTACTAGTCAACTATATATCATAATCCACATAAAGTATTATTGCGAAGGGCGAATCAAGCGCACTATGGTTGATCAGATCGTAATACTCTGATTCTGAAATGTATTATTGTGGTCCTCCCCAACAATACATATGTCATGAACAAGCTCGATAAAGAATAAGCTTGCAAAACTAGGCTATAAAATAGCAGCATAAGTCAAGGTAGTATTTGAAATATAAATGCACTAGATCATGATGAAAGAAGTCACAACATATTTTGAGTCCACAAGAAGTTAAGACTATACAATCTCTACAGTTGTCATACAACTCCTTGTCTAAGTCGCTAGTCGACCAAATAGAGGCAAGGACCTCTAAATTCTATTGTCTGAATAAAAACTGTCATCTTTTGCTAGCATGCGATTAATGCCATTCAGTTACACCGCCTTGATGGGTCAAGTGGACTATGTGGTACTAGGTTGTGAGGTATACTACCCAACTTAAAAGAATTAAACTAATACTGTGACAGTCTTAAAAGGATCCTGCAAAATAACCTTGCACATGTAAATAAAACAGAAACTCTTATTAGGGTATATGAGGAAAGATCTTGGTACTTATTAGGGTCTCCTATTGCATTATATAGGTAAGGGTCACCTTAAGTCTTAATCATAGTGCTCATAGAACATGTGTCAATAGCGAGAATGGAAAGGTTACTAGTCTCAAGGGAAAGGGAATATAACTTGTATCGAGGTGGGGGTACAAATTACGTGATTTAACACTAAGGGATAATCATCGGGTCACAATCTACAAGATTAACTCAAACTGTCAACTTCTAATTACCAATCACATAATTCAAAAATTCAAGAGCAACAACCAAAATACTAGCAAGCTATGTATATATCCTAACATAGAATAAAATTACTTGGTCTATAATCAGAAGTGTCAGATGGCACGAATTGAAAGACGAAGAAAAGAAGAACATATTTTAGTCATTGCGCTTTAGCGAACGTTAAGATCGCAGATGAACAACATGTGAAATTAAAATATGGGGCTCTAAATGATATCATGGTTTCCTAAGGTGAAGGTGGCGAACAATTCTCCGTGTTTGAGGTATAATCTCATAGGGAAGGTCATACTCGTTGCTCTGGGCTTCCTGAGGTACTGTCTGCTAATATCTCGATACGAACCTATATCCTAACACTATCTCACTATGCACATTAGGTTCAGTCTTAACATTCGATCTCGGATTTCTATTGGTTCCTCAAGACTGGGGTCAACATTAGGGTCAAATCTCTAACTAGCTCTTAGCAGTGCCTATACTACTCTTAGGTCATTCATGACTATAACAAGAATTAATGGTAAATTATTCTATAGGTAAGGGACGCTAGGGTTCATTAAGCATTCTACTTAGGGGTGTGTCAATATTTTAGCTGTACTCTTAATAGGAAGGTTACCCTACTTATCATTCTATCAATAGGGACTTCTATATTCTAGGAGAAGGCTACACTCAATGAACTAATGAGAAGGTACATGAATCAAGTAGGATGCAATTATTCAACGGAATGGATTGGAAGGACGATGAGTCATAGTCAGTTATGGATGAGATCCTATACTCTAATCCTAGGTACAAGCTTGCTCGGTCCCTAAGTTGAAACTGAACGATTTAGTCGAAGGACCTGCATGGGCCACCACAAAAACCATGTCACGACCCAGTCCCAAAATATCGAGGGACTAGACACATGGCAATGGCCAGCAGCACACACCGATGGACAAACCTAATTTAATGGATCCATCGGGGCGCACTTAAGCTGTAATACAACAATAAGGATCTAAATACTAATCTCATCCACAGAAATGAATATAACAATATCAGAATCATAAAGCAAGATCAATCTCAATAAAATATAATACTCGGGGAATAACCCAATAATGAGTCTGATACATATGTCAAGATACAAGAATAAAGATAACTACAGCAAATACTGAGTATGGAACGGTACATACTCAGAAGATACCCTCAGGGATCACTCGTCTACTAGATCTGGTACTGCTCCAGTGTCTGCTCCTTCTCCTTCTCCTGCTCCTGCTAATGCTCCTGTCCCGTATACCTCGGGGTAGATCTCGTCTGCTAATCCTGGGGACATAATCCGGATCCAGGTCCTCAGGGGACATAGCAAGGTACAAAATAATATAAGCCAAAATAAATATAGTGCAATAGTAAATAAAATAAATAGGATAAGTATATAACCATCTATGTGAAATGCAAGTGAGAGCATCACTAGTACTCAGGCTGAGACCACTACAAGCTCTATGTCGGGGAGCCGGTAGCAGTAATAACACGTAATGTGCCTAGCTCTGCTGGAGAGTCTACGGCCTCACAATAATAATAGATATATATAAGATAGCATGTAGCCTGTGTGTCTCTCCCCACCCAATATAACCATACGTCTCATGTCCACAACGTCTCATGTACATGTCACGCAAGATCATAGCTAATGCAATAAGTCATCTAATATCTATGAATATAATGTCTATGTCATAAAACCTGTATCCTATACAGAATCATCATGAATATCTCAGGAAGATTCTGTCTCATGAATAGTATGAAGTATCCTGGGTTATAATGTACTTGATAAGACAAGTACGAGAATGTAAAGGGTCACAAATGTCCATCTCTAGGTGACGTTACACAACTCTGTGTACAGTGTTGGCACACGACTATTAATCGGACGCTAAGTAAGTCACACGGTCCTAGGTTAAGCATGAACAACCATATAAATAAATCTAAGAAATATGTAACAAGAACTGCAAGTTTTGGCAAGGTACACTTGCCTGCGTGCGGCTGCTGATGACGGAGTCCCGGTAACGCGTCCAAGCCCTCAGGTCCCGCAATACCTAGAGATGAGATTCAAACCAAAAATCAATAATCTACATACGACGGGCAGGGATGCGACACGCATCTACACCTAAACTCAGTCTCAGCTACGACTCATAGAGATAAGATACTAGGGGGTTGACCACAGTTGACTATTGGTACGATAGTCAAATCAACTAGTCATCTGTACATTTTTCTCGATTTAATTCTCTGTAATTAAACTAACATTTTTCCACCATGTACGATACCTCCTGATTATTTGCTCAAAGGTCAAAAAACCAATTCTCCTCGAGTACATATCTTAATTAAATCGTTATAATTCTTGTAGAAGCCAACCCTAATCTATAATCCACCTATCACAAATACATCTCCTCAACATACCACAAGTCGAATCCCCGAGTCCTTGATCATCCTCTCCAATCATCGTCACATGCTCAATATCGTAATAATATTATCACAAGTTGTATTCACCCTAATTCCAACTAAGTACAACATCCAAACCCAACCTCATAAAACACAAGACACATGCTCACTACATAAACCCTAAAAACATATTAACCCTCATTAAACCCAACCTCAAGTCATTAAAATTTATATTCACATTAATCATCATTAGCCTTAGCCAATATAAAGCTTAATCACATAGTTCCAGTACTACACTACACTAACCATATATATCAACATTATATAACCACAACCCTAGCTAGTATACACACCTCCATTTATATAAATAATAACCTATTTAACACGATATTAAAAATCTGGAATTAAAACAAGAGAGGGGGAGAGTCGACCTCGACGAGATTGTCGACGCCGGAGCACGGCCGGTTGGGGAGACTGTACAGTCGGTCGGGGGACACACGCGGCCGATCGGGGGATGTACAGTCGGTCGGGGACACGCGCTGCAGGTCGGGGGAGACGCGCTGCCAGTCGGGGGACGTACAGCCGGCCGGTCGGGGGACGTACAGCTGGCGGGTCGGCGGGGAAACGCACTGGCCGGTCGGGGACAGCCGCGGGGGAGTGCACAGCGACCGGACGTGGCTGCACTGCTGCAGACCGGAGTAGGGCGGCACGGGGGTTCTCCGTCGGAGCGGGGGTGCAGGGTGAGCCGCGGGGCCGGGCTACAACGGTCGGCCGGGGGAGTTCACAGCGGGCCAGACGGGTCAGGGGCTGCTGTTGGCAGCCGGCCAGACGAGGGATGGCTGCACTGGCCGGACAGGGGTGTCGGTTGGACCGGACTGGCCGGAGCGGGCTGGACCGCATTGGCCGGAGCGAGCTGCACAGTGGCCATCTGGAGTCGAAGACAGCGGGTCAGCTCAGGTGCCGGGGTGCTCGGCTGGCCGGAGCCGAGTCAGTCGGTCGGCCGGTCGGGTCTCCAGAAAGAAGGAGGAAGAAGAAAGGATGAAGAAGAAGAAATATTATGGAGGAAGAGTTTGCATGTAGAATAAAAATGGAGGAGGGAGGAGAGAGAGAGAGGGGATTTTCTAGGCTTCTTGGGATTAGGGCCTGCTTGGTTTAATGTGAGGGTGAGGTGATGGCTTTATAGGGAGGGGTGCATTGGATGGAGGGTGGAGATGTTCCAATTTAAAATAGAGGGCTAGGATTTCACATGAGAGAAATCATTTCTTCATGAGAAGTGGAGTGGGGGAGATGTGTAATTCGGTCCAAAATTTGTAACCTCACCATTTGGTCTTGGCCAATAGGGTGAGGGCACCTAAAATCAATAAATTGCAACTTAGTCCCTTAAATTCGGGAAATTGCACGATCACATAAAATGATGCAAAAATTGTGGAGAAAATTATTTTTGGTGATTTGCATGGTGAGGGGGTGTTGGGTGTTTGGCCCGAGTTTAATTTAATGGCCATCGAAATTAATTGGGGATTAAAATATGGTTAGACAAAATTGGTATCCTCAATTTAAATAGAATTTTAAGTGTCCCGCGCTTTTAAATTAAATGGAGGCACTTGGGGTCAAAATTCGAAAATGACACAAAGGTCAAAAAGGTAGGCGGGCGCGTCTAGGACAAGGTTGTGAACTTTGCAGATAGGTAATGGCTAACGTAGTGCTCCAATTAACGAAGCAATGGTAAGGTGCGCTACGCGATAAAATAATATACAGTTAAATCAAATATCGTGTTCTAAATTCTAATTGGGTTCAAATTTGCCCAAATTCTACTATATAAGTCAAGTAAACCTAATTTCGGGTGAAGGGGTTTATAGGGGGTATACAATACTGATTCATGTAGATACTAGATAGACACAACTCGTAAACTTAGTTATTAAGTTCAAACCTTGATATCTAGGTTTACTAGATACTACCAATACATATAACTCACATATATATATATATATATATATATATATATATATATATATATATATATATATATATATATATATATATATATACATAAACCAGTATACTACTAACTATATACAACTAGCTAATTTAGTAAATAACTAGACTAACCAACCCTAATGCCTGAGACCCAGCTTTTCCTGATTTCTAACTGCACAATGATCCTCTAGTTGATACTGGGACACTGCTACTATGCATTAAGATCATATTTCCCCTACTCTACTACACTACCTCATGCCTACCCCCATAAGCTACTACAGTATACAGGTCCTATATATAATACCTTGATAATATCCCCTGATCATCACAGGTACACCAACTCTCTCTTTTGGCTCCTTTAACTTAAAACACAACTCAAGGGGTACACTGTCACTCACATACCTCACTGAGACACTCACTACCTCAGTCATAATGAACACTGAAAACAGGTCACTGGACTGAGACACAATACTCACATACCTCACTGAACTGACATATTATGTGCACACTCTATCCTTGCTGATACACAGTTCAAAATGTTGAACAAGGTAGCCACAGTTCAGTTTTGAACTGCACAATACCAGCTCCAATTCACAACTACTTTAGTCCCTTATGTAGGATCAGTTTCTACAAGTGTGCCACTGTGTACATCATGCTCACTAATTTGTACAAGTCCAATATTTCTAAGCTAACATCTAGGAAGACCTGTTCTGATACACTGATACCTAACGATCTACAGTTACTTGATTAACTGTCCTATAGATATTGCCAATCTTCCTCTATACTCTAGTATCAGGTATACTGCAGCCCCTGTTCACAATACACATACAGACCTTAAACACTCTATACTCACTGCTCACTACACAGTTTCAGAAACCTATTGATTCTCTATACTCTATTCACTGATATACCTAACACACAGTGAACTGATTCTCACTGAACCACAGAACTCACAACTCAAGTTACTAGAACTGCTAACTTTCATTCACTTAACCTGGTGTTGAACACAAATGATTTACTGCACTTACATTCTACTACTATCCCTACATAGATACGTTCTCTTATTCTAGGCACCCACATTCCTAGTGAACAAGTGATCACCATACTACCACTGACACACACAGTGATACATGATACATTTGTCACATATTCCCTACACACTACTATGTGAGGAACCCGATACTAAATTTTCCTCCCCTTCTATGCTGATACACAATACATACACACTGGAAAACTCTGATGCTGGCTCACTGAAACTCAGCAACCACAGTGGGGAATCCGATACTAAATTCACCCCCTCTCCTATACTCTGTGCACACACATATATATATATATATAATGCTCTTGAGTGACACTGATACATATAACTAACCAACTTACCCTCATGATACACTTCACCATTTAAATCTGATGCACTACTAGCTGCCAATACTGCTCTGGAATGAGCGCTGTGGCACACCCAAGGCAAACACCTGATACTCATCCCCTGATCTACACAACTCCCTCTCACTGATATTGAGACACTACTCAACACTGATGTGGCACACCCAAGGCAAACACATGATACTCATCCCCTATCTAAATCCTATACACAGGCATAAACACCTCTAGTCACCCCCTTCAAAACTGATACAGTGCATACAATGCACAAACCCGACTGTACAGACCCGACTGTACAGGCCCGACTTCCCATGTAGTAATCCCCTCTCCAGAATGACACAAATCTATCATTGTACATATGTGCATATATATATATATATATATATATTATACATCAAAATATGTAAGATTAGAATAGATTAGATAGGTATTCACCCTACTAAAGATATCATCAAACACTTAATGTGCTGAATTTGGATTCCACATAATTACACATGAATACCCAACTTAAAACCCTAAATCAAAACCAAACCGATATGTATATGATGCAAACATGCAAGAATACATATCCCTATAATTAGGGCTATGAAAAACTGGGGAAGAATGTATCATAGGATCACAAAACCCTAAAATCACCTATGACTCCATAGAAAAACCTCATGCAACCCAAAGAGTCATTCCTAATTCAAATGGTGGGCTTCTAATGGCCAAACAATAATTAAAATAGAATTAAATAAGATTTTAATTCAGATTCTTACCTATTGGGAGACGGATTCCCAATGTAGCTCCTCTTTCTTCAAGCCTCCTTGGTCCAAACTCCTAGATCTCTCTTGATGGAGAAGGAATGAGGGTTTCTAGGGATAGAAATCATAAAATTTTCGGAAGGGAAATGAATTTCTAAGTGGAGGCTATATTTAGGGTTTTCTTCATGAATGAAGAAGCTTGAGGGAGGCTTCCTCTCATTATATAGGACTAGGGTTAGGGTTAGGGCTTATAATGCAAGGAGTCTATTTTACCCTTCATGACTTGTCATGAAGAACTAATTAATAAAAGGGGCTTAGTCATACATTAAGGGTTTAACTAAATGCTAATTAAAAAAAAAAGATTTGTCAAACGGTTTATTCTAGTAGATTTTTTTTCTAGGTCTAGCCCATTAACCTATGCATTAAAGAACACCAAATAATTTATATAATAAACATATCATACATTATATTAATACATAAAAAATAATTATGGCAATTTACAATAATGTCCTAATCTAGAAATGTGGTAGTGACAAGTCTACCCTCCTAAAAAATTTCGTCCTCGAAATTGAATTGAACTAGAACAAGAACAAAATCAAATAAGGAATTATACCTCAAGTCTCGAAGAGATACGGGTATTGCTCGCATATTTCGTCCTCTCTCTCCTAGGTTGACTCGCCTGGAGAGTGATGTCTCCATGCAACTCGAACCAAAGGAATAGTCTGGTTTCGCAACACCTTCTCTCTGCGATCCAAGATCTCTACAGGCTGCTCAGGATAGCTGAGAGTCAGACCAACCTTGATCTCTGAGTGATCTAGTACATGACTAGGATATACCACGTACCATCTCAGCTGCGACACGTGGAATACGTCATATACTCCCTCTAGTGCAGGTGGCAAGTCTAGTCTATAAGCCACTACACCGACCCTCGCAAGAATACCGAAAGGTCCGATGTAGCGTGGACTAAGCTTTCCGCCTCCACTAAAATAAATCGTGTCCCGTGTCAGAGAAATCTGTAGGAACACCAGATCTCCAACCTAGAACAAAACAGTCTTAACACGCAGTCTAAAACAAAACAATCACATGCCAGAAAAATAATAAACCCATACCTGAAACTCTAGGGGTCTACGGTGGCTGTCGGCCCAATGTCGATGTCTGTCCTGCGCCACTCGCAGTCTGTTTCTGATGAGTTTCACCTTTTCTGCTGCGTCCACGACCATTTCTGGTCCAAACAAGGCTCTCTCTCTGACGTCATCCCAAGATAATGGTGTACGACACCTTCGTCCATATAAAGCCTCGAATGATGATATCTTAATGCTGGCCTGGTAGCTGTTTTTGTAAGCAAACTCTATCGGGTGTAGATGATCCTCCCAAGAACCTCCGAGATCTAGAACGCAAGTGCGTAGCATATCCTCGAGAGTCTGAATAGTCCTTTCAGACTGCCCGTCTGTCTAGGGGTGGTTTGCGGTACTAAACTTTGAGCTGAGTGCCCAAGCTAGCCTGCAGACTCCTCCAGAAGTGGAAAGTAAAATGACTATCCTGATCCGAGATGATGCTCACAGGACCCCATGTAATCTGACAATCAGCCGTACGTACATCGCTGCTAGCCTCTCTGTCGATGTACCCACCTTGAAGGGTAAGAAGTGGGCTGATTTGGTCAACCTATCCACGATGACCCAAATCGCGTCCTTTCCTCCTGGAGAACGCGGAAGCCCTGAAACAAAATCCATGGTCACGTGCTCCCACTTCCACTCTAGAATAGGTAAAGGTTGAAGCAATCCACCTGGCCTCTACCGATCCGCCTTTACCTGCTGGCACACTAGACACCGGGATACGAAGCATGCTACCTCGCGCTTCATACCATACCACCATACGTGATCCCTCAAGTCTCGATACATCTTGTTGGCATCGGGATGCATCGAGTACTGAGAGCGGTGTGCCTCCTGCAAAACCTCCTCGCGCAGCTCCCCGCTCGGCACACACATCCTCGTACCGTGCCGTAAAGACCCATCATCCGCAATAGTAAAGTAGTCTAACAATCCTGTCCGAACCTGTGCCCTGATACTCCTCAGAGCCTCATCATCATATTACGCAGCTCTGATTCTGTCCATCATCTCGGACTGTATCTGTAATCCCTATATCTGAATCTCGATACCGGGAACTAGCACCTCAATTCCCAAGCTTTCTAGATCAGCCAACAAATATCTATCTATCGTCAAGTACATAGCCATCGGATACCTGCTCAAGGCATCGGCGACTACGTTGGCCTTTTCTGGGTGGTACTGTAATGAGATGTCAAAGTCCTTCATCAACTCCAACCACCTCCTCTGTCTCATGTTCAGCTCCTTCTGTGTAAACACGTACTCAAGCTCTTATGGTCTATAAAGATCTCCACATGCTCTCCGTACAGACAGTGTTTCCACAGCTTTAGAGCGAAGATAATCGCTACCAACTCCAAATCGTGGGTGGGGTAGTTCTTTTCATGAGGGCATAATTGCCTGGAAGCATAGGCAATTACCTTCCCGTGCTGCTGAAGAACGCAACCTAAACCCTTCCCTGAAGCATCACTGTAGATAGTGAATCCACCTATCCCTGATGGCAATGTCAAAACTGGAGCTGTCATTAATCTCTTCTTCATCTCATCAATGCGGCCTGGCAATCCTCCGTCCAGACAAAATCTACATCTTTCCTGGTCACCCTAGTCATTGGCGCTACAATCCTGGAGAAGTCTTGAACAAACCTCCTATAGTATCCTGCTAGCCCGAGAAAACTCCTGATCTCAGCTATCGAACTGGGGGTAGCCCACGACTCCACTGCCTCGATCTTCTTTAGGTTAACTGATATTCCGTCACCCGTCACCATATGCCCAAGAAATTTAACCTTGTTAAGAAAGAATTTGTACTTTAAAAGTTTCCCGTACAGCTTCCCATTCCTGAGAGTCTCTAAGATCATCATCAGGTGCTCTTCGTGCTCCTCTGGGGTCTTGGAATACACAAGAATGTCGTCGATGAACACCACCACAAACTTGTCAAGGTACTGGTGGAACACCTTGTTCATCAAGTTCATGAATACTGCCGGTGCATTGGTTAAACCAAATGGCATTACCATAAACTCAAACAGGCCATATCTGGTCCGAAAGGCTGTCTTCGGCGTGTTTTCTCTCTTCACCTTCACCTGGTGATAGCCTGACCTCAAGTCTATCTTTGAAAATACCTTTTCCCCACTCAACTGATCGAAAAGATTATTTATCCTCGGCAGTGGATATTTGTTCTTGATAGTGAGGTTGTTCAGAGCTCTATAATTGATGCACATGCGCACCGTATCATCCTTCTCCGGTACGAACAATACCGGAGCTCCCTATGGTGATGAACTGGATTTGATGAAGCCTTTGTCCTGCAGCTCCTTAACTTGCTTCTTCAGTTCTGCCAGCTCGCTGTTGTTGACTCTATAAACATGTTAAGGAATTCAACATCTTTGTCTGGCGGCAAGCCTGGCAACTCCTCTGGAAATACATCCAGGAACTCCGCTATCAGAGGATGTGGCAACTCCTCTTCTTCCATCCTGGCTCCACAAAAAGTGCTTCTGCTCTGCTCTACTGCTCCTCTGGCGACCTCGAACTCCGGCTCTCCTGGTGGTCGAAATACTACTATGCCTCCATGACAATCTATTGTAGCATGGTGCCTACTCAACCAGTCCATTCCGAGTATAATATCGTATCCCGGAAGTGGCATAACGAGTAAGCACACGCTCAACTCTCGGTCTTCCAATGATACACTCCGGTCCTTGCAATAATCACTGACTAAGATAATGCCTCCGCCAGTCATGATCTTGCAAGTCCTATCTAATGGTTCCGCCTCTAAATGATGCTTAAGAGCATAAGATACAGACACGAAACTATGGGAAGTGCCAGAATTAAATAATGTAAATACTAGAATAAAATCGAGAAGAACTGAACCTGTAATCACGTCTCCGGCTGGCTCAGCCTCCTCGACCGTCATGGCGTATGCTCGTCCCTGGGGTGCACCTCTCTGCTGGTGCTGGTGCTGAGCAAACCTCGGCTGCTATGGTGGAAGTGGAGGTCCTCTCTGCTAGCCTCCTGGTACAGTAGGTACCCTGGCTGGTCCCCTCTGAGCGGCTGCTCCACCCTGACATGGACGAGTCTGAATAGATGGACAATCCCTCAGCTGATGTGCTGACGATCCACAGGACAATCATGTACCCATCATCTTCCTGCAGATGTCTCTAGTGTGCCCTGCCTTTCCGTAGTACGCACACTGGACAGTGGGCTGAGTCTGCCTCTGTGGTTGCTGCTGCTGGGTGTGTCCCCGAGCTGGTGCCTGGTGCTACTGATGCTGCTACTGGTAAAGCCTCTGTTGTTGCTGAAAGTATGGACGCTTGCCCGATCCCGCACTACCGTTCTCTCCTTCTGAAGCGTCGCGTCCTCTCTTGGGCTTGAGGTTTAAGTCATCCTCAGCAATCTGGGCATCCATCAAAATTCCCTCAAATGTAGCAGTGCGACGTCCTGAAGTGTGAGACTTGATCTCCCTTGTCAGCCCCTTTTTGAACTTTCGGGCCCTATATCCTAGATCTCGATCATCGATGGCGCAAAACAACTCAGGCGGCAAAACTCTATGGCATACTCATCGACTGACATGCTTCCTTGGACCAAGTCATGGAACCGACTCTCCAAGGCTCCCAGGGCAACATCAGGAAAGAACTTTTCCTTGAAGAGCTCCTTGAAGAGCTCCTTGAAGGCCTCCCAAGTAAGTCCCCCAATAATGAGTCTCGGCTCAGTGCGAAACCACGTCAGCGCGATGTCAAATATCTGACTGTCGGCGGCCTCGATCTGAAGAATCTTCGAAAGCTGCGCCAAGCGCAAGTTCCTCTCTATATCCGCTAGCCATCGTCGACGTAGAGTATCCCCTCAGTACCCTTGAACTCCCGAGGCATCATCCTCTTGAAGTCCACGATAGTACCCGACCTCTGGTGGTGCTGGCCAGGATGCTGCTGCTGCTGTGCAACTCTCTCCACAGCCTGGAGAGCCACCTGATGAGCATTCTCCGTGCTATACCTCATCAGCTCGGTCTGTTCCTAGTGCACCTTCGCCTGCACCCTCTGAGCCTCAGCCTGGACTCGTTGGACCTCCGCTGATGTCCTCTGAGCATCAACCATGCCCTGGATCAGTACGAACATCTGTGCCCCATCAACGGGCACACCTCCGGGAAACGGAGTCGGTGGTGGTGGAAGAGGCTCCGTCAAAGCTGTGGCAACCCTCAGAACAGGTGGGGGAGGAGGACACCCAAAAAATGTAGATACTCCCATATGCATAGGAGATGTAGGAGGAACTACGGATGTCTGTCCAACAGGTCGAGAGGTGTCAAACCTCTCTGAAGTTGCTGCTCCCAGTCTCAAGGACCTAGTCTTCGGCGACATCCTGAAGACATATTGAAAAGAATCAATTAAGGTAATAGACACGATATCATCAAGGAAGGACAGTAAAAATTCTAAGGAAAGTAATCATTCAGAATAGCATTATAAGGATCAGAAATTCCTAATTATGATTGAGCATATTCTCGGCCTAAATCCTATTTTTCTAAAGCAGGCTCGTAGCAATACTCTAAGCGAGCACCACTACGATATCGCTCTAAATATGAATCTAGACCTGCATGGGCCACCACTGAAAATGTGTCACGACCCGCACCCGAAAATTGGACATGAGCCGTGGGTACGTCCAGCTTACGCCGCAGCATCGGCGGTAGAACGCTGTCTAGGTCTCAAGGCTATCAAACATAACTCATAACCTGTCAATGATCTCAACTCCATAGGGAGGACAATTATAATACATTGATCAACAATTTAACATATACTCAATCACAAAGACTATTTGGAAAATAAATGGCACGACGAGATATAAGGATAAAGAGTACTGACATAAGTCGAGCACAAAAATAAATACAACACAAGTCTAGAGTCTAGTTGTCCACATAAAGTCTCAACAAAATATACAACCCAAGTCTCAGTTCTAGAACAATGATACATAAATAAGACAGTCTAAATGCCTGTAGGTGGTGTCTCCTCTAAGGTGGGAAATTCCTCTAGGATTTCTGGTACAAAATCTCCCTCTGCTCCTGGGCCATAGTGGGTAGGACAGAAGTCCTCCAAGTCCTCTGAAAAATGTTATCTAGTCAGGATTGGAGCGAAGCACAAGCACTAAATAGCAGTTTCATTTTTATTGACAAAACTATAAAAACAGTGTAAGAAAATACAAGATGAAAGAAATACTAGAAATATGGAATACTAGAGAATATGTAATAAGCAATAGAACATCTAGCAATGAATATAAATATAAGTGAATGCTAGAAAAAGTGAACTGAAATAAAGAATAAATATCTGGCTATGTGTTTAAAATATCAGTTTATTATGTGATCGGCTTGGGACGAGATCAGGCTTGTTATATATGATTGGCTATGATACATGTGAAGTCAGGCTAACCATCTGGTTAGCTATGATGCGAGCAATAGTCAGGCTAATCATATATAATAGGCTATGAGGCATGTAAATGGTCAGGGTACACCCAACGTGATGTGTGGGGTGAGCTATGATGCATGTAAGGTAGGGTATGATCACATAATCTGCTAATATTTCTTCATCCCCAGCTAGCACGATGGATTCCAATCATGACTCCTCATGACAGGTATCTATGATGCTAACCCGTGTATCCACAGTGTCAGAATCGAGTATACTATACAACTAGAATTATAGAATTAATCAACAAGAATAAAAAATGTCAAAGAATATACTCGCCTGTGGTCCTGAGGAAGGTGTGAGGATCAATATCCAAGGCGAGATCACAATGACCTAATTATGGAATATCAATGTCAAAATACTGAATTAAAGGAATAAGCATGTTTAACTAATTAAATACGAGGCCTCTAGGTCATACTAAAGTCTACTGGTCAATACTAGTCTCACACTAGCTAATTATTTGTCATACTTAGTTATAAACACTAGGGTGTACTCATAACACCTCTATATCTACTTTATCTAGGTATTACCTTAACTATGTATTATCACTTTAGCTATCCATTATACTAGCAATAAATCCCAAATACCTTAGCTAGAGTTAAAACTTGATCCTAGTTCCACTTTAACCCATGATACCTTGGTGTCACTATGTCTATGATACTAGGTATCTCAATACCCATTAGATGTATAAATACCGATTCATGTAGATACTAGATAGACACAACTCGTAAACTTAGTTATTAAGTTTAAATCTTGATATCTAGGTTTACTAGATACTACCAATACATATAACTCATATATATATATATATATATATATATATATATATATATATATATATATATATATATATATATATATACATAAACCAGTATACTACTAACTATATACAACTAGCTAATTTAGTAAATAACTAGACTAACCAACCCTAATGCCTGAGACCCGGCTTTCCCTGATTTCTAACTGCACAGTGATCCTCTAGTTGATACTGGGATACTGCTACTGTGCAGTTAAGTTCCTATTTCCCCCTGCTCTACTATACTGCCTCATGCCTACCCCCATAACCTATTGCAGTACACAGGTCCTATATACAATACCTTGATAATATCCCCTGATCATCACAGGTACACCAACTCTCTCTTATGGCTCCTCTAACTAAAAACACAACTCAAGGGGTACACTGTCACTCACATACCTCACTGAGACACTAACTACCTCAGTCACAATAAACACTGAAAATAGGTCACTGGACTGAGACACAACACTCACACACCTCACTGAACTGACATATTCTGTGCACACTCTCCCCTTGCTGATACACAGTTCAAAATGTTGAACAAGGTAGCCACAGTTCAGTTTTGAACTGCACAATGCCAGCTCCAATTCACAACTACTTCAGTCCCTTATGCAGCATCAACTTCTACAAGTGTGCCACTGTGTACATCATGCTCACTAATCTGTACAAGTCCAATATTTCTAAGCCACTGTGTACATCATGCTCACTAATCTGTACAAGTCCAATATTTCTAAGCTAACATCTAGGAAGACCTGTTCTGATACACTGATACCTAACGATCTACAGTTACTTGATTAACTGTCCTACAGCTACTGCCAATCTCCCTCTATACTCTAGTATCAGGTACACTGCAGCCCCAGTTCTCAATGCACATAGACCTTAAATACTCTACACTCACTGCTCACTACACAGTTTCAGAAACCTACTGATTCTCTATAGTCTATTCACTGATATACCTAACACACAGTGAACTGATTCTCACTGAACCACAGAACTCACAACTCAAGTTACTAGAACTGCTACCTCTCATTCACTTAACCTGGTGTTGAACACAAATGATTCACTGCACTTACATTCTACTGCTATCCCTACATAGATACGTTCTCTTGTTCCAGGCACCCATATTCCTAGTGAACAAGTGATCACCATACTACCACTGACACACATAGTGATACATGATACATTGGTCACATATTCCCTACACACTACTATGTGAGGAAACCGATACTAAATTTCTCCCCTTCTATGCTGATACACAATACATACACACTGGAAAACTTTGATACTGGCTCACTGAAACTCAGCAACCACAGTGGGGAATCCAATACTAAATTTACTCCCCCTCCTACACTATGTGCACACACATATATATATATTGCTCTTGAGTGACACTGATACATACAACTAACCAATTTACCCTCATGATACACTTCACCATTTACTCTAAAATCTGATGCACTACTAGCTGCTACTGCTCTGGAATGAGCGTTGTGGCACACCCAAGGCAAACACCTGATACTCATCCCCTGATCCACACAACTCCCTCTCACTAATACTGAGACACTACTCAACACTGATGTGGCACACCCAAGGCAAACACCTGATACTCATCCCCTATCTAAATCCTATACACAGGCATAAACACCTCTAGTCACCCCCTTCAAAATTGACACAGTGCATACAATGCACAAACCCGACTGTACAGGCCCGACTTCCCACGTAGTAATCCCCTCTACAGAATGACACAAATCTATCATTGTACATACGTGCATATACATATATATATATATATATTATACATCAAAATATGTAAGATTAGAATAGATTAGATAGGTATTCACCCTACTAAACATATCATCAAACACTTAATGTGTTGAATTCGGATTCCACATAATTACTCATGAATACCCAACTTAAAACCCTAAATCAAAACCAAACCCATATGTATATGATGCAAACATGCAAGAATGGGCTACAAAAAATTAGGGAAGAATGTATCATAGGATCACAAAACCCTAAAATCACCTATGACTCCATGGAAAAATCTTATGCAACCCAAAGAGTCATTCCTAATTCAAATGGTGGGCTCCTAATGGCCAAACAACAATTAAAACAGAATTAAATGAGGTTTTAATTCGGATTCTCACCTATTGGGAGATGGATTCCCAATGTAGCTCCTCTTTCTTCAAGCCTCCTTGGTCCAAGCTCCTAGATCTCTCTTGATGGAGAAGGAATGAGGGTTTCTAGGGCTAGAAATCCTGAAATTTAAGGAAGGGAATGAATTTCTAAGTTGAGGCTATATTTAGGGTTTTCTTCATGAATGAAGAAGCTTGAGGGAGGCTCCCTCTCATTATATAGGACTAGGGTTAGGGTTAGGGTTAGGGCTTCTAATGCAAGGAGTCTATTTTATCCTTCATGATTTGTCATGAAGAACTAATTAATAAAAAGGGTTTAGTCATATATTAAGGGTTTAACTAAATGCTAATTTAAAAAAAAAAAGATTTGTCAAAGGGTTTATTCTAGTGGATTTTTTTTTAGGTCTAGCCCATTAACCTATGCATTAAAGAACACCAAACAATCTATATAATAAACATATCATACATTATATTAACACATAAAAAATAATTATGGTAATTTACAATAATGTCCTAATCTAGAAATGTGGTAGTGACAGTTTGGGACGCCTTACTATTATACGTGTGGTGATGATAAATCTTGTAACATGTTGCTTGCCTGTGATTGAGACACCTAGGATTGTTTGACCTAGTACTGACTGATGGATTGTAGAGTAAACCCCACATGCCTTAGACAGTCGTGACCATATTCTTAGGGTATTATGTACTCTAGTATACGTAGTTGGCTTTGTCTGCCCCCATTATCTAGTATTCTAGTTCTGGGACATGATGGTATATATTATAGTTATTTAAAATAATATGACAATTAGTTGGTAGTCATTCAAAGCATAAGAGTTAATTAATCATTTAACTACAATCAATATAATTATTTCAAATCCTATATATAGTCAGCTAGATCATTCACACAAATACTAAAATTTAATATAGTTAATATGAAAGTATTATTATGTCATTGCATTTTTAGTATATATTTATTCTAATTACAATAAGGAATCCATATGTAAAGTAATTATATAAAATTAATGATAACTAATATAAAAACTACTAGCATGTTGCATATAAGATAGTTATTCAAAATAAAATGATAATTACTTGGTAGTCATTCAAACAATAAGAGTTAATTAAGCATTTAACTATAAACAACATAATTATTTACAATTAATATAATTATTTCAAATTTCATGTGTCGCCAGTCAAGGTCATTCACACAATGGTAACGTTACTCTAATATAGTTAGTACTGAAGTATTAGTTCCATGTTATAGTATTTTTTATTTATTTATGGGCAACAAAATGTATGCGGCAAAAAAATTAATGACAGCTTATATGGAACTATTAGCATATATGATAGTTATTAAAAGACGGTCGTATTATTTTTTGGCTTAAAGTGAATGTACACCTCATAATTGGCCTTAAAATATTTCTATAATAAATGTCTTACAAATATATATGTATATACAATAAATATATTACAAATAATTTTTTGTATAATAAATATCCTATAAATATTTGTAATGAAATGACCTCAAAATGTTATAATAAAAAACAAATAATGAAATGTTTGTACCTAAAGTCCAAGTATTTTTATTTATTTATAAAAACGATATATCTGGACCCAAATTTCAAACACAAATCTTTTATATATATATATATATATATATATATATATAAATGGTTATACCCAAGCCCAAAGTCTTAACATTTTCTTATACAAATAAATCGGGTCAATCTGGAAAAAGCCCAGCCCGCAAATATCCGGATTCTAGGTCGAAATGGACTTGGATTTTGGTTTACTTGACCCAGCCCGACCTCTGATCCGAACTGGCCCGGCCCATACCCGGTTTAACCCGGTCAAAAAATGGACCCAGGCCGGCCGGGCCCAATAGACACCCTTGGAATGTATTAAAGTGCAAAATAAACAAGAAAGCTATTCTATTCCGGTGGGGGACTATCGAACATAAGCCACAAGTATAATAATAGTAACTGTAAGCAGAGGCTAATAACCGAAGTCCTCTCCTCTCCTCTCCTCTCCTCTCTGCCTCTTTCCAGATCGAGCTCCTCCATCATGTCGGAGCGAGGTATCCCCCCATTCTCACTCTCTTAGTTATTCATAATTAATCCTATTCTAACTGCTCATGTTTACTAATTAATCACGATCGATCGGAGAAGAAGAAGAAGAAGAAGAAGAAGAAGAAGAAGAAGAAGGAGGGTTGTGGATTTATTTTTTCGATCGATCAATGGTTGGTTGGCTGGTTTTCTTTAGGAGAAATCTAGGCTTTCATGTCCCGATCTAAGAAATTTATATCGATCCGAACCACAATTTGGTCACATTTCTAACCTGGGCCGATTCGAGTTCATCACAAATAGGTGCCGTGTCCCTACCTTGTCGTGTCCGTGCAACCCAGAGCAAAGTGTTCCTTTTCCTTGCCCAAAATTGTATTATACCGACACTATTTAGTTTTTGAAAACACCTTCTTCTTTCTTCATGTAATCGAAAAAAAGAGGTAGCTGCATGAACCGTCTCTCTACCTCTACCACCAAGCTAGTGTTGCGAACGTGGTACCAAGGAAGAACCCAAAGACACGATGCTAACGTTGTTTGTAGACTTCCACCTATCGTTTCGAGAGAGTTACAATTTACAAGAAATGAAAGCCCTATTTATTTATAACAAGAGATTAGGGCGACGTCCGACTTTAGTATAATTACTGCCCCTACTAATGTATTACCGAACTACCGTTGTACGGACGTGCATTTTTTTGTTGTTGTTGCCCTTATTCATAAACTAAACAGAAGGTTGGATCGACGAATCAGGTACTAGGGAATCTGATCAAAGCTCCACGTTCTCTAAGAGCAGATGAAACATTGAGGCTAACAACTGAAGCCACTCAAATAGTTTGTTTGAACAACATGAAAAAAAGTTACGAATCGTATAAACTGAAGAGGGCTCTAGGCAACTTGTCTGTGCCACACTCATAACATCTTCTTCTTTTTAATATTGTTAATATAGTTTATTCTGAAACATCACCAATAAAAAACAAGTCGGAACGATTCAACTGAAGCCACCAAAGTAAAATTTAGTGGTTTCTGTGTTGAATTTCTTGGGTTTGTCTTCGGGGATGAAGCCTAGGGGATTCTTCACTAGTGGAGAGACTGGAAAGAGAGAATAAATCTATTTTGTTTCAGGGTTTAGTTTAATACTTTTTCCTGAAAATTTGGTTCACCACACCTTTTTTGTCTAGTTGAATCGTTCTGACTTGTTTTTTATTGGTGATGTTTGAGAATGAACTATATTAACAATATTAAAAATAAGAAGATATAAGGTCCTAAAGTTCTGTCTCCTTTAAGAAAAAATTACGGTGTCAACATTCAAGTTATTCTGGAGTTGATGGAGCAGATGGCCCAAGGAAGGCTTGCTATTATGGATACGTGAATTCAGTATATATTTATTAATTTCTTAATCAGGGAAAACAATTTGCACTTGTGAATACCTGTTGGAACAAATACAAACATAAAGCAAGCTAGCAAACTTTTGCAAACTTATACAAGGTAGGTGTTACTGAAAAATATAATTGTCTGCCAAATACCTGAGTACTAGTTGATACGGATCACATGACGCATACTGATCGAATTTTTTTTTTTCAATTGATAAGAGTTTGGTATAAATTTAGCCATTGCAAACTTATGCAACTGAGTACAAGATATGTTGCAAGGACAAGGATTTGACAGGAAATCTTTCAGACACCGCGACATGGATTCGGCACCTATTTTGGTGTGTTCTAGTGTATTTCAGAGTGTCCACGGCGACGGCGTGACTGACATGACATGACATGGACGGCATGAATTTTGGAGTGTCCATGCTTCTTACAAGCGGAAGTGAAAAACTAATTCAACTCAAGTTTATAAAAGACTGATACATACAACTTTAATCAAACTGATACTCTGCTGTATGCTTCTATCCTGCATGTATTACAAAATAAATGTGAACAAGTTAATTAGTCTCTCTCTCCGAGCATGTGAGTATATATTTCAAAATAATAAGCTACTTGCACCTTATCTGATCAAGGAGTGTTTTTTTTTTCCTTTTATAAGATTTAATTAGTACAAATAATGTGTTGTTTTCATTTTCCTTCATTTTCGGTTTTTCTTTGTGCCTATTTCTATATGGGCTCTTTAAATCTTGTTATTTTCCCCTACCTTCTCTAATAGTATAAAAATGTTGCTAGGAAGTATTTCCGAAGGACGACCTATGTCAAACAAAATTTATGGTTTAGGGGGGATGTCAAAGTTTTGGGTCGTGTATGCCCAATAAATAGATTTTGAGGACCTATGTCAAATAAACTACCTTTTTTATAATTTAAAGTATCAGTTGTTTAGCTTTTAGTCCTTATAGTTATTAATTCTTTCATTTATTGCAGGTGGCTCAGATGGAGAAGGCACAGGGGGAGAAATACTTGAGGGAGAAAATGGCTACCATTTGGATCCTAGTGATCCAAACTATGATGATTCTGAGGTATCTAATGAACTATTAAAATTTCATTCTTTTGTATTCTATTTAAGAATTGGCAAATGATTTATACAAAATCATTCAAAGCTACAAATTTTAAGATTTTGCCTGGTGACTTAGCATCAGATCTACTACTTTTTTGCTCGATAGTATCTGTTGTTAGTGACCACTTGTTGAGATTTAAGTAGGGCTGCCTGCCTATATGACGACTTACTGCCATAGCATTAAGACTTCCTATCCTATTTACATTGTTAGCATGCAACATGAGTACTCTTACCTTAGAAAATGAGTGCAAAAAAATGACTCACAAATCTGCAAGATTTTATTGGGAATGTTCTTCTGAATGTAATTGAGGACTTAATCAATCATATAATCTAGAAACTCAAAAAGAAAATCAATCATATCATGCTGTTCTCTATGTTAAAATGCAGAAATCTGTAAGAGGCTTTAGTCTAATGATGCCGAGAATTTTTTTACGAATGTAATTGAGGGCTTAATCAATCACATAATTAGAAGCTCAAATAGATCAACCAATTAGGTGTGTCTAACTGATAGATTGGGTGACAAAGTCGAAATGAGAACAGAAAAATAAGGTGGAACAAAGTTTCAGTTGTTTATACTTTACATGTCATTGGGTCCTAGACTAGGAAGCTTGTACATGTGAAAATTGCTACATTTCTTGTATATATGTGTGTTGTTGTGGTGTGGGCACGTACCCTTTCAGATTTGCATTGTGACTTGTGAGTCATCTTTAACGACCATACACACCATCCTTATTAATCTTATGCCTAGAAAGATAAACAAATTCAAAAATCTTGTGTATCACTTATCCAATCTCTTTAATTATATTATTGAAAAGCCAAATTTTGCAATTACTTAATTGATGACAAATCTTTACTTCTATTATTAAAAAATTCATATTGAAGTTAATTGATAACGAGTAGGAAATCTTCAAAACTTAAAAAAAAAAATCCATTTATAGATGTTTTGAGATCGTAAATAATTACAAACGATATTGGGGTGATCAATCATGCACTTTGATATATAGGAATAAACATTTCCTGTGTTCCCATGGAACTATATAACTCCAGTGAGGTTGTTGTGTCTGTATCTAGTCCTGTCACCATGTCCATGTGAAAGCGAAAACTACCACATCCATTTTATAATTGGCTTGGTCACACGAGTTTGACTTTGTACGACACACATGAATTATTTTGTAAACAAGTGAGAACTTATCAAAAATAGGGGTAGCATAATATGAAATATAAGAGAAATAAGATTTTAATTGAAATCAGGGGAGAACAGAATAAAAAAAAAAGGTGAATAAACAATATCAGCTCTTTTTTTTTTTATTAGGAGTGATACACATCAAACTTTCAAGTGCCAACAACAAGGGAATTATTTAAATTGATTGTATTTTTTAGAGCAATTTATGGGGTATTAGAAGTCAAGAAGAAAATCTTAGTTTTTGCAAGAAGTTTTATGAACAATTGCTCCATCTGATGAAATGAAAATATATCAAATTTGCTAAATATTGTTGCGACTCTGGCTTAGTATCAAACTTTGTGTTTAACTAAAGTTCACATGAAAGTATGCTACACTATAAGAAGATATGCCAAGGCACATAGTAACACGATAAGATTTCTGAACTTACAAAATAGTTTCTTGCTTATATGCATATGTTCACTGATGTGATTGTAGAATCTTTTATACATTGGTTAATGAATACTAGAAACATTTTGCAGGAAAACTGTGACTTCGGTCAGATTGAATCATCTGCAGATTTTCAAGACTTCAAAAAGAAGGTCACAATGATAGTGGAGGAATACTTCACCACTGGTGACATCTTGTCTACTGAAAATGAACTGACAGTTCTGGCCCAGCCATCCTACCACTATTATTTTGTGAAGAAGTTGGTATCAATAGCAATGGATAGGCATGACAAAGAGAAAGAAATGGCTGCAATACTTCTGTCAAGTCTCTATGCCGAAGTGATCAACCCACATCAGGTCTATAAAGGTTTCTGCAAACTAGTGGAATCCTCAGATGACTTGTCTGTAGATATACCGAACACTGTAGATGTTCTTGCTCTCTTTGTGGCTCGAGCCGTGGTTGATGAGATACTCCCTCCAGCATTTCTGACAAAACAGATGGCCAGTTTAACAGAAGATTCAAAAGGAATCCAGGTGATAAAAAGAGCAGAAAAAGGCTACTTGTCAGCTCCACTTCATGCGGAGATTATACTGAGGAAATGGGGTGGCAGCAAGAACACAACAGTGGACGATGTTAAGACTAAAATTAACGATCTTTTGATCGAGTATGTAGCAAGTGGAGATAAATCGGAGGCTTTTAGGTGCATTAAAGATCTTAAAGTCCCTTTCTTCCACCATGAAATAGTGAAGCGAGCACTTGTTCTAGCTATGGAGAAACGAACTGCGGAAGGACCCATATTGGACTTGCTTAAGATTGCTTCTGAAGAAGGGCTGATCAATGCCAGTCAGATAACCAAAGGGTTCAACAGACTTGTTGATATGGTTGACGACTTATCTCTTGACATCCCAACTGCAAGACATCTCTTGCAGTCTTTAATATCCAAGGCAGCATCAGAAGGCTGGCTTTGTGCTTCTTCTCTAAGTTCGCTTTACTTCCAACCGGAGAAGAAAGTTGAGGATGATACAGTTAGGCTTTTCAAGATAAGGGCTACTTCTATCATTCAAGAATATTTCTTGACGGGCAATATTCCAGAAGTTACTGGCAAGTTGGAAGCAGAAAACAAGTCATTCTCTGCTTCGCTAAATGCTATCTTCATCAAGAGGTTAATAACTCTAGCAATGGACCGTAAGAACCGGGAGAAGGAAATGGCATCAGTTTTGTTGTCATCACTTTGTTTCCCCGCGGAACATGTCATGACCGGCTTCCTTCTGTTAATTGAATCGGCAGAAGATGCTGCATTGGACATTCCAGCCATAGTGGAGGATTTAGCCATGTTTCTGGCCAGGGCAGTGGTTGATGAAGTCTTGGCACCATTTCACCTGGAGGAACTTGGGAACCACTGTGAGGAGCCTGATTCGATCGGAAGCAAGGTGCTAAATCTTTCACGCTCGTCGCTTCGTGCCCGCCTCTGTGGGGAGAGGATCTTGCGGTGTTGGGGTGGGGGCGGAAGTAGCAAAACTGGATGGGATATTGACGATGTTAAGGACAAAATTAGAAAGTTATTGGAGGAGTATGATTCTGGTGGGGATGTAAGGGAGGCTTGCCGATGCATAAAGGAGCTTGGTATGCCATTTTTCCACCATGAGGTGGTGAAGAAGGCCTTAGTGAATGTTATGGAGAAGAAAAATGACAGGTTGTGGGGATTGTTGATGGTGTGTTACTCCATGGGTCTAATCACACCAAATCAAATGATGAAGGGCTTCAGGAGAGTTGCAGACTGCATGGATGATCTCGTGTTGGATGTGCCAGATGTACAAAAGCAATTCAAGAGTTATGTTGAGCGAGCAAAGCAGGACGGAATGGTTGATCCTTCCTTTTTCACTGACACTGAGCGATTTGGACACACATTAACTAATGGCTCTTCCTAGTAAGACCTAGACCTAGATGCCAGATGGCGACAAATTTTTTAGGACATGTGGCATGGTAAGTCTTTCACTTTTGGGGGATCATTTGCTATCCTCTTACATGTAGACTAGCTAACTGAACTATATATGCGTCAGTGCTATTGAGAAATACCTAATACCACTAGATCAAGGACCTTGTTTATTAAGCTTAAATGATTGAGAATATAGATTTGGACGTAGTACACTAATCACAAGTCATATTGGGTTGTGTAACATCAGGTTAACCATTAAAAATTCTGAATCCATTACCATCCTGTAGGCACTAATTAAACCTGTGATTCCTTGTAGTCAAGTTAGCTAAATAAGTTTCTTATTATCAAGTGATACGCCAAAGGAAATCAAGAGTAGATTGTTAGTATCCTAAGGAATCTTTCGATTGAAAATATTTACTCAGTCAAGTTTTATTTTTAAATGATTTAATTTGAATCATATGGTCGCCTGATCAATCAACATTTTACTCTTTTTTTTATTTTTTTTAACATTTTACATCACTCAAATTAATTCAATAAGTTGTTTGTTGCTTTTGGATGGATTTTGACTATTTGGATGGACTTTAAATCACTGGCAGGACTTGAACCAGTGAACTTGTAGAAGGGGATGATCATTGCTAGCTATGCTTGTTTGTGTAATGATTTTGGAGTGCTAATTCCATGTGTGCATAGCAAGAAAGAAAGGATATACAGGGAACTGGCTGAAATTATAAATATGAACAATACAAGTTTATCTCTTTGATCTTAATATCTTTTGTTATTAGCATAAGGTCCAAAGTTAAAAGTGCTAGGTAGCATGTATAAAGTACAATGTGGGGAATTTAAAGCTTGCTTTTTATATTACCATAGATAACCTGAAGAAGAATCGAATCATGATTTTGACTTCTTTTATACTCATTTCTGTTGAGAAATTCCAATCTAAGCTGTAGTTAGAGCTCCAGCATTTGACAACCAATGCTACTTTAAACTATTGAAGTTATTTGTTGACGAATGAGTATTGAAAGATATATTGATAGAAAGGCAAGCACCCTAGAAATCTAGCAACTAAACATTTTCTTTCTTTAATGAACAAATTGCCCCCTGCTGAATAGATGGTTATTGTTCTTGATCAACCATTGGTGTAAGGATTCTTCATCTAAACTTTATTCTTTCAGTTTTTGTCTTGTATCGTTCCTGATGCCAATTATTCTAGTATCTTGGAACCTATGTTTACCCTTATTCTTTGGTATGCAGTGTCTGGTTAAATTGTGCTAGGCCACTCGTTGACAATCTCTTCCACTTGTAGAACTGCTGATATCTATTTATAAGCTTTGAGTTTTTGTAAGTTATTTCCTTCTTGGAGTTTGCTAACTGTTGAATCTTGTTGCAGGTTACTTTCATCTACCAGTTCCGTCAGGATGATACCTTCAACCAAACAGCTGAGCTCCGAATTTCTACCCCTGTTCCGTTCTTTCCGATAAGTCATGATCCATTTCAACTGAAGATGGAGTACTAATGCAGAATTTTTGTTTTCCAAACAGGAGATAGGAAAAAAATCTATTATTTTCGCATTTTGCATTTTTAGTATTTTTTACACTACAAACGGTTTTGTTTCTCAACATTACCACCATGGTAACACAACTTAGTCTGTAATAACAGCACTCATGGAGTGCTGGAGGCCTAGTTTTTTTTTTTTTTCCACCATCAATGCGGAAACAAGTACAAGCATATTGAATTTTGCCATGATACTGGTTTTTCTTTGTGATACATAGGATGTTCTTTGTTTCACACAAAATTAACTTAACCTGGGCATGAAATTAACCTAACCTGAAACAAAATCAACCCAATCCAAATTCCCCTTCTGTCATCTTGACCCGGCCACTGGCGAGTTTGTAGGATCCGTTTGAAAATTTGAGGCTGGTTATGTATCGATCGAAGGGGATTTACAATTATTTCCTGCTTAAGCTTGGATTGAGAGGAGATTATGTTAAGGGTATATAGCAAGAACTGCACCACTTATTAGAATGCACCAGGCGCAGGCCAAAATAAGATTCAGAGGAATGAAAGAATATAAGGAGCATGCAATTTTTAAGACTTCAAAAAGGATGGGTTGGGAATAATTTGGAATGATATTGTGCTACTACTCCTGCAGTTGCTCCTCTTGATATAGTTTGAACCTATATTGTACACACGGGATTTGGCCAAGCAACCACAACAAATGTTGCAAGCAACTATTTGCGTTCGAATTTTTGACTGGCTTCTTTACTAGTTAATTGCAGTTCCAGATGAGTTGAGAGAGGCTTTACGTCCATTCCTTTCCTTCAGTAAGCAGCTCTCCTAACACCAGCATACTTTCCGCAATGTAAGTATATTTGTACTCTTCTCAATCAAGGATAATACAAGTATAAATGCATCCTTCTAAAGTTTGTAATATTCTTGTATCATTTTCACTTTTCATGTTATAAAAAGTTAATTTATTGGAACACTACAAAACTTACTCGGAGCTAGCTCAGGATCGAGGTTAGTCCAGTTTTGTAGTACTTTTACTCAGGACAACCAAGAACTTACTAGGGACTATCCCTTCCCTCCCTCCCCTCCCCCCCCACAAAAAAAAAACATACAAACATTCTCTCTCTCTCTCTCTCTCTCTCTCTCTCAAATCATTTTTCTCTCTTTCACTTCAAAATCCTAAAGTTCTTCCTTCTCTACCTCTTCCAATTCCAAGAATTAATCAATCATAAATTTCATATTGTAGTAACTACAAATGATTTGGGATTCATTTTGGACGGATTTCTGAAATTTCGAAACCTAAAATGGGTCGCTCTTTCTTTCAAACATAATGTTTGTTAATGCCCAAATATCATAGTGTAGTAAAATAAAATAGGTTTAGAATGAACTTTGGACGAATTTTTGAAGTTTCGGACCGGATTTCGATAAAGAAATTCACCACAATCGCAGCTGAAAAATTTCTACGGTTTTGTATGTTGTCAGGACTGTAGAAATTTTCTACAGTTTTGTATGTTGTCAGGAATGTAAAAATTTTCTACAGCCCTAAGTTATATGATTCATATGAACTGTTTTTTTATGAAATTTTTTGGTTAGTTACTCCAAAATTTCTCTTTTGTTCAGGGAGCTATGCTATTTGAAAAGATGTTGGAGGTGAACTAATAGTATGCAAACATTACACGCCATTTGGAGGAGCATGGGACTATTGAAAATACCAAAATCTTCGAGCCAAATGGAAAGAAACAACTAGGACTGTCAAAAAAAATTTAAATTTTTTGACAGTCCTCGCATCAGTTAGAACGTTCAAATTTTTTGTCGACAGTCTTGATGTAAAGTTGCTGTACAATTATCATAATTATTGACAGTCCCGATACGTTAGTTTTGGTGGTGTTATTCCTCTGGGAACACTCAATTTGCCCTTTTGTGTGAACTCGGTGGAGATTTGGAGGAATCAAAATTTTATGCTTGGTTCAGTAGAGATGTGTAGGAATTAACATTTCACTGTGAATCATATTTCATTGAGTTTGTCCAGTTTTTCTTCTCTTGGAGTTCAGTAGAGGTGTAGGAGTCGCATTCCATTGTGAATGTTTAATTTATTTGTTGTTCTTAGTTTTTTTTTCCCCTATTTTTGATGTAGGATTAGGGTTTTGGAATTTGGAAGAAAAAAGTGGAAGAAAACAAAGGCAAAAAAAATGACTTAAATACTATGTAGCGGTCAGCCCTAAACAATTTAGTTGAGTAACAAACTTGTAAATAAAAAAAATTGGGCAACCCTGAGTAAGTTTTGTAGTGCCTTTAGTAATTGTCTATAAAAATTCCAACCAAACAACTTTTGAAATTAAAGCAACAGAAGCTACAAGAAGAAGCGCATCATAAATTAAAATTATATGACCAAGATCTTAAACCTCATTTGATAATATCATAAGAAGAAAATTTAGTCAAGATGTTAATGACAGTAACCAAGTCCTTGATGAGTTCATTCAAGCAGTTCAGAGAAGAGATCAAACAAAGGTTTTTATAATACTCCACAGTACCAAAACATCAGAAGGCACGATATCTGCTGATAATTAAGTGCATTTGAGTTCTAGTACAATTTCTTTGGATGAATAAAATTCAGATGTTTCTTCCAAGAGAGCTAAATAATTTATTACACACAATTTATACCAAGATCAAGTTAAAGCCAGGATATGAGCAATCAAACACTCGGTTCACTATCCAACCATTCTCTACAGTCTATGTAAACCCCTGATTTTTTCCTAATTATTAAATCTTGGATTTTCCTAATTTTCTTAAATTTTTCGGGATTTTTCTGAAATTAAAATCATGGCTTTTAATTAATAAATGATTTTTAGTTGGCAGTAAATAGTATTAAAATATCAAGAAAATAACATTTTTGGGTGTAAAATAGAAAACTGGACTTGGGGTAATTTTCTGGGATTTTATTGGGCCTCAGACCTATTTTTAAAAAAGCCTAAAAACTAATTTCAAAAATTAATTAATTATTTCTGTTATTATAATATTATTTATATTATTTATATTATTATTATTATTACTATTGTTTTTTTTTTTTTGCTTTGGGCCCGGCCCGGCCCAGTGGGCCGAGCCCGTAGATCCCAGCCCAGCCGCTCCCCCGGGTCGGGTCGGGTCGGGTCGGCCCGCCGCCCGACCCGCACCCGCTAGCTCATCCCTGTCACCGGTCTCCCCCAACCGACCGAATATCCCGCCGCCGCCGCGATTTCCGGCTAACCGCCCCCACGTCGACCGCGCTTCTCCGGATCCCGCGGCCACGACGCCGGCCGAGTCCCCTCGGCTCCCCTATATATTCCTTCCCTCTTCCTCTTCTTCCACCCCCCAAAAACTAAACCCTAACCCTAGATCCCCTACTCCGGCAGCCCCGTTCCCCTGCGCCGACCACCCCGAGTCCGCCGTCGACCTCCTCCAGGAACCGCCCCCTGCTCCTCTCTCCTCCCCGACCTCCAGACGCCTCCACCGCCGACCCCTCCTTCGTTCTCCCCTCTTCTTCCCAAGACCCGCCTCCGGTGGTCTCTGCCGGCGCCCACAGACCCGACGCCGGCCTCCCCTAGCGCCGGCGACCCCCTCGGCACCGCTCGCCGGCGATCCCCCGCCCGGCCGCAGCTCGCCCGCCGAGTCCAGCCTTCTCCGGTGATCTTCCAGCCAGCTGGACACGCCGCGGACGCGACCCAGACGCGGATACGAGCCAGGACACGCGTCCAGGACGCAGAATCGCGTATCGGACTCGTAATACCCCGACCCCGAGTCCGAGGCCTCCCCTCGGTGCTCCTCCATCAGTTCCCGGTAGGTGCCCCTATCAGATGCACTGTCCTTTCCAAGCCGCTGCCCTGTCCGACCGGGACTGACAGAATAAAGCTCTGTCAATCCCGGGATAGTTAGAATTTATAGATTATGGTTATTTAGTAGATTTGTGATTTGTTAGTCTTGATTGTTAGCTAATTTACGATTTAATACAACGATCCCCAATACGTATATTAATTATATATATATATAATAAAATAAAAACCTTATTATATATTACGTAAATTGGTAATTACTTAATAGATAATTTCCTAAATAATTCCAGTATTTAAATACTAATTAGTAATTATTTAATAGATAATTTCCTAAATAATTCCCGTATTTAAATACTAATTAGTTAATAATTAATTCTGAAATGATTTCTAGTATCTATAATACGTTAGTATTTAAATAAGTTTTTCAAAAATAATATTCTCTTACAAATTGATTTATAATATTACCAAAATAAAAACTTAGTAATATTTTCCCCTAAACCTAGATTATTAGAAATAAATTAATTGCTAAAAAACAAAACGATATTATTTTATTATAATCATTCTTTCCTATTCTATCCTACCAGAAACAAAACGATATTTTACCATAAAAATATTTTCTACGATAAAATAAATAAGTTTTATTTAAAAAGGGTTTTGTTTACTAAATTACTATCACAAATTATTATTATTATCGATCGTTGGATTTAAATCATTAACTTAGTTAACTAATCAAGGCAGATTAAACCCTTGTTTAACTCTAAAATCAGATTATTAATAAATGTAGGTCCCTGTAACTAAGGTTGAGACCGTCGCGATTTCTCACTCGCGTCACCAAACCAACCCCAGGCAAGTTTCATATAATTCAAAACTGGTATTTTAGTTGTAATTAAATATGTTGCATGTCATATAGATATATTGAGATGACACTTGATTTCACGGAACCGACTGATTGACTGATTGATTGATTGATTGACTCATTGACTCATTGACTATTGCCTTGGGAACTGGGGAGTGAAAGTTAGCACCCGTGGTCAAAGCCCCCTTATTGCCTCATTGTGGATAGCTGAAGTCCAACCTCACTGGACTGACGCCGCACCGTGTTCACGCGAACACAGATTGCCTCCAACCCAGACCGGCCACGGGATGCTACTTTTCTCAAAACACTTTTAGTGATTGTAGTTTGTCATCATTGCTTCATCGACATTTACTGTTCTTGTTTCATATTTGTTGCATACAAAAAATATAAATACTGTTCAAAACTATTTCATTGCATCATTTTAATTATCGTTAAGATACTGGAATTGGATATATGTTCTTGCTCCCTCCTGACTGGAGATTAAAAATTTTAGGTGATTGCGGTGACGATGATGAGTATGACACCTTTTATGGTCCGGACCAGAGTTCTGAAGCCCTAGCTGAACCTAGCCAGGAGGCCGATGTTTAGTGTTTCCCCTTTTATTTTCCAAATTGTAATAATCAGGGTTGAAGTAATAACCCTGGACCATGTTTTGTTTGATCTTGATTGTAAAAGGATTTCTCTTAGACTTAGCAATAAAAGTTGAATTTCCTTCATGTATTCTGGATGTCTGTGTGTTACTATGGATTGATACAGCTTACTGCCGCCGTCTCACAACGGTGCAGGCTGGGCATGATCCGACTGGACCCAGATTATTGGGATCGGGTCGTGACATGTTTTCAGTGGTGGCCCATGCAGGTCTAGTTTACAACCTTTGGTCTAGTCAACTTAGGCTAGCCAAACAAACCGACTTGCCTTTGACTTTAGGTTTAGTATGACTTTAGGAAAACAGACTCTAAAAACAATTAGAACACTTAGAATTCTTGAGAAAATTTCAAACTGTCACATCATAGGACCAAATTCTTCTATCTATACATACGTACAATTATTTTTGCTTGCTTATAGAACATAGGCTACATTGCTTATGCTTGCTTCCTAAACCTTCCAGAAGATGGCACGAGGAAAGACAACCCGTTCCGGCCCAGCAGAAGAAGAGGCTTCGTCTTCTGAGCACACCCCAAATCAAGCTCAGTCCGACCCCTCTCCGTTGCAGCTCACAGATCGCCCCCATGCTGCAAGAGCTCCCCGCGCTGCCTACACTTCAGTAGTGCATGCAGCTCCACCCATTCCTCCCAGGACCACATCGATTCCAGCCGATGTGACTCCTCCTGTTGCACCACCTGTGCCGGTGGACCCCGCTGAACTCGTAGGCCTGCTACGAGGAGTTCTTGAAGCCCAGAGGGCCCAAGCTGAAGCAAATCGCGAGCAGACCGCGATTATGAAAGAGGGCATGGAGAACGCCCATAATGTAGCCATGGCAGCGCTAGGAACATCCCGGTCAGAACAGGAGCCTGCCAAGGTAATTAAGGATTTAAAAGCTTGGATTCCATCAATGAATTTCTAATCTAACCACAAACCTATTATCCAGGTAAAGGTTGGAACTGTGGAAAACTTTAAGAAGTTGGACCCGCGTCCCTTCAAGGGGACCGAAGGCATCATCTACGCAGACGAGTGGCTAGATGATATGGAGCGACTCCTCAGCGTCGCTCGACTCCCAGACGACCTCATGGTTGAGGCCGTAGCACTCCAGCTGAGAGACTTGGCCAACATTTGGTACCGCAACGAGCCAAGATTTCGAGCTGGAGGGATTTCCTGGCGGCTATTCAAGAAGCAGTTCAAGCGGAAGTTCTTTCCAGAGGCTGCCCTCGAAGCTATGGGAAGGCAGTTTCAAGACCTGAAGCAAGGAGACCGCACAATTGAAGAATATGCGGCTGAGTTCAACAGGCTTGGCAGGTTTGCAAGCCACCTGGTAGACAACCCTGTAGAACGTGCTAAGAAGTTCCGGCACGGACTACGTGAAGAGATCCGCACCTTAGTAGCTGCTAACGGTGCGAAGACTTATGACAAGATGTTGAAGGTGGCCCAAGATGTAGAGGCCAGTGCACCTGCTCGACCCAAGAGGGAGCATCCAGGGTCAAGCAACAGCTATCAGGGCAACAACAAGAGGCACAGCAACAACAACAATAGGCCCTCCTATCCCCAGCAGTCCCAGCAGCAACAGCCAGCAGCGGCCAACAAAGCGCATCAGTACAACCAACCAAAGGCGGTCAACTGCGTCTACTGCAAAAGGCCAGGTCATACCGCCGAGATCTGCCGGAAGAAATTGGGACACTGCCTTGCTTGTGGATCTGCCACCCATCAAGTGAAGGACTGCCCCACAGCATACAACAAAACTGGAGCTGGACAGCAGAGAGGTCCACTGCCTACCCAGCAGCAGCGCTACAACCAGCACAGAGCCGGGCAAGCTTTTGCCTTGACTGTGGAAGAGCCAGAAGCTGAACCCGAGACGGAAGGAGATGTCATCGCAGGTTCCATTCTACTTCATTCGCACCCTGCCTTAGCATTATTTGATTCTGGAGCATCACACAGTTTTATATCTGCAAACTTCATCTCTGCACACCATCTAGTTACTGGCATAAGTAAGATAATCTGTAGGGTTATGACTGGTGGAGGACCAATACCCATTAGTGAGACTTGTAGCTGCCCAGTCACTATCTCAGGACATGAGTTTCAGACTCAGTTCCTAATAATGCCTCTGCCAAACTATGACGTAGTCTTGGGCATGGATTGGCTTAGTCAACATCATGCTCTGATAGACTGTCGAGAAGGCTGCGTAACTCTAGACCCACCTGGAGGACCTAAACTCAAAGTGATTCGAGCACCTGAAGGCGTGGAGGGTGTGTCTTACACATCCATCACTGAAGAAACCGGACCCCCTCATCCCCTCATAGCAGAATTTATAGACGTCTTCCCAGACAATCTTCCAGGGCTACCCCCTGATCGAGATGTGGAATTCTCGATCGATCTTATACCTGGCGCAGCACCAATCTCCCAACGCTGCTACCGAGTGAATCCCAAGGAGTCCAAGGAGATGAAAGACCAAATTGACGAGCTTCAGGCGCAAGGATTCATCAGGACCGGTGCCTCACCCTGGGGTGCACCAGTCTTATTTGTACCCAAGAAGGATGGGACAGTTAGAATGTGCATAGACTACCGGGCATTGAACAACATCACTATCAAGAACAAGTACCCGCTGCCCCGGATCGACGACCTCTTCGACCAGCTGAGTGGAGCTAAGGTTTTCTCGAAGATAGACCTCAGATCGGGTTACCATCAAATCAAGGTGAGGAAGGAAGATATTCCAAAGACGGCATTCAACACCAAGTATGGACAATTTGAATTCTTGGTCATGCCCTTTGGTCTTACAAATGCCCCAGCCGTGTTCATGAATCTCATGAACAAGGTCTTCCACAAATACTTGGACCAGTTTGTCGTTGTCTTCATTGACGACATTCTGATCTATTCGAAGACCAAGGAAGAACACGAGCAGCATTTGAGGATAATTTTGGAAACCCTCAGAAAGGAGAAGCTATATGGAAAACTGTCCAAGTGTGAATTCTTCTTAGACAAGGTGGACTTTCTCGGCCACGTTGTCACAGGAGAAGGCATATCAGTGGACCCCAAGAAGATAGCTGCCGTGGAAACATGGAGTACTCCCAGGTCAGTTGCAGAGATCAGAAGCTTCTTGGGCTTAGCTGGATATTACAGAAAATTCGTGAAGGACTTTGCAAGGATTGCTGAGCCCATGACCAAGCTAACCAGGAAGAATGAAGAGTTCGTCTGGACCGAAGCGTGCCAGGCGTCATTTGAAGAGCTGAAGAGAAGGCTAACAACAGCGCCGATCTTGTCGCTACCCTCAGGATCAGGAGGATTCTCAATTTATAGCGACGCGTCCGGCAAGGGATTAGGATGTGTGCTCCAGCAACATGGAAAGGTAATTGCTTATGCTTCCCGGCAATTACGGACTCATGAGAAGAACTACCCGACGCACGACCTGGAGCTAGCAGCAGTCATCTTCGCCTTGAAGCTGTGGAAGCACTACCTGTACGGCGAAAGAGTAGAGATATACACGGACCACAAAAGTCTCAAGTATGTCTTTACACAGAAGGAGCTCAACATGCGTCAGAGACGATGGTTGGAGCTCATGAAGGACTTTGATATCAGCCTGCAGTACCATCCCGGAAAGGCTAATGTGGTCGCCGACGCACTTAGTCGATATCCGATGGCGATGTTCTTGACGACAGATCGGTACCTACTGGAGGACATGGAGAAGCTGGGACTAGAACTCGTATTGCCTGCAGAGGAAATGAAGAAGCTTGGACGAGAAGCAATAGTACCCGGCGTTGACTTCCCCATGATGCATTTGCAAGTGCAATCTAGCTTGATGGACAAAATCAAGGAAACTCAATTCGAGGACGGAGCATTGTGCAAGCTCAGAGACCAGGTGTTAGCTGGCACACTGGAGGGATTCTCTATTTCAGACGACGGAACACTGAAGAATGGCACCAGACTTTGTGTACCTGCTGGTGAATTGAGGGAACAGCTGATGCAGGAAGCGCATCACTCACAGTATTCCATCCACCCTGGAGCAAATAAGATGTACCGAGATATACGGGAGCACGTATGGTGGTATGGAATGAAGAAGGATGTCTCAAAATTCGTTGCCAAATGCTTGATCTGCCAGCAGGTGAAAGCAGATAGACAAAGACCAGCAGGACTTCTTCAGCCGCTGCCCATTCCAGAATGGAAATGGGAGCACATCACTATGGATTTTGTGTCCGGATTGCCTCGATCCCAAGGAGGGAAGGACGCTATTTGGGTGATCGTAGACAGATTGACTAAGTCTGCCCACTTCATTCCCTTCAAAGTTGGTTTATCCACCGAGAAGTTAGCTGCCCTATACATGAGGCAAATCGTCCGGATACATGGAGTTCCTGTGAGCATTGTATCGGACCGAGACAGCCGTTTTACTTCTCACTTCTGGAAGAGCTTGCAAGAGAGTCTGGGGACCCAACTGAAGTTCAGCACTGCATATCACCCACAGACCGACGGACAGTCAGAGAGAACCATCCAGACGTTAGAGGATATGCTGAGATCTTGCGTCCTGGATTTCGGAGGATCATGGGAGGACCACCTACACTTGGTAGAGTTCGCTTACAACAACAGCTACCAGGCCAGTATCGGCATGACTCCTTTTGAGGCTCTGTATGGACGTCGTTGCCGCACTCCCTTGGCTTGGGACGACGTAGGAGAACGAGTCATGCTGGGTCCTGAGATGATTACAGATGCGGCTGAAAAAGTCAAGGTGATCAGAGACAGACTTCGGGTGGCTCAAGATCGTCAGAAACATTGGGCGGACAGCCGTCGCCGACTTGTTGAGTTCGAAGCAGGTGATAGTGTCTTCGTCAAGATCTCCCCCACCAGAGGAACTATCCGTTTTGGAAGAGCTGGAAAACTTAGTCCCAGGTATATCGGCCCCTTCGAGGTATTGAGCAGAGTTGGAGAGGTGGCATACAGAGTGGCGTTACCACCTAATCTTGAAGGCGTGCACAACGTTTTCCATGTATCGCAGCTGAGGCGTTACATTCCGGACCCGAGCCACATCCTGGATCATTCGGAGTTAGAGATTGGGCCAAGTCTTACAGTACCAGAGCAGCCAGTGAGGATCATAGACCGTATGGAAAAGCAGTTGCGGAACACCGTGATTCCACTGGTCAAAGTTCAGTGGCTCCACCACTCCCCAGGCGAATCCACCTGGGAACGAGAGGCTGAGATGAAGCAGAAATACCCTCATCTGTTTTAAGGCATGTCTACCCTTGTCCTCCCTTCAATTGTAGTAAATTTCGAGGACGAAATTTTTATAAGTTGGGTAGGTTGTAAACCCCTGATTTTTTCCTAATTATTAAATCTTGGATTTTCCTAATTTTCTTAAATTTTTCGGGATTTTTCTGAAATTAAAATCATGGCTTTTAATTAATAAATGATTTTTAGTTGGCAGTAAATAGTATTAAAATATCAAGAAAATAACATTTTTGGGTGTAAAATAGAAAACTGGACTTGGGGTAATTTTCTGGGATTTTATTGGGCCTCAGACCTATTTTTAAAAAAGCCTAAAAACTAATTTCAAAAATTAATTAATTATTTCTGTTATTATAATATTATTTATATTATTTATATTATTATTATTATTACTATTGTTTTTTTTTTTTTGCTTTGGGCCCGGCCCGGCCCAGTGGGCCGAGCCCGTAGATCCCAGCCCAGCCGCTCCCCCGGGTCGGGTCGGGTCGGCCCGCCGCCCGACCCGCACCCGCTAGCTCATCCCTGTCACCGGTCTCCCCCAACCGACCGAATATCCCGCCGCCGCCGCGATTTCCGGCTAACCGCCCCCACGTCGACCGCGCTTCTCCGGATCCCGCGGCCACGACGCCGGCCGAGTCCCCTCGGCTCCCCTATATATTCCTTCCCTCTTCCTCTTCTTCCACCCCCCAAAAACTAAACCCTAACCCTAGATCCCCTACTCCGGCAGCCCCGTTCCCCTGCGCCGACCACCCCGAGTCCGCCGTCGACCTCCTCCAGGAACCGCCCCCTGCTCCTCTCTCCTCCCCGACCTCCAGACGCCTCCACCGCCGACCCCTCCTTCGTTCTCCCCTCTTCTTCCCAAGACCCGCCTCCGGTGGTCTCTGCCGGCGCCCACAGACCCGACGCCGGCCTCCCCTAGCGCCGGCGACCCCCTCGGCACCGCTCACCGGCGATCCCCCGCCCGGCCGCAGCTCGCCCGCCGAGTCCAGCCTTCTCCGGTGATCTTCCAGCCAGCTGGACACGCCGCGGACGCGACCCAGACGCGGATACGAGCCAGGACACGCGTCCAGGACGCAGAATCGCGTATCGGACTCGTAATACCCCGACCCCGAGTCCGAGGCCTCCCCTCGGTGCTCCTCCATCAGTTCCCGGTAGGTGCCCCTATCAGATGCACTGTCCTTTCCAAGCCGCTGCCCTGTCCGACCGGGACTGACAGAATAAAGCTCTGTCAATCCCGGGATAGTTAGAATTTATAGATTATGGTTATTTAGTAGATTTGTGATTTGTTAGTCTTGATTGTTAGCTAATTTACGATTTAATACAACGATCCCCAATACGTATATTAATTATATATATATATAATAAAATAAAAACCTTATTATATATTACGTAAATTGGTAATTACTTAATAGATAATTTCCTAAATAATTCCAGTATTTAAATACTAATTAGTAATTATTTAATAGATAATTTCCTAAATAATTCCCGTATTTAAATACTAATTAGTTAATAATTAATTCTGAAATGATTTCTAGTATCTATAATACGTTAGTATTTAAATAAGTTTTTCAAAAATAATATTCTCTTACAAATTGATTTATAATATTACCAAAATAAAAACTTAGTAATATTTTCCCCTAAACCTAGATTATTAGAAATAAATTAATTGCTAAAAAACAAAACGATATTATTTTATTATAATCATTCTTTCCTATTCTATCCTACCAGAAACAAAACGATATTTTACCATAAAAATATTTTCTACGATAAAATAAATAAGTTTTATTTAAAAAGGGTTTTGTTTACTAAATTACTATCACAAATTATTATTATTATCGATCGTTGGATTTAAATCATTAACTTAGTTAACTAATCAAGGCAGATTAAACCCTTGTTTAACTCTAAAATCAGATTATTAATAAATGTAGGTCCCTGTAACTAAGGTTGAGACCGTCGCGATTTCTCACTCGCGTCACCAAACCAACCCCAGGCAAGTTTCATATAATTCAAAACTGGTATTTTAGTTGTAATTAAATATGTTGCATGTCATATAGATATATTGAGATGACACTTGATTTCACGGAACCGACTGATTGACTGATTGATTGATTGATTGACTCATTGACTCATTGACTATTGCCTTGGGAACTGGGGAGTGAAAGTTAGCACCCGTGGTCAAAGCCCCCTTATTGCCTCATTGTGGATAGCTGAAGTCCAACCTCACTGGACTGACGCCGCACCGTGTTCACGCGAACACAGATTGCCTCCAACCCAGACCGGCCACGGGATGCTACTTTTCTCAAAACACTTTTAGTGATTGTAGTTTGTCATCATTGCTTCATCGACATTTACTGTTCTTGTTTCATATTTGTTGCATACAAAAAATATAAATACTGTTCAAAACTATTTCATTGCATCATTTTAATTATCGTTAAGATACTGGAATTGGATATATGTTCTTGCTCCCTCCTGACTGGAGATTAAAAATTTTAGGTGATTGCGGTGACGATGATGAGTATGACACCTTTTATGGTCCGGACCAGAGTTCTGAAGCCCTAGCTGAACCTAGCCAGGAGGCCGATGTTTAGTGTTTCCCCTTTTATTTTCCAAATTGTAATAATCAGGGTTGAAGTAATAACCCTGGACCATGTTTTGTTTGATCTTGATTGTAAAAGGATTTCTCTTAGACTTAGCAATAAAAGTTGAATTTCCTTCATGTATTCTGGATGTCTGTGTGTTACTATGGATTGATACAGCTTACTGCCGCCGTCTCACAACGGTGCAGGCTGGGCATGATCCGACTGGACCCAGATTATTGGGATCGGGTCGTGACAGTCTACAACTAAAGTTCACTATCCAACCATTCTCTACAGTCTACAACTAAAGTTCACTATCCAACCATTCTCTACAGTCTATACAACTAAATGAGCAGCGAAAAGAAATAAACACACCCAACAACACCAATTAAGAACTTCGAGAGAGGAAATTTGATAATGATAAAAGTTAGGCATCAAAACAATGAGTTTCACATGCATGCACCAAGGGAAAAAATATCGTTGCATCCCATGTCACCATCTACGAAGTTAAAATCATCACGCTCCTGAAAAGCACAAAAGGAATATTAATGCCTGCTGTGGTTTTCATTGATCAAATATTGCAATTTCTAAAATACATAACTTCTTTAAACATTAGGTAAGTGACATACTTCAGTAAGTTGCTTTCCAGAGAACAATTTGTCGAGAATCATTCAACAATACAAATAGCATGAGTTATCCACAACTTATATACAATTCCTAAATACACATAACCGATTCACGTAATAATATTGGGGAGCAACCTAAGTAAGCACAAGTGGGACACCCCAAACAGGTGATACAAGTCCTCAATCACCACATGAGGATATTAACTCCTATGTTTTGGGATTTTATTATGAATCAAGCCACAGAATATTCATAAAGTGAACAAGAAAGTGTCAAGATTCCTTTTGCCATGCTTGTTTTCTGTGAGCGCTAGAAAAAAAAAATGTTACATGCATTCCAATTATATTAATTTTTATCCGAATTTTATTAACTTTTGGTGAATCTCATATCAATTTCCTCAAATACATGATAACAAGTCTGATCAGCATGTTAAATTGAAATATGATTGATGTCCATTTGAAATAGAATAGCTAGGACAAACTGGCTACTATCATTCGAACCTGCTGTTAAATCAACCATGAAACCAGTCCACAAATGTGATATGTTTATTAATATGATCCATCTTCAGTAGAGAATGATTGTACTTGATCAATTTTAGCATCTGTTGAAGAGTTTGTATGGAAAAGACCCGTATAAATTTTGTTGAGCTTTACCCTCCACAGACCGTGCATAAGCGGGAGCCTTGTGGCACTGGGACGTCCTTTTGCTCTTGCAATGAGTGTCTTAATTTCTCCAGTTGAGAAACCAACAAAGACCACTCATGCCACCAATCTCAATAAGCAAGGACAATTTGTTTTAATTCGAGTGCTCTAAAAGAATGATGATAGATAAATCATTCTACAGCTAAACATTTATGATACACGTGGCATATGCATCTTGCTTCACTAGTATGATAGCGTCTCCTCAGCTATTCATCCAAATGAGAAGTCAACAAGTGCCGCATATTGAAGCAGACCTCAAGATATGAATTATCTTCATCCCCTAATGACTTTCTTCATGTTAACTTAGACAGAGAACATTGACCATTAGGAGGAACTTCTATCTTTCCCTGTCTCCTAAGTAGTGTGTTTTACATGCTCCTTGGATGGAACACAGGTATTTGTTACTATACATATGTACTTGTGATTTACTATTTTCTTTGACAAGCATAACTAAAAAATACAAGAATGCAAAACTTTTCTATTATGGTACTATGGTGATGCTGTTTCAGTAGTCATAAAATTGTAGGCTTACAAGCCAATGAACTAAAGGTTGAACAACGAGAAATCCTCAAGATGCTTAATTATAGGGTAAAGTGCAAAAAAATCCCTCCTTAGATTTGCGTTTTTGCAATTAAACACCACTGGATTTAACCCCCCCCCCCCCCCCCCCTTTTAGATTTTACTGTTAACAGACGTCAAATTTGACGTAAAATGACTAATATACCCCAACCCTAACCCTAACCTAAATCCTAATCATATACCTAATCCTAACCCTAAGCCTCACCCTCTCTTCTCTCTCCGGCACCCCCCTCCCTCATGCTTCGACGGCGGCGGCGGGCAGCAGTGTTGCAGCAATGGCGGGGGACAGCGGCAGCAGCGGGGTGCGCAGGGAAGCGGGGGGAGCTCGAGGGGGGCGCGGGGGGGAGGAGAGGGGAACTCGGAGGAGGCGCGGGGGGGGGGGCGGGTGGGCAAGGGGAGGCGCGGGAGGGGGGGGGGAGCTCGGCCGAGGCATGGAGGAGGAGGATGGGGAGACGCAGGGGGAAGGAGGAGAAGGAGGGGGTGAGGGCTGGAGGAGAAGGAGGGGGGTGAGGGGGAAGGAAGAGGAGGGGGGAGCTCGGCAGAGACACGGAGGGGGGGGGAGGGGGGAGCTCGGTGACGAGGAGGAGGAGGAGGAGGAGGGCTGAGATGAAGGAGGAGGCGGAGGAGGGTGAGGGGGAAGGAGGAGGAGGGGGGTGAGGGCTGGAGGGGGTGAGGGGGAAGGGCTGGAGGGGTGAGGGGGAAGGGCTGGAGTTTTATTTTTTTTACCCTTTAATCCTAACATTTAGCTGACAGGAGGGACATTTTGATCAAAAAATTTACTGCGGGAGGGTTTATTTACTCTAAACGTCTAAGATGTATTTTTTGCTTCCGAGGCAAATCTAAGGAGGAATTTTTTGCACTTTACCCCTTAATTATACCTATATAAGGATATTAACTATCAAGAAGACAGGCATGAAGATTCAACTTATAACTCTACTGAAGGAAAAAAAAACATTATAGCACAGACCTATTTGAGCTTGTATAGCAAGGAAAAGGAGTATGTCCTGACATGGGTGTACAGAGCCACTATACTGTCAATGCAGGGTCTGAGTATAGGAAGTGATACATTGTCATATACCGTAGTTGTACTATATCAGGGTATGAGTAATATCAAATCCCCAAAACTAACAAAGTAGGAATTTTGGAACTTGCGGTGAGTAAAGAAAACATAAAGTGCACTAGAAAGTAGTCTGGATTGATTTCACATCCAAATCAATATAGTATGTTGAGGCATGTTATGGTCTAAGCTACAGGTCTCTCATTCAGTATGAGAATAGTAATAGCAGCATCGCACAGTATTGATACTACTATTAGGCAAAAATTCATCTCATTGAAGAGAAATGGGGTCTTATGTGAAGTATCTCAATTACAGTGGGGTTATAACTTCATGACACTGCTGAATATTTGGTGGACAGAGAGAAGTTAGACAGTGAACTTAAGAAGACAGAAATGAGAAGAGAAGAGTGATAGACTAAAGCTGCCAATCGGAGGATATAGCACAGGAATAAGCAGATGTCTTATCCATGACAAGGAGGTAACAGGAGGCTGCCATTAAATATAAATGCCATTATATTCTGAAAAGTGTTCATCAGAAGACAGATAACTTACATGTTTGGGCCTTTCAGTATCATTTGACCTGATATATGAGGTGCTAGATATTGTGAATGAAAAACTGTGATGGAATTTTTTGTATGAGGAATCAGAGACGACAAAAGTTGAGATTGCTCCATACAAATACTATACACTTGTGAACCCAGAAACAAGGTTTGGACAAAATATTCCAAAATCAGTATGAAAAAATTTGAGTTTCATGTGTCATTTCTACTCCTGGTCTACTTTGTTCTGCAATAATATGTAGGACAAGAAAACTGGAAACTGAAGTTAAACAAAATGACTGAGATAGCTGTAGAGCTATGTTGCACTGACATGGGAAAATGGTGTCCATATTTGTACGTGCCCGTACACATAATGCGTTCATGCAATATATGTGACTACCTACTGTATCTATCATGCAACATAGCTATAGAGCAATGTAACAAAACATAAACCTACTAATTCCTTACATCAGAGAGTATAAAAGCTGAACTCGCAAAAATAGGAGAAAGATTTGTTCAAATAGAACACATGAAACACATCAAATCTCAATGGACAGCTAGGAAGTACGGACACTTCAAAAATAGGTGGTGTGTCCATGTGTCAACAATATTGGACACTCCAAAATATACTAGGATACACCAAACTGTTGTCGTCTCTTGATCGTAATGACGTATTCGAGTCCCTGCGACATAGATGGAGAGTATATGCTAAGTTTTGTTTATAAGAAAATGCGGAAACCATGATTTGGATATTGGGATATTCTTTCCAAAAGAGAACGTCAGATCTCAATGTCTGGGATATGTCTACTGGTTGTTATAAAGCAATAAAAATGGGAGGGTGTGTTACAATACTAGAATTTCACACTGCAACATATATTGCAATTACCCTCAACTAGTAATCAACAAGAAACATCATATTGTGCCAGCTCTTGAGTGGACAAAAGGCAAAATGTGCAGTAAAACTAGTCAGAATGCCAAAGTATGATTCCCTCATGAGAACACTTTATTGAAAAAAATATAATCACTGGATTATTTGGGGATGCCATTCTACCTTTCATTAGCTAACATGTTTGAGACTTTTGACATCTACAATAACACATGCTCATAATTCTGCTAACACACATCAATATTTTAGAACTTTGTATTGTTTCTACTCTAATACCTTTACCTCAACTTTTGATAATGCAGTGGGGACTAGAAGCAAAAGATAACACAAAACTTATAATCGATTGGAATTAGAAACCAGTAATATTTCTTGTTCCCTAGTATAAGGAATTGTTACCGGAAGCTACCTTCTATATTGGTAAGTAGAATAATTAAACAAAAAGAGACAATAATCTTCTTTTACTTCGGACGCAAAACAACAATCTTATAGAAAAGCAGCTGCAAGCTCAGCAGCTAATGTCAGTGAAATCAACTTTAAGTGTCATCCTTAAAATTCTTAAGAGTTTCTATCAGCATGTACCCAAGCGAAGAGTACCAAACAGTCAGATTCTTAATACATATTTGATATTCTCTAACAAAAGCAAGTATCCGGCCAATGTTGCATGGACACCAACATGGTGTCCATATCATATCGTTTTTGTACCCAAATCTGTCTGTATTGAGCAACATAAGTGACTTTTATTGTACCAGTCTGAAAAAGTATGTACCACATATACATATCATGTCCCATATCCACATCATGTCCTTGTTCTATCTGTGTCTGGATTTGAGCAACATAGCACCTGGACATTTACAATGTAAAGGACCCAATCATGCATATGAAGTAAACAGTGTAGGCGGCAGTTTCTCCCGTTTTTACACAAGTATCATAAGAACCAAGAAGACCACATTTCCTACATTTCAGAAAGGAGAAGCACAAAATTATGTGCTTCAGCCCAATTAATTTCAGTTGTCTAACTTAGTTAGGTAATACACATTTACTTCTAGTATTTCAAGACAATTGGTTCTGAGCATGTTTCCAAATAAATACTACCATGGATTATAATCAGTACTTATCCAGAATCTTTTATACATTATAATAGGTGACAGTCACAAATAATACTTTGTAACTTAGTAACAAAAGAAAACTAAACGAAAACTTATGTCTGTAAAGAGTGGAGCATACATGTTTAATTACATGTCCTACATTTCAGAAAGGAGAAGCACAAAATTGCAAGTGTTTCACTCCAATTAATTTCAGTTGTCTAACTTATTTAGTTAATTTAATACACATTTGCTTCTAGTATTCCAAGACAATTGGTTCTCAGCATGTTTCCACTACCATGGATTCTAATCGGTACTTATCCAGAATCTTTTCTACATTATAATCCAATAATACTTTGTAACTTAGTAACAAAAAGAAAACCAAATGAAAACTTATCTGTGAAGAGTGGAGCATACCGGTTTAATCACATTTTCTACATTTCAGAAAGGAGAAGCACAGAATTGTAAGTGTTACAGCCCAATTAATTTCAGTTGTCTTATTTAATTAATACACATTTGCTTCTAGTATTCCAAGAGAATTGATTCTCAGCATGTTTCCAAATAAATACTTCCATGGATGGATACTAATCGGTACTTATCCAGAATCTTTTATACAATATAATAGGTCACAGTCACCAATGATACTTTGTAACTTAGTAACAAAAGAAAACTAGCCACAGACACCAATGATACTTTGTAACTTAGTAACAAAAGAAAAGTAAATGAAAACTTATGTCTGTAACGAGTGGAGCATAGTCTTTAATTACATGTCCTACATTTCAGAAAGGAGAAGCACAAAATTGCAAGTGTTTCACCCCAATTAATTTCAGTTGTCTATCTTATTTAGTTAATTTAATACACATTTCCTTCTAGTAGTCCAAGACAATTGGTTCTCAGCATGTTTCCACTACCATGGATTATAATCGGTACTGATCCAGAATATTTTCTACATTATAAACCAATAATACTTTGCAATTTAGTAACAAAAAGAAAACCAAATGAAAACTTATGTCTGTGAAGAGTGGAGCATACCGGTTTAATCACATTTTCTACATTTCAGAAAGGAGAAGCACAGAATTGTAAGTGTTACAGCCCAATTAATTTCAGTTGTCTTATTTAATTAATACACATTTGCTACTAGATTTCCAAGAGAATTGATTCTCAGCATGTTTCCAAATAAATACTACCATGGATTCTAATCGGTACTTATCCAGAAACTTTTATACAATATAATAGGTCACAGTCACCAATGATACTTTGTAACTTAGTAACAAAAGAAAACTAACCACAGTCACCAATGATAATTTGTAACTTAGTAACAAAAGAAAAGTAAATGAAAACTTATGTCTGTAGAGAGTGGAGCATACCGGTTTAATCATGGAGTTCACCAGATCATCGAGGCTGCAACCATTAGAACCGAATCCACTGTGTGACTTCATGTCCTCCATCAAAGATTTGTCCTTGTGGTTGACGTGACCACCAATATTTGTCTTAGCAATCTTTGACTCCTCTGTCATAAATGGAGCACCGAAGCTTGTTTGTTTGTTCATAGGCATATCCGTTTTTCTGCTAGAAAATCCATTTTCCAGTGTCTGATTTCCAACAGATAAATCATTTACACCAATGTTAGGCAATGAAGCGTTCGACAAAGAATGGTATATGAGATCGGGATTCTGAACAGGTGGTTGTTTGGGCTCTTGCCATTTGAGTTTTGAGTTGCCTAGGCTTCCGAAATTTAATAGATTAGCATCCCCATTAGCACCTGCTGTCATGAGAAGTGAACTGGTATGGTTTTGCACATCTAGTGCATCATTTCGCATCACAGGATCAACCAGAGGTGTCATTGCTACACTGCTAGAAGTAACAGCACAACCACTGTGTCCCAATTGTGAGCCTATCATAGAAACATTGCCTCTGATATTACTAGAGAATAGATCACTATGACTAAAAGGAACACTCAGAGGGAGCGTGCTCATAGGAAATATGGTTGATGGAGTTGCACCTTGCCAAGTCTGATTACATCTACCAAGATCAGGAAAACGGGAAGAATCTCCAACACCAATCTCAAAGGGATCTGAACTTATGGATGGTATTCCAGAAGAAGATTGATTGCTGAACCCACCAGTGTGTGTTTGATGCTGACTTGCCTGTAACACAGGAGGGCTCTTTGTCACACTAGCAAAGGAGTTGGAGTGACCAATAGGAACTCCACTACCAGATAAACCTCCAAGTAAGCTTGCTTCTTGTGTTGCCTTGGGTTGTTGCAATTTTTCTAGTTCCAATGATGTCGGCATTCCTTGTAGCAATGCCCCATGTTGGCTTCCCTGTATAGTTGGTAGGATAATCCCCTGATGTTTCCCCAGATCACTAATGGGATTGCTTGTATTTATAGTACGGCCGAGTTGACCAGATCTGGAAGGCACAAATCCATGAACTCCAAATCCAGTAAGATTATTCATTCTAGGAAGAACACCATTTGGTTGGAAAGATGTATGACCAGGTAGCGGCCTAGTCCCAACAAGTGCATTAAAGTTTGCATACCCATCCATTGGTAGATAAGAGGAAGGATCTCTGCCCCTTAATGCAGCAACCATGTTGGCTTGTTGGTTAGCAACAGCACTGAGTCTTTTCAAGTAGAGTCTATACTTCTGCATTCACAAGATGGGATAGTCAGTTTGACAACCAGGAGATAATCTAATTTATGACACCTATATACTTTAATCATTCAACAAGCAACGCTGAACTCCAAAGTCAGGATCATTAGCAAATCTTGCAAACAGAAAGCTGGGACAAATTATGATAATCAGTTGACACATGATTACCCCCATGGTGATGTGGCAATCACAGTTCAAAAGGTTCAAAGTATCGGTATCGGAATCGGTATCGGACCATTCCTATGAGTATCGGGATCGGCGGTATCGGTAGTATCGGCGGTTTCGGATCGGAGTATCGGATTTTTTGGTATCGGAAAGCAAACAACTATTAGTAAATTATTAACATTTTAGAGAATATATTTTATACATTTATGCATAATTTAAAGTATTTTCAGTATTGTTTCTTAGTATTTTTGATATTGAATGAAATAGTAATCATCCTTGTCGATTGATTTATATGCGATAGATAAATTTTTCTCTTTCATATGTTTTTACAACCTTACTATGCTTTTACACCCTTGCTAATTGGTTTTTTAATTCAATATTTTTTGCCGAATTGACCGGAAAAGAGACCTCTAATGTCGGTATCGGTCAGTATCGAATATCAGTCGGTATCGGATCGGGACATGCCAAACTGTATCGGTATCGGCCGTATCGGATCGGTATCGGCCGATACTTTAAACTATGTTCAATACCTGAAACTGTACTATGAAAGTTGTGTCACTTTGAACCGCAGCCAATAAAGTCCATGAAATTCATTAGGATATAGAGCAATTGGTAAAAAGTGGGGGTCTCATTGCAACAAGGATCCTATTAATGCTGGATTTGTGGGGGGTCAACATGTACACAGCCTTAGCTAGACCTAATATATGGAGAAGCTGTTTTTGCAACTCGAAGCTGCGTCCTCGAAGAGGCAAGAACCAAGTAACACCTTCATATATAGCAATTGCTCCTCTCCTTAAACAGGAATGCCTACTTTTCTGCGGCATTAGACTCATCATTCAAATAAAAGAAACTCAAGTGTTTTGGTCAGAGGCTTTTGGGTGGTTCCTGATCTGATGAATTTTTCCAGGAAAGTAGGCAATTGAGATCCACACCACTTTTATGTGCCAAGGCAACACTAAATAAGTCACCTCACTTAAGTAGATAAACAATGTCGCTCATAAGAATTCTTCAGGGAACTTTAACCAAGGGTAAACCCAATTGATTTGTACGTCAGGAAATGAAGATGCTTCCATGAAACTTGTGTAATTGTTTTATCAGTAAAGTACAAAAACTTCCTTGATTTCCCCATTAATATTCTACCATGTCCAACTATAAAATCACAAATAAAACCCCCTGAATTATCCTTGCATTGTGTGTTTTTCACACCTTTAGTATGTTCTTATGGGAAATGGCAAAGCATGACTAATACACTTTATACAACCATAGTCACAATATTCAAGATTTTTTTCAAAAAAATCGTGAATAATCCGCACATATTTACACAAACGAATTATCCAAGATTACTTTGGTGATTCGCGAAATACTCATTTAATTATTTGCACATATTTATCCAAAAAATATAATCCACGATTACTTTGATGATTCGTGAATAAATCATTTAATTTGCAAATATTCGTGAAAATACGTGAATGAAGTGCTTAATTCGCAAATAATATGTTTTTAAAATGAGGCCAATTGCATTTATTGCAGTGCAAAGTTCTTATAGGCTTGGCCTTTCATGAAAAGAACCCACCCAAGGCTTTTATGAAAGACACCATTTAGTAACCCAAGGGAGGCTCGATTCCTCAATATTTGTAAGCAGTGGCCATGCTCTTTAACACACTCAAGAAACCACCTCTCTGCCTAAAAGTGTCTGTTTGGGACTAAAGTGTCTGTTTTGGATGTTTTGAAAAGTTTGTCTAACAAACAATCAACAGTCCTAAATGATTAATGTATTTTGCATGTTAACACAACTCAAGAAACCACCTCTCTGCCTCCTGTTAATGTTGGCCACACTTGCCCATGGTGGATTACATTTGGATGATTGTTTAGATGGAACTAAACATAGGATGATAATATTATGATTATATGATATCTATGTTTTCACATATTTTCTTATCCGAAATTTTACCGAATTTTTGCCAAACTCAGAACTTTTCACCTCATTGAATTATTCCCGAATGCCGGACATCATTAATTTTCCAAGAATGTTGAGCCGGGTAAAGTTAAGCCATGTAATCTATCTCGGAGGAACTTTTGATTGATTTTGGTTCTTTCAACAACTTTTGACTATGTATACAACACTTAATAAAATTTATATATTTTGTATGCCTTAATTGTTTTACATGGATTCCTATGTTGTACTGGGCGCTAGGCGAGGCGAGGCGACATGCCACCCGCCTTGCCTACGCGCGCCTAGGCGTCCGCCCAGAAATAAAAATGCATTGATTATTTATGAATGCATATTATTGCCACACCATTACTTACCAAAACTTTCCTCATAATTCAATACAGCCGTTACTTACTTACCAAAACTTTCCTCATAATTCAATACAACCATTACTTACTAAAAACTTCCCTCATAATTCAATACCACCATCAATACCATATTCCAACTAGGCGCATATGCCAACCCATTTGTTTTAAAAACTTTCTATTTTAAGAACTTTTCATTTTTTTCACCAATTATGTTACTATTCAAAATACTTCCATATTAATAAACTTTCATTCTAATCAAAATAATTAATTCACCAATCCGTTCACATTTCAATAGCGCATCTCATTAGCTATCAATATTTTCTTAGTTAGCCCTTCCTTAAATCAATGCACCGTTTAGCTCTTCTAAATTCGAAATCTTTCTTTAAAAGAACCAAAAATAATAATAGTAATAATTATTCCATACAACTCAATAATTCAAAAAAAAAATTTATATTTAAATCTGACTTTCCTCCGCCTAGGCGTGCCTAGGCGCGCCTAGGACTTCCTCTCATCGACCAGGCGTCCGCCTAGGCATGCCTAGGCGTCCATCGCCTGACACTTTTTATTTCCCCAGGTCGAGGCGACCCTCCCCCAACCCCTCCCCCAACCTGCACGCCTAGGCGTCGCCTGTGACAACATAGATGGGTTTTCATCAATTTCATACTGAAAGAGGGAGAAACGTGTCATAATGAGGTCAGTTCATGGAGTTACGACTAACAGTTACTCGGACAAGGTAAAGTTATTTTTGGCGATGTTGTCGGGTGTCTTTCCGTAATATACTTTTTTATCTTTTATGAGTGAACATCTTAACAATTTGGTTCTAAGATACCGTGCTAGCTTTAGAAATAAGAACTACAAAATATGCAATTAACCAGGATCAATAGAAAGAGAAGTTATACCTGAAGATGGCTTGCAACATTTTCTCGTGTAATCCTTTCGACGTTCATTAGATCAAGGATCCTCTTAGGGACAGCTTCTGTATTAGAAATGAAGCAGCAATACCATTAATCAGTATCAGGAAAACCTGAGCAAAAAAAAAAAAAAAATTGTAGTGCAAGAAATCTATTGCACGAACAATATCCGAAAACTTAAGAGATTTAGTTCTTACTATCAATTCCCAACTGATTAACGGCCGCAACAAACTTCCGATGCAGCTCAACAGACCAAACAACTCTCGGCTTTTTCTGCGCGGATGGATCTTCATTCTCAGCCTCATTTTCTTCATCATCATCCTCGCCTTCCTCATTATTGTCCTTCCTCTTCTTACTATAAATCTCATTTCGATCGCATGTCCCATTTCCAGTATAACCCTGCCCACCTTCAAAATTTACAGGGTGGGCCTTGTCACCACCATCTCCGCTATCCGGATTATTCTTATCCCTAGGATCAAACTTCTTCCTCCTAATGACATGCTGCCATATGTTCTTGAGCTCCTCAAGTCGTACTGGTTTCAGAAGATAGTCAACAGCCCCATGGGTTATTCCCTTCATCACAGCTTGGGTTTCGCCATTTGCAGACAGCACTGCAAGCAAATTTGATACGTTAATCTATCACATATTCATGCAATATGATAAAGAATTATCTTCATATTTTTATGGCATACTTAGAAAATAGTGAGAAATAAGGCTTTGTTGTTGTTGTTATCTCTTCCCAAAATATGTTTAAATTAAAGTTAAATTTGAGATAAATAAATTTAGGTAGTAAGTAGCTTCATACATGAGTTATATGTACTCAATGGTCATGAGATACAAACTTGAGAGAAATGAGTTATGTAACCCAAGGAACATGAGTTACAAAGTTAAATGTCATGATAGGGTACTTATAAGTCCATGTATCTTGTCATTTCATGACAAGTTGAATAAAAATCATATTCCACTTCATTTTCTACCACCAAATTTGTGTTCATCTTCACACTTTACGTTCGTCCGTGGGCTAATGTGTGATTGCTAGTATGCATCACACACTACTTGAGAAAGTGGGAGCTTTCTCCACATTATTCAACAAGAAAAACCTGGTGCAGTTGCAACTGCTAGAGAATTAGTTGGAAAATGCTTCACAAGGTGACCTCCCATTTCACAATATTTTCTAAAAATCAAAAATCTAGGTTCAAACATCTCTATTTTAGATCCAAAGGAACCAATTTTGGAGGCACAAAAGTGCAACATCATCTGCAAGCTTCGTCGAGAGTACATTCCATATGTTACATCAATTTAAGGGTGTGATCGACAACCATCCTTGGTGAAGTTTGACAATCTTCTTTCGTCAAAAGAGTCTCGTTAATGGGCGGTTCCTCTCGAAGCGACGGAGAAGGCAATACTCTCTTTTCTAGCAAAAAAAAAATAATGACAAAAAGAACAAAAACGATGGTTGTCAATCTTCTTCAAAAGATGATGAAATAAAAAATTGACGAAGTGTTACAGGTGTAACAAATTTAGGCACGCCAAGAAAGAGTGAAGTGTCAAATTGAAGCGAAACAATGTTGTGGATAAGAATGAATCTAAGGAAAAATATTGGGGTAAATATTTCATTGTGAAAACTACTTCCATAGAAGATTAGGCCTCAATCAACTTTCAAGATGATTGGATAGTCGATTCCGGGTATGGACATCATCTTACTGGTGACGGTTCCAAGTTTTCTTCTTTCCAAAATTACAAAGACAATGATGCGATTGTCACCTATGTGACCTATGTGACCTGGGCTCGGGTACGGGTGTCGGGTACATATTCAAGAGTCGGGCCCTTCAAACTCATAATTGAAGGACACACGGACTCGACTAAAAATGATCCAAAATTTTGGATACGGGTACAGGGATATAACTATTAAAATAAATACATTTGAATATGGTTTCATAAAAATAGACATCATGTAATTAAATTTGTATGACTTCATAAAAGACATGTAATTAAATTTGCACGATTTCATAAAAAGACATACTCTCTAGTTAAATTTGTATAATTTCATAAAAAGACATAGTTGTAATAAAGTTTGCATTGTTTCATATATTTAAGCTTATAATTAAATTTGCATGATTTCATAAAAAGATATCATGTAATTAAATTTGTAATATTTCATAACTTTACCACCAATCCACCATATTAAGATAAACTATCTACTTCACTACCACATTAAAATAAACTATCTACTTCACTACCAGTCTTCCGATTGTCACCATAAAGGATCATGAAGGATCGGATTGTCACTATAGAGGATCAGATACGGATTCCATATCCATACCCATGTCCTAACCGGTGGGCACGGGTACTTCTCCTAAAGTGGAGAGTCCGGGTAACATAGATTGTCACGACGGACAACACCGCTTATACGATGGAGAATAAAGGTATTATTAAACTTAATAGTGGTGATGATATGTTTGTGCGAAAGAGTATGTACTGTGTTCGAGGAGAAAAAGAATCTCTTTTCGGTGGCAAATATAGTGGATATGGGTCATTATGTCTTGTTACGGCCAAAAGATGTTAAGTTTCTTTGAAATATCTCTTCTTTGAAGGCTGACGCCATCCATACAAAACGAGGGTTCGTGATTTGTTTGTCTTTTCGGTGTCTTCTTATGTTGAAAAGTTGAGTACAAATTATGGAGCTTCTATTTGGCATACACAATTGGTGCATCTTAGCATTGATAAGTTGAGAGCTATGGTTTAAAAAAAATGGTGAATTGGTTGCCTAATCTTTCTTCTTTTGGTCACGGTGAAGTTTGTGAGGAATGTCAATTTGGAAAGGCACATCGGCTTCTATTTGACAAGTCTCTTACAAGGTACAAATTTCTATTGGAGTGCATCCATAGCAACTTGATGGATCCATGTGTTACTCCAACTTATTTCGACTTCCGCTACACATATTTTGTTCATAATTTTTCAAGGTTCACTTGGGTGTATTTGTGAAAGGAGAAATATGAAGTCTTTAGGAAGTTCATGGAGTTCAAAGAAACCGTTGAAGGTATGCTCAACTTGAAATCAAGACATTGACACCGACAACGAGGAAGAGTTTACACCTAAGGAGTTCTTGGAAGCATTGCATCAAGAGAGCTTACTTGTTCGGAGACCGCAACAAAACGTCGTCATGAAGAGGAAGATTCAATATCTTGTTGAGACTTACAAGAGTTGGTTATATGCAAAAAGTCTACACAAGGCCATATAGGCAGAAGGAATGGCTTGTGCGGTTTATGTTATCAAATGTGCTCCTCTTATTCCTTAACTTAAAATCTCCATATGAGATGAAGCTTGGGGAAAGCCAGTGTGAAGCACTTCAAAGTCTACGGTTATCCCTGTAATGTTCACGTGTCGGATTCTAAGAGGACGAAGTTGGATGGTAAAGCCAAGAAATGTATCTTCATTGGCTACGATGGAAAAAAAAGAGAGATAAAAATGAATGGATATGGAAATATGACTTTAAGGCGGATGGGTGCATGGAAAGGTACAAAGTTCACCTTGTTGCAAGGGGCTTTTCTAAAAAATATAGAGAAGACTGAAAAAACATTTAGTCCTGTTGCAAAGATGACTTCGGTCCGGGTTGTCACATCTTTGGCGACTTTTCAAGGATGGAAGCTTTGACAAGTCGAAGTCAAAAATGCATTTCTTTATGGTGAGATTGACAAGGATATCTTCATAGAGCAACCACCAGGATACGTTTCAAGCTCTCATCCTTTGCTCGGTTTGAGATGAAAGATTTGGGTGAAGTACATCATTTTCTTGGTTGGGATGTGGAGAAAGTGCAAGGTAGACTATTTGTTTCTCAAAGGGGTTATGCCAAGAAGATCGTTGAGAGATATGGTGTGAATGAGATCAAGAGTTGTTCCACTCCACTTGATGCAAACATACGACTTCGGTACGAAGGATAACTTCTTTCCGATCATCTACCGTACCGTGCACTCATTAGTAGGCTTATATATTTGATTATTACTAGACCGAATATTTCTTTCTTTTTTTTGTTGGACTTGTTAGTCTGTATATGCAGAAATATCAGATGTCTCATATGGAAGCAGCTAAGCGAATTTTGAAGTATGTGAATTCGATCATGATTGGGGGTTGCTTTACAAGAAGGACGCAAAATTTCTCTTGCATGGTCATACAATATGGACTTGGGAGGTGCTTAGGAGGATCGGAGATCCACTTCGGATTATGTATTTTTGTGCAATACAACATGTGTTTCTTAGTGTAGCAAAAAAGCAAGCATATATGTCTCTTTCTACTACCAAAGCGTACGAGACTTCTTTTCTTGCGTCACAAAAATGCATATGGCTAAGACGGTTGGTTGAGGATGTCCATGTTCCAATTGACAAACAAACCTTTATTTGAAGTGACAATCAAAGTGCCTTGAAGCTAGATAAAAATCCAATTTGTCATGCGAGGACGAAATATATTGAAATCGAACATCACTTTATTCGAGAAAAAGTACTTGAAGAGACTATTGAAGATTTGGAGGCGTGGAGCAAGGACAACGTCGCAAATATATTAAGACAGTCGCTTTCCAAAAGACCATTCGAGATTCTTTGATCGATGCTTGGAGTCGTTTACAAAATTGCACTTGAAAAAGGGAGTGCTAAAATTAAAGTTGAGTTTTGTGATAAATAATGTTAGGCAGTAACATTCATGCATGAGTTATATGTACTCAATGGTCATGAGTTACAACTCAAAAGACACAAGTTATGTAACCCAAGGGACATGAGTTACAAAGTTAAGTGTCATGATAGAGTACTTTATAAGTCCATTGTATATTGTCATTTCATGGCAAGTTGAATAAAAATCATATTCTATTTCATTTTCCATTCCACCAAATCTATGTTCATCTTCATATTTTACGTTCGTTCGTGGGCCAGTGTGCATCACACATACTTGAGAAAGAGGTAGCTTTATCCACAAATGTAGCTTTCATAATGTTAAAAGGTATTCAATATTGAAAGGCTAGCTACTGGACAACATATAATCACCAAGAACGAGTCCAGAGAAATAGGTTCTCAATACTATACTATGACTTAAGAACTAGGCCTCACCCAGATTTGCATAACCAAAATTCTATGTTATCCATTGATTCATGCAGCCTGAGATAAATATATTTGTGTTCTGAGACATATTTGGAAAAGTGTAATTCAGTTTTTGTTCTTCTCAAAATGTTGACTTTTCTTTTTATGCTAATAAGCAACGTAGGGCTGAGCATATCTTGGTCCAAAACCGAAAAGTGACCCGACCCGCTTCAAGCAACTCGGTTCAATTTTTCAAACAAGGTTCGGATTTCAGTTTTGGGTATGAAAAAGTTCGGCTATTCGGTTCGGATTTCGGACTTTGAAAACTGAACTGAACTGAAAATCGAATAACAATTAAGACCCAAATATATATATATATATATATATATATATATATATATATATATATATTATGGAAATGGAATTTGAATGTTTGATTGAAAAAGTTTTGTTGTGAAAATTTTACTATAAATTCTAGACCGGCCCATTATGCAAATGGTCCGTCAAAACCAAATTAACCCCTAGCCCGACCTAGTATGCAAGAAACGAATTAACCGAATAACCGAACTATTGTGTTTTGGTTTTACAAAATTGTGGTTCAGTTTCGGGTTTCAAATAAAACGGTTTGGTTGAAGCTCCGTTTTTCCTAAATTTCGGTTCAGTTCAACCGAACCGATTGAATGATCACCCATAAAGCAACGGCAGCATTCAACATCTAAAATATTAACTATAAAAAATATACAGCTACAAAAGATTGTTATAATGATGCCTCTAGCTATTTTGAAGGCTAAAATAAAGTCTTAGAACAGGTCTCTTTACCTGGTTTGGTTTATACATCTACCAGCGAGACTAAATTTGATGTTTGCTTTACCAAATAACAGTATTATTACTAAAATCATGCAATATAAAGAAGTGAATCAATCCCATCATTGAAATATCTATAGAAATATAGATAAGACGGAAAAATAAGATCAATGTTTAAGAGAATCCTCTTCTTCCAATGTAGGGATATCTGTTACCAAAATCCAATTGATAGATGCTTCATAACCATAGCAGACCGTTGTCAACTAGAGGACTATTCTTCTATACTAAATTGCTTCATGTAGCTTAATATATTATTCATTAACTTATTTAATAATTGATAGAGGAGAAGTTAGAACCATAAGTCCCCTTGTCAAAAAGGCATCTATTGTGAAACATGGAGGATTAAAAATATAAAGCTCAATTCAAACTAACAACTATTATAACTAACTATTTCCACATAGCTAATATGGAGACACTTTGTATCCAAGGTTGTGAAAAGCGCTAGGCGCTAGTCGGGCAGGTACCTGCCGCCTAAAGCCTAGCCTGCCTAGGCGGCCGCCTAGACGTAGGTGTTTCAAAAGATATAAAAAATTAAAAAAAAACCTAATAAAAATTGCATAAAAAATCCATAAAATCTCATAACATGCATAGTCGGGCGTCGGGGGGACTAGGTGGGCGCCTAGGCGGACATCGGGCAGACAACAGTCGCCTAGCACCTAGGCGGACGTCTTTTAGAACAGTGTTTGTACCAACAAATCAAATTCCTCAACAAGAAAACTAGTCAAACATTCCGGCTTACTAATGACTGGGAGATCCATTTCAAGTCCCACGAGTTCCAAAAGCTTAAACCCGTCCATGTCGGGCATGTGAACATCACTGATGACCAGATCAAATTGTTCCCTGTTCTCCCTCAACATACTCAGTGCCACAATTGCCTGATTTGTCGTCGTAACTGAAAAAAAAACATCACACAAAACCCACATTAACCCCAAATAAAAGAAAAACCACTCTTCAAAGTTTATTCTGGAATTTAATCAAAACAACTGTTCCAAGTAGAACATACAAATGTAAACATGATTTTAAACACATACACTATCTAATTATGCAATTTCAGCCATAATAGATTAATGAAAGTTGTCACAACCAGCAACAAACAGACCAAGATACACAAAGCACACTAGAAACTCAAAGAGTTAGCACCCAATTTCATATTAAGAAACTATGCAGAATCTAATTTAAAACCCGTAATAAGCATAAAGCATGACTTAAACTATAAATCATATTCCTCTGGGAGAATCATCTATACCAAATTACACCCAAAAAAACATTACAAGCTTAACAAAACTTTGTTACAAATTACAGAAACCATGTTAGAAACTTAATATTACATACAGATAAACAAAACTTTATAATTAAGAAAATACAAGGAATCAAAAACTTTGAACGAAGCGGACATGGGGAAGCTGAAATTTTACCATGATATTGGCATCGAATCAGCAGAGTCTCCAGCAGCTTCAAGCAGATGGGATCGTCGTCAACAGCGAGAACCCTCATCCCGATCGGGAACCGGTCCCTCCCACAACCACCCATCTCCCTCTTTTCCACCACTGCCATCTCCTCTTCCTGGTCCAATCCTCTGCAAACACCTCCAAATGCCCTAAAGATCCCTCCTTTCCCTCGCTCCTTCAACTCACTCCCCACAAAGCTGGCAGCTTTGGGACGAACCAAGGCTTCCTCCAATGGCTAGAAAGCCCCAACTTTCCTGAAAATCACCACTCGGTCTACAAAACCCACAAACGAATTCAAAGAAAGCTCAATGGTCAGAGAGAAATTTGGCTTTGAAATCGAAGGAAACAAGGGGGAAGGGGGGGGGGGGGGGGGGGGGGGGTGGGGAAGCAATAAAAATGGAACCTTTGAGAAGAAGAAGAAGAAGGAGAGTCAAATGGGGGAAAGGGAACCACAGAGGAGTGGGGGACCCTAATCCACACTCAAAAGATGAAAACTTTTTATTTTTATTTTGAAATAAAATAACGTGTTCCTATATTTTCTAGGGATCTAGGAATCTATGGTATAAGAGAGAAAGAAGACGAAGAGAAAAACTCGGTTTTTATCATTCATTCATGAAGACTAGAAAAGATAGGTGCGTACAATATTATTATGCAGCAATTATGTCCATTTGTGGTGAAACTAAAGTGGCTTTAGTTTTTGGCTGGGAATCCGCTGTCTTGAAAGTGACAAATTTTGGGGGATTGTGACACTTTGGGGTGACCAATGTACTGGAGGCACCAAAGTACTAGTGTTGCTCCATCATGTGCATGCACATTATATGTCTTATAGCATCTCCAATTATATTATTTTGTAATGTGTTCTGATTTTTATGTGACAAGAGACATAAGTTAATATCTATTTTTAGCTAGCAAGATTGTATTTACAAAAGACAATTAAGTAAAAAAAGTCTTATCAAATACAAAATTATTGATATTTTTAACTTTTTTTCAACTTCCAAGACAGTCATTTTTCTTCTTCTTCATTTTTTTTAAAATATTTATATTTATAATTTATGACATAAAGATGAAGACATTGTCAAATGTATTATCTAAAACTAGACAACCAACTATACAATATTTTCTATCATTTTTGACACATAAGCTTCACAATTTACTTGACAATTGCATCGAAGAAGAATTTTAAATAAAACTAGTATATATGCACGTGCAACGCACATATTTTATAGATTATTATTAGGAAGACTAAAAGATAAAGCTGTTTAGGAAGACTAAAAAACAGGTGTCTAAATTATTCAAAATTTAATGTTATATTATTGTGTAAATTATTTTATACGTAAACTATTTAGGAAGACCAAAAGACAGCTCTCGTAATTATCTAGCTGTCCTTATTACCTTTAATAAATAATTTTAATTAGTAAACATATAAAAGGGTATGTTTGGAGAGCAAAAAATATTCATAGTGAAGCTAAATTTTTTTTTTATAATATAGATTTTGTCATTCCTATGTGGCAACAACTTTTTTTCAAAGTCACAATATGGTTGGAGATGCTCTTAATCAAGGGAGTCCATGCACATTTAAAGTTATTATAGTTATTTTTCATATATATATATATATATATATATATCTCACATTCAAAGTTATATAAAAGAGTAAACAAAGATTACATCACTACAAGATCAATACACTCACTTTTATATTCATGCATGTGACATTACATTAAAATCATTCTCAATATTATGATCTAATCCCGTGTGAGTAGTATGCAAGCATTTAAATATTCTCCGATTTTACTCTCTCCAGACATGCCATATTGTAAATAGTAGACGCAATCTGGCTTTCTGAAATCATATAGGTCTCCTTGGTTTCTTCAGTATCAGGTCCTCTACAATATTATAGTCAAGTCGCTACAAAAGCTAGTAGTTAATCCCAACCGTTATCACTGCCTTTGCCATAACAACATTATAAACTAGCATTGGAAGAACAAGTGCTCTCATGTCTTATTATCCCCCTGACACAGTATATGACCCTATATAGGGATGGAATCTGAATTGAATCAGTCGATCAAGAATTAGGAGTCTGACCATGAATGGCCTTATATATGCATAGTCTAAACTTAACTGATGCACCTTTGAGCCAGATGAATTTAACCCATTAGAACTAAGCATGTCTTGTCTAATTTGATCATAAGCAACTTTAAACACGAACTTACCCGTAGAAGATCATCTTTATCTCCAATGATCTTCCGTACTTGATGTGCCAATCGGAACACTCATTATTTCATTCGACAAAATTTATCCAATGTATCTTGCCACAACGTTCCACTAAGAGTTTTGAATCATCCGTCTTAGTGGTTCACATTAACCCAACAACTCAAAGATTGGCTAGCCGAAATGGTCTATAAAACTTTGATGGTAGAGCCAAGGGTCAAACCATAGGCCTGTGCCTTCGTCGTTGCAAACAATCCTAGTGAGAACCTGTTTGAGTCATTGCCTCTAATTAAGCATAAATTTAAACGTGACCGAATATTTATTATATATACGATGCACCCAAAAAATTGAACCCTACAAATAGCGCCCATGCGTCCAGATCGCTCATAACGACTTTCTTTCCAAGAAATTTCATGCCAACTATAGTGTACCAACTTTCCACAGTATTTTAAGATAATGTAACCCAACTTCCCTCTTCTTTAGTCCGATATAGCTCCTCCTAAGAGATCGCATGAACCCCTCATCTTCAAAGGAAATCAACATATTATTTCTCTATTTTGTTAATGGTATTCCTTGGTAGCAAAATAGCATGAAGACAATATATAGCTATAGTTGTAATAACAACCAACACAAACTCCAAGCATCCCCCAAACGATAATGATTAAGCTTGTCACACTTTAATTCGTCGTTAGGAATCAATAGTTCCTTTGTTTTCTATTCATGAGCATAATTTATCGATAATGGAAGGCCCAAGTATTTAACCAAAAAATGTCCCTTCTCAATTTGGAGTAAAGCCACGTCTCTTGTTGAGGACAAGTACACTGCTTTTATCTCTATTAAGTTGCAAATCTACCAACCGCCCAAACTCCTTCATAAGATTAGTCAAATTAGTAATACCACTTGTATACGACTCTATGAACACCAATAAATCATCTACTTAAGGGGTCACCATTTAAATAATGACACGATCTACTTCATATGTCAAGATTCATAAGGCACGTAAAGTACTCTCTTATGGTTGTAAATAAATCTGAAGATAGAGGACCCCCTTGATGAAGCCCCTTGTTACTCGTGAAGAAACCATACGATTGTCCTTTAACGAGTACAAAGAAAGAGGAGGGTGGTGGTGTACTCCTTGATACACTCTACCCACCAATGATCAAATCCTATATCATGCATGATTTTGCATAGGAACTCCATGTTAACGATAGCATAAGCTTTGTATAGGATAATTTTTTATACAAGCCTTCATTCTTCCTCCTTTATTGAATTCTTTGACCATTTCATGGGCCAACAAAAAATTCTCTGAGATTGATTTACCTTTAATAAACACATATTGGTTTGTCGATATGAGACTTGTCATTATGCTCTATATTCTTTTGCACATCATATGAGTGGTCATCTTATACAAGATATTGCAACATAAAATAGGCCTAAAGTCATAAAGAGAAGTAGCACCTTCCTTCTTTGGGATGAAAGAAATAAATGTATGGTTTAACTCTTTTATAATCGCCCCGACCGAAAAATATCTTGAATAGCCTCTAGGACCTGGTGTTTCAGAGAACCCCAATGAAGTTTAAAGAACTTCGAACTGAATCCATTTGGGCCAAGTGCCTATGTTGGATCTAAGTCTTTGATGATAGCTTTTACTTCTTCTATCGTAATAGGAGTGCATAACATAACATTACCCTCCTCTGTAACAATATGTTTACATAGTAGGTTCGAGAATAACCCAATGTAGTTCAACTGGTTATAATGTCACGACCCGCACCCGGAATTTGGGCATGAGTCGTGGGTACGTCCAGCCTACGCCGCAGCATCGGCGGTAGAACGCTGTCTAGGTCTCAACATATAATATATCCTGTCAATAGTCTCAACTCCGTACGGAGGACAATGATAAATAATCTACAGTTCTATGATATACTCAATCATAAGCTAATAGAAAATAATGGCACGATGAGAACAGAAAAGAGTTCTAATAAAAGCTAACCATAATAAGTCCAACTCAAAACTTGGGTCTAGATGACCTCACAAAAACACAGAATAATAAACACAACTCAGTCTCAGTCTAAAACAATAAATGCAGAAAAATAATCTAAGAACAGCCAGGTAAATTCTCCTCTAGGCTAGGCAACTCCTCTGGGGTTTCTGGAGTGAAATCACCCTCTAATCCTGGGCCGTAATGAGTGGGGCACAAGCTCTCCAGGTCCTCTGAAAAATGTTATCCAGTCAGGATTGGAACGAAGCACAAGCACTAACAGCAGTTTCATTAAATTGACAAAGACTATAAACAGTGTAAGAAATACAAGATGGAAATAAATGCTGGAAATGTAAAGTACTGGAGAAAATGGAAATAGGCAATAGAGCATCTAGCAATGAACAATAGACAGTGAATGCTAGAATAAGTGAATCTGAATAAAATGGACATCTAGCTAAGTGTTTGAATTATCAGTTTATTATGTGATCGGCTTGGGACTTGATCAGGCTGGTTATATATGATTAACTATGATTCTTGTAGGTCAGGCTAACCATATGGTTAGCTATGATGCATGTAGTGGTCAGGTTAATCATATATAACAGCTATGATGCATGTAAGATGGTCAGGCCGCACCCAACGTGAGAAGTGGGATGAGCTATGATGCATGTAAAGGATTTGGATATGATCACATAATCTACTAATAGTTCCCCATCCCCCAGCTAGCACGATGGATTCCAATCACGACTCCTCATGATGGGGATCGAGGGTGCTAACCCGTGTATCCATGGTGTCGGAATCAAGTATGTAATACAACTGCATTATAGAAATAATCAACAATGAAAACTGTCAGAGAATGTACTCGCCTGTGGTCCTGAGCAAAGTGTAAGGATCGAGGTCCAAGGTGGGATCACAATGACCTATTTGTGGAATATAAATGTCAGATATCGAATTAAAAGAATAACATGTCTAGCTAATTAAATGCGAGGCCTCTAGGTCAATTCTGTGGTTTACTGTTCAGTACTAGGTTATCCTAGATAAACTAGGTCCACACTAAGGTTTAGGTCCAAAACTAGTTAATTAGTCTATAAGGTCACTAACTAATGAAAATAATATAAGTAATCTGATACTCTATACATATTGGTCTATAATAACTAACACTTATGTCTTAACTGTCATAAACATCTTATATATTACCTTAACTGCTACTTGAGCTCCCAACCCTGTACTGTACACTATTAGTCTACATTAGTTAATACCTATCTAATACTACTAATACTCACTAATATTTACTATACTAGATATTATTAATCATATCATTGACTCATATACTATGGTACTAAGTTATTACTTAACTATATCACACTTACCCTGATAATTTAGTATTACACACACCCCCTATGTATCAATACCTTAAGGACTGATACACACTGGTTTCACACCTATACATAGGGACACTGAGAAACAAATTTCTGGGGCACTTGGATACTGGTATACTACACTCACTGCACACCCAAGGCCCAATCTGCATAGTGTACACACACACTCTAATATGTATACTGATACATATGCACATGCACACACACAGGTAACATTTTTAGCTAACCTGGGAATTTCTGAGGCATACACACTGTGGTTCCAGCCACACAGAACACACAGGTTCTTCTCCCCACTGAACTCACAACAGCCACACACTCTCTTCCCCATACCTGATACTAAGTTATCCAATACCCCCAAATCTCACTGCCCCTCACTCTCAGAATTCCTTACTCATACACACAGAATACTCTGCACACTGCACTCACACTGACAGCATTAACACACCATATCCACTGATACACTACACTATCTCACTCTCACAGACACACAGAACTAGCTATTCTGATACTCATAGCACACACTAATACACACAGCTAACACACTGTCACACTGTTCTCTCCCACACTCACTGAAACACTCTCAGAATCCCACACAGGTAATGAGCTCTATGGCACACACACACCTTACTCTATTGAACTAGGAAAAAAAAATCAACTACACACAGAACCTAGGAAAATTACTCACTGAAACAGCATTCACTCACACACTCACAGTGTTCTCACACAGGTTGGCACTAACACTAATATTCACAGACACTATTACTCATCTACCTCTCCCTAACATACTGACACTCAAATACCTACACACAGGTATTTCACACAGGAATTACACAATCTAACTAATACCTATTGACACTGGAAATTTTACTCGCACACAGTCTACATATTAACACATAGGTATTGATACCCTGAAATTCACCCAGGTCCTAACTCACACACACTGAACTCACAGAGATATACACATACCCAGATGCATCACCTACACACTGATCTAAGCCATCATCAGCCCTTCAAAACCCTAAACCCGATACTTACTTGCTCTCAATACTGGTACTCAGGTATACCTAACTGAACTGAAACCCAACACAGTCCCAAAGACCCGACTGTGCACACTGGTTTACAATTCCTGACAGTGCACAGGGAAGATCCCCCCTCCCACAGTGCACATAGCACAAACCTGAACACAAGTAATTACATATAAATATAGATAGGTATATCAATATATGCAAGAAATAAAATACAAGGATAGGCAGAACCCTAAGAAACATTTCCTCAAACACATGTAGTGCAGAAACGGATCCCACATCAAGAACTCCAAAAAAAATACCCAAACCTAAACCCTAAATCGAAATCAATGTTATAGGTAGGAGATGTAATCATGTATACTTGCAAACCCTTAGGATTAGGGTTCCTGAAATTGGGGAAAATAACCTATTGAACACAAAACCCTTGTTTCACCTAGATCTCCATGTATAAACCCTAAAACCGAAATCTAACAGCAAGGGTGGGTTCCTAATGGGCATTAATCATCAGAAAACAGAAATAAAAGAATTAAAAATAGGGTTTTACCTATAGAGATGGGTTCTCCAAATGGAAGTTCTTCTTCCCCAAGGCTTCTTGACCCAACCCCTTGCTTCTCTTTACTTTGAAGGAGGAAAATGGGATCCCTAGGGTTTGATCTCGAATTTGGGGTGGAGAACAAGTGGTTTTTCTTATGGAGGCTAGGGTTTCTTCTTTCTACATGAAGAATGGCTTTGAGAGAGGCTTCCCTTTTTATATTAAACTAGGTTAGGGTTTCCAATGAATAGTTTTAGGTTAAACCCCCCCCAGGTTAGGTCCTGTAGAACCTAATTAACTAAGGTTTAGTCAGTCTAGAGTTTGAGGGTTCACCTTAACCCCCCCCAGGTTAGGTCCTGTAGAACCTAATTAACTAAGGTTTAGTCAGTCTAGAGTTTGAGGGTTCGCCTTAAAATTTGAATTTTAGGGTTTCTCTAGAATTAGGTTTTCAAATTAGGGCTTAGTCATTAGGGTTTGTCCTAATGAGTTCTAGGGTTTGACCTAAATCCAATACCACTAACAATATAAAAATAAAAATCTCAGCAGATTAATTAAACACATAATTATCCAAAATAGTAAATTACCCAAATGCCCTTATTTGGAAAAGTGGTAGTGACAAGTCTACCCTCCTAAAAGAAATTTCGTCCTCGAAATTTGGACTGAACAGAACAAGAATAAAATCAGAAAGGGATATACCTCAAGTCTAGAAGAGATACGGGTATTGCTTGCGCATTTTGTCCTCTCTCTCCTAGGTCGACTCCCCTGGAGAGTGATGTCTCCATGCAACACGAACCAAAGGAATAGTTTGTTTCCGCAACACCTTCTCTCTGCGGTCCAAGATCTCTACGGGCTGCTCAGGGTAGCTGAGTGTCGGACCAACCTCAATCTCCGAGTGATCAAGTACGTGACTAGGGTCTGCCACGTACCGTCTCAGCTGCGACACGTGGAACACATCATGCACTCCCTCTAATGCAGGCGGCAAGTCCAGTCTATACGCCACTGCACCTACCCTCGCAAGAATGCCAAAGGGTCCGATGTAGCGTGGGCTAAGCTTCCCGCCTCGACCAAAATGAATCGTGCCACGCGTCGGAGAAATCCGTAGGAATACTAGATCGCCAACCTAAAACAAAACAGTCTCAACACGCAGTCTAAACAAACAACACAAACAAGAAAAATAACAATCTATACCTGAAACTCAAGGGGTCTACGGTGGCTGTCGGCCCAATGCCGCTGTCTGTCCTGCGCCACTCGCAGTCTGTCTCTGATGAGTTTTACCTTTTCTGCTGCATCCACGACCATTTCTAGTCCTAGCAAGGCTCTCTCTCCAACGTCGTCCCAAGATAACGGTGTACGACACCTTCGTCCATAAAGAGCCTCAAATGGTGACATTTCGATGCTGGCCTGATAGCTGTTGTTGTAAGCGAACTCTACCAGGTGCAGATGATCCTCCCAAGAACCTCCGAGATCTAGAACACAAGTGCGTAGCATATCCTCGAGAGTCTGAATAGTCCTTTCAGACTGCCCGTCTGTCTGGGGGTGATATGCGGTACTGAACTTGAGCTGAGTGCCCAAGCTAGCCTGCAGACTCCTCCAGAAGTGGGAAGTGAAACGACTATCCCGATCTGAGACGATGCTCACCGGAACTCCATGAAGCCTAACAATCTGTCGCACGTACATCTCTGCTAGCCTCTCTGTCGACGTGCCCACCTTGAAAGGTAAGAAATGGGCTGATTTGGTCAACCTGTCCACGATGACCCAAATCGCGTCCTTCCCTCCTGGAGAACGTGGAAGCCCTGAAACGAAATCCATGGTCACGTGCTCCCATTTCCATTCTGGAATCGGTAAAGGTTGAAGCAAACCACCTGGCCTCTGCCGGTCTGCCTTTACCTGTTGGCACACTAGACACCGGGATACGAAGCGTACTACCTCGCGCTTCATTCCATACCACCATACGTGCTCCCTCAAGTCTCGATATATCTTGTTGGCACCGGGATGCATCGAGTACTGAGAGCGGTGTGCCTCCTGCAAAACCTCCTCGCGCAACTCCCCGCTCGGCACACACATCCTCGTGCCATGTCGTAAGGAGCCATCCTCTGCGATAGTAAAGTCGTCCGACAATCCTGCCTGAACATGTGCTCTGATACTCCTCAAGGCCTCATCATCATACTGCGCCGCTCTGATCCTGTCCATCAGCTCGGACTGTATCTGCAATCCCCATATCTGAATCTCTGTACCGGGAACTAACACCTCAATCTCCAAGCTCTCCAAATCAGCCAACAAATGTCTATCTGTCGTCAAGTACATAGCCATCGGATACCTGCTTAAGGCATCGGCGACTACGTTGGCCTTTCCTGGGTGGTACCGCAATGAGATGTCGAAGTCCTTCATTAATTTCAACTACCTCCTCTGCCTCATGTTCAGCTCCTTCTGTGTGAACACGTACTTTAAGCTTTTGTGGTCTGTGAAGATCTCCATACGCTCTCCGTACAGGTAATGTTTCCACAGCTTTAGAGCAAAGATAACTGCTGCCAAATCTAAATCGTGGGTGGGGTAGTTCTTTTTATGAGGGCGTAACTGCCTGGAAGCATAGGCAATTACCTTCCCGTGCTGCTGAAGAACACATCCCAGACCCTTCCCTGAAGTATCACTGTAGATGGTAAAGCCACCTGTCCCTACTGGCAACGTCAAAATTGGAGCTGTCGTCAACCTCTTTTTCAGTTCATCAAATGCAGCCTGGCACTCCTCCGTCCAGACAAAATCCACATCCTTCCTAGTCAATCTGGTCATTGGCGCTGCAATCCTGGAGAAGTCTTGTACAAACCTCCTGTAGTATCCTGCTAGCCCGAGAAAACTCCTGATCTCAGCTACCGAACTGGGGGTAGCCCACGACTTCACTGCCTCGATCTTCTGTGGGTTAACCGAGATTCCGTCACCCGATACCACATGCCCAAGAAATTTGACCTTGTCAAGGAAGAATTCACACTTAGAGAGTTTCCCGTACAGCTTCTTCCTCCTGAGAGTCTCTAAGACCAACCTCAGGTGCTCTTCGTGCTCCTCCGGGGTCTTGGAATATACAAGAATATCATCGATGAACACCACTACGAACTTGTCAAGGTACTGGTGGAACACCTTGTTCATCAGGTTCATGAATATTGCCGGTGCATTGGTTAAACCAAATGGCATCACCATGAATTCAAACTGGCCGTATCTGGTCCGAAAAGCTGTCTTCGGCGTGTCCTCTCTCTTCACCTTCACCTGGTGATAGCCTGACCTCAAATCTATCTTTGAAAACACCCTCGCCCCGCTCAACTGATCGAAAAGATCATCTATCCTCGGCAGCGGGTACTTGTTCTTGATAGTGATATTGTTCAAAGCTCTATAATTAATGCACATGCGCACCGTGCCGTCCTTCTTCGGTACGAACAATACCGGAGCTCCCCATGGTGATGAACTGGATTTGATGAAACCTTTGTCCTGCAGCTCCTCAACTTGCTTCTTTAGTTCTGCCAGCTCGCTGTTGTTGACTCTATAGACATGTTGTGAAATGGGCTCCGCTCCTGGAACCAAGTCTATAGAGAATTCAACATCTCTGTCTGGCGGCAAGCCTGGCAACTCCTCTGGAAATACATCCAGGAACTCCGCTATCAAAGGATGTGGCAACTCCTCTTCTTCCGCCCTGGCTCCGCTAAATGTGCTCCTGCTCTGTTCCGCTGCTCCTCGGACGACCTCAAACTCTGGCTCTCCTGGTGGTCTAAATAATACTCTGCCTCTATAACAATCTATAGTAGCATGATGCCTACTCAACCAGTCCATTCCGAGTACAATATCGTACCCCGGAAGTGGCATGACGAGTAAGCTCACGCTCAACTCTCGGCCTCCTACTGACACCCTCCGGTCCTTGCAGTGATCACGGACTAGGATAATACCTCCACCAGTCGTGATCTTGCAAGTCCTAGCTAATGGTTCTGTGTCTAAATGATGTCGAAGTGCATAAGATACAGACACAAAACTATGGGAAGCGCCAGAGTCGAATAAGATAAATGCGGGAATACAATCGAGAAGAACCGAACCTGTGATCAAGTCTCCTGCTGGCTCGATCTCCTCGACTGCCATGGCGTACGCTCACCCCTGGGGTACACCTCTCTGCTGCTGGTGCTGGGCAAACTTCTGATGTTGTGGTGGAAGTGGTCCCCTCTGTTGTTGGCCTCCTGGTACGGTAGGTACCCTGTCTGGTCCTCTCTGGGCGGCTGCTCCACCCTGACCTGGACGAATGGTAGGACAATCCTTCAGCTGGTGTGTCGTCGATCCGTAGGACAGAGCCCAATCTCTTCCTGCAGATATCTCTAGTATGTCCCATCTTCCCGCAGTACGCACACTGGATGGCGGACTGGTTCTGTCTCTGTTGCTGCTGCTGGACCTGCCCTCGGGCTGGTTCCTGATGCTGCTGCTGAAAGGGTCTCTGCTGTTGCTGCTAAAAGTGGGGACGCTTGCCCGGTCCCGCACTACTGTTTGCTCCTCCGGAACCATCGCGTCCCCTCTTGGGCCTGAGGCCCAAGTCGTCCTCGGCTATCTGGGCATCCATCAATATGCCCTCGTAGGTAGTTGTGCGACGTCCCGACGTGCGAGACTTGATCTCCCTTGCCAGTCCCTTTTTGAACTTCCGGGCCCTGTCCTCCGGATCTCTAATCATCGATGGCGCGAAGCGGCTCAGACGGAAAAACTCCGCGGCATACTCATCGACGGACGAGCTCCCCTGGGCTAAGTCATGGAACTGACTCTCCAAAGCTCCCAGGGCGACATCAGGAAAGAACTTTTCTTTGAAGAGCTCCTTAAAATCCTTCCAAGTGAGTCCCCTGCGCAAGAGTCTCGGCTCCGTACGAAACCACATCAAGGCAATGTCGAACATCTGGCTGCCAGTGGCCTCGATCTGAAGGGCCTCCGGAAGCTGTGCCAAGCGCAAGTTCCTCTCGATGTCCTCTAGCCAATCATCGGCGTAGAGTATCCCTTCTATCCCCTTGAACTCCCGAGGCATCATCCTCTTGAAATCCACAATGGTGCCCGGCCTCTGGTGGTGCTGATCAGGACGCTGCTGCTGCTGAGTAACTCTCTCCACAGCCTGGAGAGCCACTTGATGAGCATTCTCCATGTTCACCCTCATCATCTCTGTCTGGGCCTGATGTGCCTCAGCCTGCACTCTCTGGGCCTCTGCCGACGTCCTCTGGGCATCGACCATGCCCTGAATCAAGGCGAACATCTGTGCTCCGTCGACGGGCACACCTCTTGGATGCTGAACTGGTGGTGGGGGTGGTGCCGTCGTAGCTATGGGGACCCTCTGAACAGGTGGTGGAGGACCCCCGAATGCTGCAGACACTCCCACATGTACTGGAGATGTAGGAGGTGCTGCGGATGTCTCTCCGGTAGGGCGAGAGGTGGCAGACCTCTCTGAATCTGCTGCTCAGAGTCTCTGGGACCTCCTCGGCATCCTGAAGACAGATCGAAAGAATCAATTAAGGTAATAAACACGATATCATCAAGGAAGGACAGAAAATTTTCTAAAGGAAAAATCATTAAGAGTAGTATTATAAGAATCAGAATTTCCTAATTGTGATTGAGCATATCCTCGGCCTAATTCTTATTTCCTAAAACAGGCTCGTAGTAATACTCTAAGCGAGCACCACTACGATATCGCTCTAATGCGAATCTAGGACTCGACCTGCATGGGCCACCACTAAAAACGTGTCACGACCCGCACCCGGAATTTGGGCATGAGTCGTGGGTACGTCCAGCCTACGCCGCAGCATCGGCAGTAGAACGCTGTCTAGGTCTCAACATATAATATATCCTGTCAATAGTCTCAACTCCGTACGGAGGACAATGATAAATAATCCACAGTTCTATGATATACTCAATCACAAGCTAATAGAAAATAATGGCACGATGAGAACAGAAAAGAGTTCTAATAAAAGCTAACCACAATAAGTCCAACTCAAAACTTGGGTCTAGATGATCTCACAAAAACACAGAATAATAAATATAACTCAGTCTCAGTCTAAAACAATAAATGCAGAAAAATAATCTAAGAACAGCCAGGTAAATTCTCCTCTAGGCTAGACAACTCCTCTGGGGTTTCTGGAGTGAAATCATCCTCTAATCTTGGGCCGTAATGAGTGGGGCACAAGCTCTCCAGGTCCTCTGAAAAATGTTATCCAGTCAGGATTGAAACGAAGCACAAGCACTAACAGCAGTTTCATTAAATTGACAAAGACTATAAACAGTGTAAGAAATACAAGATGGAAATAAATACTGGAAGTACTAGAGAAAATGGAAATAGGCAATAGAGTATCTAGCAATGAACAATAGACAGTGAATGCTAGAATAAGTGAATCTGAATAAAATGGACATCTAGCTAAGTGTTTGAATTATCAGTTTATTATGTGATCGGCTTGGGACTTGATCAGGCTGGTTATATATGATTAACTATGATTCTTGTAGGTTAGGCTAACCATATGGTTAGCTATGATGCATGTAGTGGCCAGGTTAATCATATATAACAGCTATGATGCATGTAAGATGGTCAGGCCGCACCCAACGTGAGAAGTGGGGTGAGCTATGATGCATGTAAAGGATTTGGATATGATCACATAATCTACTAATAGTTCCCCATCCCCCAGCTAGCACGATGGATTCCAATCACGACTCCTCATGATGGGGATCGAGGGTGCTAACCCGTGTATCCATGGTGTCGAAATCAAGTATGTAATACAACTGCATTATAGAAATAATCAACAATAAAAACTGTCAGAGAATGTACTCGCCTGTGGTCCTGAGCAAAGTGTAAGGATCGAGGTCCAAGGTGGGATCACAATGACCTATTTGTGGAATATAAATGTCAGATATCGAATTAAAAGAATAACATGTCTAGCTAATTAAATGCGAGGCCTCTAGGTCAATTCTGTGGTTTACTGTTCAGTACTAGGTTATCCTAGATAAACTAGGTCCACACTAAGGTTTAGGTCCAAAACTAGTTAATTAGTCTATAAGGTCACTAACTAATGAAAATAATATAAGTAATCTGATACTCTATACATATTGGTCTATAATAACTAACACTTATGTCTTAACTGTCATAGACATACTTATATATTACCTTAACTGCTACTTGAGTTCCCAACCCTGTACTGTACACTATTAGTCTATATTATTTAATACCTATCTAATACTACTAATACTCACTAATATTTACTATACTAGATATTATTAATCATATCATTGACTCATATACTATGGTACTAAGTTATTACTTAACTATATCACACTTACCCTGATAATTTAGTATTACACCCCCCCCTATGTATCAATACCTTAAGGACTGATACACACTGGTTTCACACCTATACATAGGGACACTGAGAAACAAATTTCTGGGGCACTTGGATACTGGTATACTACACTCACTGCACACCCAAGGCCCAATCTGCATAGTGTACACACACACTCTAATATGTATACTGATACATATGCACATGCACACACACAGGTAACATTTCTAGCTAACCTGGGAATTTCTGAGGCATACACACTGTGGTTCCAGCCACTCAGAACACACAGGTTCTTTTCCCCACTGAACTCACAATAGCCACACACTCTCTTCCCCATACCTGATACTCAGTTATCCAATACCCCCAAATCTCACTGCCCCTCACTCTCAGAATTCCTTACTCATACACACAGAATACTCTGCACACTGCACTCATACTGACAGCATTAACACACCACATCCACTGATACACTACACTATCTCACTCTCACAGACACACAGAACTAGCTCTACTGATACTCATAGCACACACTAATACACACAGCTAACACACTGTCACACTGTTCTCTCCCACACTCACTGAAACACTCTCAGAATCCCACACAGGTAATAAGCTCTATGGCACACACACACCTTACTCTATTGAACTAGGAAAAAAAAATCAACTACACACAGAACCTAGGAAAATTACTCACTGAAACAGCATTCACTCACACACTCACAGTGTTCTCATACAGGTTGGCACTAACACTAATATTCACAGACACTACTACTCATCTACCTCTCCCTAACATACTGACACTCAAATACCTACACACAGGTATTTCACACAGGAATTACACAAACTAACTGATACCTATTGACACTGGAAATTTTACTCGCACACAGTCTACATATTAACACATAGGTATTGATACCCTGAAATTCACCCAGGTCCTAACTCACACACACTGAACTCACAGAGATATACACATACCCAGATGCATCACCTACACACTGATCTAAGCCATCATCAGCCTTTCAAAACCCCAAACCCGATACTTACTTGCTCTCAATACTGGTACTCAGGTATACCTAACTGAACTGAAACCCAACACAGTCCCAAAGACCCGACTGTGCACACTGGTTTACAATTCCCGACAGTGCACAGGGAAGATCCCCCCTCCCACAGTGCACATAGCACAAACCTGAACACAAGTAATTACATATAAATATAGATAGGTATATCAATATATGCAGGAAATAAAATACAAGGATAGGCAGAACCCTAAGAAACATTTCCTCAAACACATGTAGTGCAGAAACGGATCCCACATCAAGAACTCCAAAAAAAATACCCAAACCTAAACCCTAAATCGAAATCAATGTTATAGGTATGAGATGTAATCATGTATACTTGCAAACCCTTAGGATTAGGGTTCCTGAAATTGGAGAAAATAACCTATTGAACACAAAACCCTTGTTTCACCTAGATCTCCATGTATAAACCCTAAAACCGAAATCTAACAGCAAGGGTGGGTTCCTAATGGGCATTAATCATCAGAAAATAGAAATAAAAGAATTAAAAATAGGGTTTTACCTATAGAGATGGGTTCTCCAAATGGAAGTTCTTCTTCCCCAAGGCTTATTGACCCAACCCCTTGCTTCTCTTTGCTTTGAAGGAGGAAAATGGGATCCCTAGGGTTTGATCTCGAATTTGGGGTGGAGAACAAGTGGTTTTTCTTATGGAGGCTAGGGTTTCTTCTTTCTACATGAAGAATGGCTTTGAGGGAGGCTTCCCTTTTTATATTAAACTAGGTTAGGGTTTCCAATGAATAGTTTTAAGTTAAACCCCCCCCCTCAGGTTAGGTCCTGTAGAACCTAATTAACTAAGGTTTAGTCAGTCTAGAGTTTGAGGGTTCACCCTAAAATTTGAATTTTAGGGTTTCTCTAGAATTAGGTTTTCAAATTAGGGCTTAGTCATTAGGGTTTGTCCTAATGAGTTCTAGGGTTTGACCTAAATCCAATACCACTAACAATATAAAAATAAAAATCTCAGCAGATTAATTAAACACATAATTATCCAAAATAGTAAATTACCCAAATGCCCTTATCTGGAAAAGTGGTAGTGACATATAAAGAGAAGTATAAAATTGTATAGCCTCCAGATGAATGTCTTAAGGGGAAACAATTCTCTTAACTGCCGAATCGATAAGATGCACAATAATATTCATGTGTTGTCTTATTGAATGATATCACAAAAGAACTTTGTACATTGATTCCCATCTAAGAGCCAGGAACATTTGGCAATCTAGGAGAGTTGAATCTCCTCCTAAAAATGAGCTTGTAGACTTCATCCTACAAGAGTACTTCATGCTCTACCTATTGCTCATTTGAGGGGTATTGTTGGAGAAATTCTTGAACCCGCCTTAGATCATCAGCCTTCTCAGTTAGTGATGGTTCATGTCATCTGTGGTTCCAAGTTTTTATCTCACCTTTAGTAGCTTTGAGCTACTTATAAACACAATATTGTGTATTCCCCTCCAAAACAACATGTAAACCAGCTCTAAAGCTTCGTTATACCCTTCCATCTCCACCCAAGCGTTGTTATAACGGAAGGAGTAAGCATGCAGAGGGGAACTAGGAGTGAGTCAAAGAATGATAAGAGAGTGGTCACTTGTGAAGGTTGCCAACCCTTCAACTTGTACCGTTAGGAATGTCACGATCTGATTCCGTAGAATCGATAGTCGTCTCCCGGACGTGATGTTGTACGTGCCTAAATTGCTCAACGCATAAGGCCATGGCATTTTTGATATAACAAGCATGTATTTAGAGTACACAGATAATTGAAGACAATATTGAAACAAGAAAATTTTCTCCTTATTGATATTGAACATCATTTATAAACTCCTCAACAAATAAAAAAGGTTGTCGCACGGGGTTACAAAAGGGGATGCAAAATGAAATAGTCGTCCGATATATTATATTATTTTACTAAAACTTCAAAATATATAGACACCTTCGGGCGAAGCTATCGCTTTGCCACGAAGCTGCATATGATATATGTACGAGCTCCTGGAACTTCAATCATGCTTCAAAAGGGCCCGAACAGGTCGCGCCGGTAGATGGACTGGATTAGGAAGTCGCCTTAACTCCTTGCAGGATCGCCTTGGCGCAGAAAACCTGTTACAACGAGGGTTAGTATATCGAAATATACTGGTGAAGGCAAGCTAACTCAACTATACTAATCAATACATTATTTATGTGAAGCATGCAAGTTATTAAGTGGTCTTTTTATCTTGCCTTAGTTTAAGTTACAAGCAAGCAATGGATATGAAAATTTATTAAAATAAATATGCCACCACTTGGTGACTTTACCTGTCCATCTGAACCACATACACAAAACTTTTCATGCCCATCCCTGCCACGAAGACATAGTTAGCTTGCATAGTATAAATATACGAGGAAAGTCACTGGCACGATGCCATAGTGGACGATTTATAGTCTCGGGATGGAATAACATGTAACGCAAGGAACATGAGCGTTATAGGCCATCTCGTCCGAAGCAGGCGACTATAAGGGAGTTTCGTCCGGATCGGATCAGTAACAGTGCCCCAGCGACCGTCCACAGGAACTAAGACCTTGTGCACAAGTTGTCCGTGACCAAGCGGAGTTTAAAATAAGTTATCAAACAATGCAGTTCTATCACCCCAATATTTCTAAATAAGGATATTTTTGTCATTTTTGCCATTCTATATTTATTATAGTTAGTGATTGTATTATTTATATATATATATATATATATATATATATATATATATATATATATATATATATATATATATATTCTGGTGCTACTAATTATTATTTTGTATTGTGCTATTTATTTAAGAGTTAGTGGACTAGCCTATTTATTTGGACTTGACACTAGTGGACCCAATTAGATTAGTCATGACACATTGAGCTCAATATTGGACTAGGCCTAATTAGACTCATTTTTTTAGTTAATTAGGAGAGTTAGATTACTTTTTATTAGTTTAGAAGCTTCCTAATATAACCCTACCTAATTAATATCTCATGACTAGTTAGTAGGGGCATATTGGTCATTAGTTATTGCTTGGAGGGAAAGAGAAGAGGGCCAGCCAAATTTAAGAGGGATTCCTCTCTCTCTCTTCTCTCCATAATTGATTCATTCTAGATCCCCAATTTAGTTCATCCCTAATTCAGTTTATCCCTCCATCAAATTCAATCAAATTCATACCCATTTTCTCTCAATTTCACCATCTAAGAAGCATTGGAGCTTGGATTACAAGGAGCACTTGAAGGAGGAGAAATTGACAAGAAAAATGGTGTCCATTGAGTATTTTATTGAAAATCCATCTTCCAATAGGTAAATTCTGAATCTACCCCTTAATTTAGACTCTAATTCGTATATTTAACCATTAGAAATCATTCATTGGCTTAGGGCTACCCATGGAATCAAGAACTAGGTTCATATGACTTGTATTGTAGAATCTATATGGTGATTTGTGTCCAATTAGGGGAAATTCTAAGATTGACACATTAAGTGTGTGCCAAGAGACCAATTAGATCTAATTAGACTTAGATCGAGGTTATAGGACTAGTGTCATATCCACAATTGGATACAAAAAGTGCGTATCATAATGCACCATGATACGTGTTAGTAGATTTAGATTTTGTGAGCCAATATGTGTATTTTCACATTCTATGGTAATTAGCTATTTTAGTTATTATATGTCATATTATATATGTATTAAGTGTTCCATATGATTTGGGGATGAGTATCATGTTGGAATTATCATAGGAGGGGTGTATCATGAGTGTCATGGTGTGTACTATCACTACTATATTTTCTAGGAAATGGTATTTTAGTTATTTCATAATTAATTAAATATTGTACATGTTGTAAATTTATTTTTTATATTATTTATTTTTTGTTAGATGTTAGATTTGATTTTGGACTTATGTTAGTGGACCTAACTTGTTTAGTTTAGATCCATGGACCAACATTTAATTCTAGTTAGAATTGAGCCCAATAGTTAGCCCATTCATTAGGAGGATGAATTAATTAGTTAAACCAATTAGACTAGAACCTTTTCTCCTTAATTAATTCCTACATGACAAGCCCCAAGGGGTATTGTGGACATTTCATAGTAGCTTGGAGGAGGGAGTAGTGGCCGGCAATAGCTAGAGTGGGGAGAGTCTCTCTCTTCATTTTTTAATTTTAAATCTATATCTAGAATTTTTCTCTTCCAAATTTTTTTATTCCTACATCAAATTCTACCCAAATTTCTTTCCCAATTTCTTTCATATTTATCATTGGAGGCTATTAGAATAAGGAGGAAGTAAGGATCTATAAGGAGGAGCAATGATCTACAAGTTGAAGGCTCTAGACACTCAATTTGGGAATTTTATTAAAAATTCATCTTCCAATAGGTATAATTTAGTTTTCCTCTCTAATTAGATTATAAATATGTAATTTAATCATTAGAAACCATCTCATGTACTAAGGCTACCCATAGGAATTAGAATTAGGTTCATAGGAGGCATATGGAGAAAGTTATGTGGTATTTTGTGACAATTTTGGGAAAATTCTGATATTGGCACATCTTGTATTTATCAATAGGTCAATTAGATTAAATTGACATGTGTTGGTTGTGTGTGACTAGTGTCGTATCCATAATTGGATACATGTGTAGGCCATATCAGACAATTTGGCGATACAGATTGATTTGGGAGTTTTTTTCCGACACGGGGGTTTGAGCATGTCATATTTTGACACGGGCACGTAGTTGAGTAGCTAGCTCTTTGTGTTGTTCATAATTATAATTTTATACTTGCTCATGTCTTTCGGGGTACGTTTGGTGGTGTGGTGGAGCCGTATCGCATGTGTATCATAGAATGAGTGTGATACGGGCGCGGTGCACTCCATGTGTTTATTTTCTTATATTTTAATTCAATTTACTTTAGTTATAGCTACTATAATATTGTAATTATAATATTTATATGATATATATGTATATATATATTTATATGTATGATCTATATTTTCTATATTTTATTTTGATGTGTTGATGGTTATGGGAGAATAGGAGAGTGCATGTGCATCACTGGTGTGGTTATGTGGTGACACACACACACACACACACACACACACACACACACACACACACATATATATATATATATATTTATTTATTTATATATATGTGTGTGTGTGTGTGTGTGTATGTGTGAGAGCTAGAGGGGAGAAGCATAAGCAGTAAAAAACAGCGAATAAGCAGCAGCAAAAGCAGAAAGAAGAAGAAGCAGCAACAGCAGCAGCAAGCCGCAGCAGAAGCAGAAGCAGCAGTAGAAGCAGCAAGCTGAAGCGGCAGTAGTAGAAGCAGTAAGCTACAACATAAGTAGCAGAAGTAGTAAGCAGATGCAGCAGCAGCAGAAATGATAAGCAGCTGTAGCAGCGATAAGCAGAAGCAGTAGCGATAAGCTGCATTAGTGAGTGCTTATAGATAAGCTAGTTAACAAGCTAAGTTAGTTTATATTGATAGTTAGTTACATATATATTGTTAGTAAGTTAAGTGTGTGTGTGTGTATATATATATATATATATATATATATATATATATATATATATATATATATATATATATATATATATATAGCACTAGTTAACATTGGTTAGTATTATTTCTAGATTACCTTGAGTTACACCAAGGTAATGAGAGTTGAGGTATCTTGGGTACGGGTATTAAATATCAAGGGGTATGTTAGTATGCTTGTTTAGTATAGTATTGTTATAAGTTTAAATGCATATTAGTGTATAGTGAGGTGTATGGGTAGTTAGTTATATGTTAGATATTGTATTACCTTGTGATACCAAGGTAATATCAAGGTATTGGTTTATACTCAAGATATTGAGTTTGTAGATCAAGATGGGTGTGTAGATGGTGTGATACCGTATTTGGTTCAAAGCCAAGGTATCCACTTAACATTAGTTTGGCTAGAAGTTCTATATATTTTGTCTTGTATATACTAGAAGTTCTATATATTTTGTCTTGTATATATATTATAGTATTTTTATATCTAATAATTTACTTATCATATGATTAACTAGGTCATAATCCTTGTGCATGTCTTGTTCTTTGAATAGTTTTAATCATACACCGCACGTATGATTAACCAAGTCATAATCCTTATGCAAGTTCCCAAGCCGATCATATGTTGAAGCTGGTACTCACTCACTTAGTAGTAGTATTTCTTGCTCATGTCTGTGATGCTCATTCTTGTATTTATTTTCAGTATTCCTATATTGCATATCTCTTGTACCTGTATATTGCATCTTGTATATTTGCTCTATTTACTGTTACATAGTTTATATCATTTATTAGAACTGCTGTTAGAGATGTACTTTGCTCCTTTCCTGACTGGATATATTTTTCCAGATGACACTGAGGAGTGGTGCCCCACTCACTATGGGCCTCAGGACGTAGTTGGCTTAGAGCCAGAGACTTTGGCTCAGGAGGGTCTCATCCCGATTGAGACAGACAACCCGGGACTCGTAGCTCAGTAGATAGATCTTTTGTACTGGATTTGTCTCCAGCATTTTGTTATTAGTTTTCTTTTATATGACTCATTGAATATTATCTCGTCTTGTGAGTTGTATTGTCTCTTCTGCTCTTTTATTATATTCATGTGATTGTTCCATCTTATAGATCTGTAATTGAATATTCATATTTTATTGGTGGCATTATTATATCTTAATTTTTAGATAGATAGTTTACCCAAACAACGTTCTACCGCCGATGCTACGGTGTAGGCTGGGCGTTGTTCACTACTCGTGCCCCTATACCGGGTGCGAGTCGTGACACATTTTTAGTGGTGGCCCATGCAGGTCTTCAAGGTCGCAAGTAGTGCGATTCGTAGTGGTGCTCTAATTTGAGTGCTATTACGAGCCTATTTCAGGATATAGAATATAGGCTATAGGCTGAGAATACTCAATCACATATAGAAAAAACTCTATTGTTCATTTCAACTGTTCTTTCTTGATATTAATATTTCATTTTTAACTGTCCTTCTTTAAATGCATTACATCATATGCTATATTGATTCTTTCCTTTCGCTTTGCCTCAGGATGCCGCCTAAGACTAGATCACAGTAGAGGGGAGCAGTTTCTGAGAGATCTGCGACTTTTCGAGGGCCTGAACTAGTCACTTCTCTGGTGATTGGCGTATCAGCTGTGTTCGGGGGTCCACCTCCAGCTCAGAGGACTGTTTCGGCTGTGTCTGAGGGACTTTCACCTTCACCTTCCATGCTTACAGAAGCGACTCAGGTGTTCGCATTATTTTGCGAGATATTGGAGGCTCAGAGGGCCCAGTTAGAGGCTCACCAGAGGCAGACCGACATGTTACGATAGGGTATTGAGAGTGCTCATCAGCTTGCCCTTGGTGTAGTAGAGAGAGGAGCTCCGGTCCAGCAGCGCAGGTTGCTCCGCAGGTTGTCCAGCTTCGGCCGGGTAATATTCAGGACTTCAAGAAGCTGGAACATCGGGTCTTCTAGGGGACTGAGGGCATGGTCTACGTTGATGACTGGCTCGAGGATATTGAGCATCTCATGAGGGTATCTCGTCTTGCTGAGGATATGAAGTTTGGGGCAGTAGGACTTCAGCTGTTCGACATCGTCCGTACTTGGTTCAGAAATGAGTCACTTCTTGCTGATGCAGGGTAGTCTTGGGAGGTGTTTAAGGACCTCTTCAAGAGGAAGTTCTTTGCTCGGGCGGACCGATTGGACTTAGGGAGGCAGTTTGAGGGCCTTACTTAGGGGAGCTTATCCGTGGAAGAGTACGCCGCAGAGTTCGGTAGGCTGAGCCGATTTGCGGAGTATTTGCTGAGAGAGCCAGAGGTTCGAGCTATCCGCTTCCGCGAGGGTCTGAACTGGGAAGTGAAGATCCTCATTCCGTATTTCTATGAGATGTATTCAGAGATACTTGCGGAGGCACGCAAGGTTGAGCGAGATTTAGGCTTGAAATCCAAGAGAGACCGCGATTCTTTTCTGGGGGCTAGTAGCAGCGCAGTGACTGCTAAGCGTCCTCATTTCTAGTCCAGGCCTTTTCAGCAGCCACAACGGCACCAGACTCCAACTAGGGCGTCGTTTCATCAAGTACCGCAGCAGCAGAGACAGTCACAGCAAGCTTCCCGCTACTATTGTAAGAAGCCCGGCCATATCTGGAAAGTTTGCAGGAAGAGGTTGGGAGTTTGTCTGTATTGTGGTGTCGAGGGACATCAGCTGAGGAATTGTCCTTCCAACCCTCGTCGTGCTGTTCAGGGAGCAGATCCAGCTCAGAGGACACATGCGAGGCCATTTGCAGTATAGCCAAGGGGACCGCCACTTCCGACCCAGCATTAGGGAGGTGCACATCAAGGACGAGAATTTTCTATGACAGTCGAGGTAGTCGAGCCTACCGGAGATGTCATCGCAGGTTCTATATTTCTTGATTCCATTCCAGCTTTATCTTTATTTGATAGTGGTACTTCCCATAGTTTTGTATCTGTTTTTTTTTTTGCTTTGAAGCATCATTTGGTAGCTGAGTCTTTGCTTAGGACTTGCACGATCACGACCGAGGGAGGCATTATCCTGGTTAGTAATATTTGCAAGGATCGGAGAGTTACTCTGGGAGGCCGGGAGCTGAGTGCATGTCTACTTGTAATGCCACTTCCGAGCTACGATATTGTACTCGGGATGGATTGGTTGAGTAGGCACCATGCTAGTATAGATTGCAGAGGAGGTAGAGTTTTGTTTAGCCCGCCAGGAGAGCCAGAGTTTGAGTTTGCTAGAGGAGATGCAGAGAAGAGAGGAGGCATTATCTGTGGAGCTATGCTAGAAGACAAGGAGTTGCCGCATCCGTTGATAGCAGAGTTCTTGGATGTGTTTCTTGAGGAATTGCCAAGATTACCGCCAGATCGAGATGTTGAATTCTCTATAGAATTGGTGCCAGGTACAGAACCAAATTTACAGCATGTCTGTCATAACCCGCACCAGATATAAGGATGCAAGTCAGAAACAATGCCCAGCCTATGCCACAAAATCAGCGGTAGAACAATGTCTAGGTAATCTATCTAGCAATATAATGAACCACCAACAATAGCAATATACTCAATCACAGAACTAAGATGAAAATAAGAACAAATCAGATAAAAGAATAGAAATAGTCACATGCAACTCATGAGTCAAAAATAACACATCAATGAGTCTGAAAGAATACTAACAAATAAGCTGGAGACAAATCAAGTACAAGAAATACTAAGAAGGTACTAATCCCGGGTCATCTGTCTTAGTCGGGATAAGTCCCTCCTGAGCCTGGATCTTTGACTCTAAGCCCATAATATCCTGGGATCCATAATGTGTAAGGTACCACTCCTCAGTGTCATCTGAAAAAGATATATCCAATCAGGAAAGGAGCAGAGTACATCTCTAACAACAGTTCTAATCAATGATAAAAACTATGTAACAGTAAATAGATGTGAATATACAAGATGCACAATAGATACGAGAGATATACAATAAGGAAATACTGGAATGAACACAATAATGAACAATATGTCAATGACCAAGAATACTAATAACTAAGTGTATGAGTACTAGTTTTAACATGTGATCGACTTGGGAACATGATACAAGATATATGGCCTGGCTAATCATACGTGCGGTGTATGATTAACACTATTCAATAACAATACTTTATATAATAGGGGTATTGATCACATATATACACTAAAGTACTCTCCACCCTCGACTGGTATAATAGATCCAACCACGGTATGTTATGGCACGAGATTTCCCAAGAAGATAGCGACTCTTCCCGAGAATCAGTGTCTGTACATGTACAAGATAACCAATGAAACAATACTTGTACCATATATACCATATACCAAGGTATAACATCTCATGACGAGATCCGGATATACCAATTTGTGTAACCATAATGTCAAGAGAACAAGGATATCTACACTAGATACAATGAACATAGAGGGTATCATAAATGAGAAACTATCAGAGAATTTACTCGTCTGAAGTCCAAAGAATAGTCTCACAGATGTCTGATACGGTGCCTCGAAGACCTAGATATGGAATACAACATCAATATAAGGTTCCGAAAAGAAATTAAGTTAAAGTAGTCAACTTCTAGGTCAACAAGTCAATTCTAAGTCAAAAATCAAACTAGGTCAACTCTAAGTCAACTATGGTCAAATATAGTCAAACTATGGTCAACTATGGTCAACTACCTATTTCTAGGTTGCATAAGTCTAATACAAAGATATTGGGTTCAAATGCTAAAGTCTAGGTCATAAAAGCTATAACTTAGGATACTAGGATACCATATCTCCAGATACATAAATCAATAGGTAAAACATTACATATATAAGTCAAATAATATTAATATATATATATGAAATCATAATTATAACATTAAATAGATACCTTGGTTTTGAACCAACTTGGTATTACAACATTAACTCATAATATTAATACCCAAACCCAATACCTTGGGTATCCCCAATTACTTTGGTACTTACTTTGGTATCTCAAGGTAATACCAAAATACTTGTTTATACTAACTACCCGTAATTATATACATACTACAATAATTATTATACATATAGTATACTATAATGCAAATAACAATTTAGGAACATATTTACATATATATTGATTACCATATATATATATATATATATATATATATATATATATAAATATCTAATATTTAAGAAAACTGCCAAACTGTCACTAATAACTGCTGCTAACCATCGCTGAAGTCTTCGATACTCTGCTGTTTTAGCGACGGTTCTGCTGCTATCGCTAAACTGCTGTCGCTGCTGCTGTTGTATGATATTGTTGTTGCTGCTGTGCTGTTGCGACGTTGCTGCTGCTGTCACCTTTGCTGCTGTTGTATGCTACAGTTGATGCTGCTGTGCTGTTGCGACGCTGCTGCTGTCGCCTTTGCTGTTGTCACTAAAACACACATATATATATATATATATATATATATACATACACACACACACACACACACATATATATATATATATATGCAACTATATAATTTATACTTACATTCTATAATTACTAATACATGTAATTACTACATATAAATATACATACACCCATACATATATACTAATATATATATATATATATATATATATATATATATATATATATATATATATATATATATATATAACTACACATACATGTATAGGTATATATAACTATAGAATAATATGTATACATGTATTATATAAGTATATACATATAATATAACAACTTATATATATATATATATATATATATATATATATATATATATATATATATATATATATATAATACATAGCCACAACATATATACACTATAATATATATTCATACACTATACTATTAAATAGTTCTTACATATGTAGAATAATAGCTACATACAATATACATAAATAGATATATAGATCTAAGACACAAGAAAACATATATATATATATATATATATATATATTCACCACCATACACATATACACACAACAACCATATATGTATATACAATAACTAGTAGATCTTACATATGTAAAAATAACTACATAAATATACAACACATGTATATAATAGATATATAGATCTATGATATTTAATACATAAATATATGTAACAACAATATATAACAATAAATATATATACATATATATATATATATATATATATATATATATAATTACACTCCTCCATGAATAAGAGCACAAAAGAAATAGATCTACCATTAAATTGCACATCTCATGGAACGTATCACTCCGTATCCCACTAGATCTAGGATACGCTTGCGACACGAGTCCACCACACATCCAAACGTACCCCGAAGGACACATACAAGTCATATATATTATTTATGAACAATACGAAGAGTCAAATACAAATTTATGTGTCCGTGTCAAAATATGACATGCTCAAAGTCCTGTATCGGAGGAAAAACTCCCAAATCAACACGTATCACCAAATTGATGGGATACGACCTACACGTGCCCAATTGTGGATACGACACTAGCTCCAAACACACAAGCACATGCCAAATTGATCTATAGGACCAATTGACACACACAACAAATGTTAATCTCGAAATTCCCCCAAAATTGACACAAAAAGCACCATAACTCTCTCAATAGGCCTCCTATGAACACAAAACCAAATCCTATGGGTAGCCTATGCATATGGGTAATTTATCATGGTTAAATCTTAGATTTAGAACCTAAATTAAGGGGAAAAATTTAATTATACCTATTAGGAGATGGATTCCCAATACAACCTCCAAATATGATAAAATTGGCCTCCAACTTGTAGATCCTTGCTCCTCTTTGTAGATCCTTGCTTCCTCCTTCTAGATCCTTGCTCCACTAGCCTCTAATGGTGATTTAGGAAGGAATTGGGATAAAATTTGCTAGGGAAATGAAGTAGGAATGAAGGAATTTGGTTGAGGGAAATTCTAGATCTAGTTTCCAAATGAAAAAAAGGAGAGAGAAATAATTTTTTCCTCTCTATATAGGCCATCCCCCTTCTCTTTCCTCAAGCTACTATGAATTGTCTAATATACCCCTTAGGGCCTCTCATGAAGAAATAATTAAGGAGGGAAGCTTCTAGTCTAATGGTTTAATTAATTTAATCCATCTCCTAATCAACGGGCTTTCTAAATGGGCTAAATCTAACAATTAATATATGTTGGTCCATGAGTCTAAACTAAACTAGTTAGGTCCACTAACACAAGTCCAAAATAATGAACTAACATCTAACAATAATTAAATAATACAATAAATAATTATTTATCATGCACAATATTTAATTAAATATAAAAATACTAAAATACCTTTTCCTAGAAAATGTGGTAGTGACAAGTCTACCCTCCTGCAAAATAATTTTGTCCTCGAAATTCAAAGACGAAAACTACCCCCAAAAAATAACAGAACATAACAAAAGAACAGAACTAAAGAACATAACTAATTATGAAAGAACATAACAAAACTAGGAAAGAACATACCTCAAGGCACAAACAAATATGGATAACGCTCTCGCATTTTATCCTCTCTCTCCCAGGTAGACTCCTCCGGAGAGTGATGCCTCCATGCGACGTGTACCAAAGGAATAGTCTAGTTCCTCAGCACCTTCTCTTTTCGATCCAGAATCTCAACTGGCTGCTCTGGATAGCTAAGAGTAGGGCCCACCTCTATCTCCGAGTGATCCAATACATGACAAGGATCTGCCATGTACCGTCTCAACTGTGACACATAAAACACGTTGTGCACTCCCTCCAATGCAGGTGGCAAGTCTAGTCTATAAGCAACTGCACCGACCCTCTCTAGAATAGTGAAAGGTCCGATGAATCGCGGACTAAGCTTTCCGCCTCCACCGAAGAGAATCGTGCCTCGTGTCGAAGAAATCCTCAAAAATACCAAACCACCCACCTAGAACAAAACACAACCTCAAGAACTTAATCTATAACAAATAACCAATAACAAGCACAAACAAAATCTAACTATACCACGAACTCCAAAGTTCTCCGGTGGCTATCAGCCCAATGCCGCTGTCTGTCCTACGCCACACGAAGTCTGTCTTTGGTCAACTGAACCTTCTATGCTGCATCTGCAACCATCTCTAGCCCAAGCAAAACTCTCTCTCCAACATCGTCCCATGACAAGGGAGTACGACACCTCCGAACGTACAAAGCTTTAAAAGGTGACATATCTATACTAGCCTGGTAACTGTTATTATAAGAAACTCTACCAAATAGAGATGGTCCTCCCAAGAACCTCCGAAATCTAGTACACAAGTGTGCAACATATCCTCGAGAGTCTGAATAGTCCTCTCTGAATGTCCATCTGTCTGGGGATGATATGCAGTACTGAACTTGAGCTAAGTGCCCAAACTCTCCTGCAAACTCCTCCAGAAATAAGAAGTAAAATGACTATCCTGATCCGAGACTATGCTGACGGGAACTCCATGTATCCTAACGATCTGCCTCACATACATCTCTGCCAGATTCTCCGTAGACAAACCCACCTTGAAAGGCAAAAAGTGGGCCGACTTGGTCAACCTATCAACGATGACCCAAATCGCATCTTTTCCTCTTAGAGACCGTGGAAGTCCGGACACAAAATCCATAGTAATATGCTCCCACTTCCACTCTAGAATGGATAATGGCTGAAGTAAACCTCCTGGTCCCTGCCTCTCAGCTTTCACCTGCTAGCACACTAAACATCTAGATACAAACTGTGACACTTTCCTCTTCATGCCATACCACAATACACTCTTTTGTATATCCCGATACATCTTGTTGGCACCTGGATGCATGGAATACTGAGAGCGATGCGCTTCCTGTAATACCTTCTCATGCAGATCCCCGCTAGGCACACACAATCTAACTTCATGCCTTAAAGATCCATTCTCAGCAATGGTGAAATCATCCTCCAATTCTGCTCTCACCTGAGCTCTGATGCTCCTCAGAGATACATCCTCATACTGTGCTGCCTTGATCATGTCCATCAAATCTGAATATATCTGCAATCCCCACATCTGCATAGCACAACCAGAAACTATCACCTCAATGCCCAAGCTCTCCAAGTCTTCCAACAAATATCGATCCTGCGTTAAGAACATAGCTACCGGATACCTACTCAAAGCATCGGTAACTACATTAGCTTTCCTAGGATGATATTGCAAAGATATATCAAAATCCTTCATCAGTTTCAGCCACCAACACTGCCTCATATTCAACTCCTTCTGCGTGAAAACGTAGTTCAAGCTTTTGTGGTCTGTAAAAATCTCCACACGCTCTCCGTACAAATAATGTTTTCACAACTTCAGGGCAAATATGACTGCTGCCAACTCCAAATCATGGATAGGATAGTTCTTTTTATGAGGACGCAATTGCCTGGATGCATAGGCAATCACTTTTCCATTCTGTTGAAGAACACAACCCAAATATTTTCCCAATGCATCACTATAAATAGTGAAATCTCCAGACCCTGATGGCAATGTCAAAATATGAGCATACATCAACCTCTTCTTCAACTCCTCAAAAGCGACCTGGCAATCCTCCGTCCAAACAAACTCTACATCCTTCCTGGTGAGTCTGGTCATCAGCTCGGCAATCCTCGAAAAATCTTGCACAAACTTTCTTTAGTAGCTTGCCAATCCCAAGAAACTCCCGATCTCTGCTACCGAACTCGGAGTCTTCCAAGATTCCACTACTACGATCTTCTTCGGATCTACTGAAATACCATCACCAGTTATAATATGTCCCAGTGAGTATCGTGTTAGATCGAGACACTTAATTTAATTTTCATTTTTAGAAAAGTTTGTACTAGAGCTTGGGCACCAAGTTAAGTTTCAGCACAGCTTTTGTCACGACCCGCACCCAGAATAAGGGCACGAGTAGTGAGCGCCCAGTCTATGATGCAACATCGACGGTAGAACGCTATCTAGGTCAACAATACTAACTAAACATCTCCACAATATATATAAGGTATATGTCAATGTCATCTCTACTCCAAACAGAGGAACAATATAATGACATGATAATGATATCCATACTCAATCACAATATCAAACTAAAGAAGATAAATCACGATGTGGAATAAAAAAAATGAAATAGGAATTATAATACAATCACAAGTCCACAATAATATATACAAGCCAAAAAATCTCAATAAAAGTCTAATACAAGTCTAAACAATAAGTCTAAGCCTCCTCAGTATCTGGCACTAGGTCCTCCTCCTCTAAAGGAGTATCCTCTAATAGTATGGCATCATACGGCCCATAGTAAATGGGACACTGGTCCACAAGCTAATTATCTAAAAATATATATCTAGTCAGGATTGTAGCGAAGTACATACCTCTGAAAGTAGTTCCAAATACATAATCGAGCATATATAATAGTAACAGAAAAGGATACAGGATAACTAGCCATAAGAAATGGAATGAACTAGAGTGAACATGTAATATACTGGAATAAATAATAGGCAATATGAATAACTATAATTTAAATAAAAATAGATAAAACTAACTAATGTGCCATAGATTTATGTGATCAGTTTGGGTTGAACACGTATACAATATGGTAACTCAATTACACGTGTGATATATAATTGACATGTACACGAATACACTTGAGCTTGATCACATAACCAACTCATACTCCCCCAACCCCAACCAATACTAATAGATCCAATCATGACATGTTATGAACACGAATATGCACACACTAAACACGAACAGTGTGTGAACACGAAGTAAACTATAATCAATACCCAATACACACGATAAAATATATGTGAAAGAGTATCCGTTGAACACGGCAAGGGATAACATCTCCTAACAGGATCCATATAGTACCAGTCCATGTAACCACTATGTCAGAATCAAGTATACAGTTATAAAATATGCGATATATATACCATCATGAAATGAAAACTAACAAAGAGATTTACTCGCCTCTGGTCCTGAGCAAAGGGTGTCTCTTGATACCCAAGCTGGTGTCAAACACTCCTATTTAGGAAATATCAGGTTAAATGGGTGTAATGAATGAGAAATGGTTTAAAATATACTAATAAATTCTTTTAGGTCAATTTCTAAGTCATTCTAGCTCAACTAAGTTGTACTAGGTCCATACGAAGCTAATAAGTCTATATGGGCTAGTAACTAGCTATTACAAGTCAATACTAACTATATTAGTTAATAACACTACTATCTATATAACAAGATACTCTACATGTCTATATATTAACATCTATATATAGATAGATAATATTATACACTAATATATCTAATATACACTAGCAAGTATATACTAACTAAAACTAACTGATACAGCCCAATAACTAACATCTAACTTAACTTAGTATAACATCACTAACTAAACAACTGCTAACACTAACCTACTTACTGAGAATTCTAATTAATCAACAAAATATCAGGTACAACTGATACCTGAAATATCAGTATCAGAGTCCTTCCCTGCACTTGATTTCTAAAGCCACCACTGATACTCCTAACCCGAGCCCCTCACAATACCCCCAACCTACACTAGTAATGATACTTCACTACTGCTATACAGGAACCTTGTACTAGTCCTAATCCCCTAAATCAGTACACAAGGCATTATAACCTCCAATAGCAGGTAATGTTTACTACTGCTGCTGATACTTGGTTCTCTACCTCCCCATATGAGTACACTTGCAACACATCACATATTACATAAAGATACACTCCTCATCTGATCTGAATATATATCCTTTGCTTGCACTCGAGTTTTACCCACTGATACCCCCATATACCATGCTACAAAGTCAATGCACTCATCCAAACACCACTCCTACATGATGTGACTGAAACCAACTAAACCCCTTTAACTCGAGCTCCCCCTCATTCCTACTGATAGCAACACACCACTCCAAATTACCCTACATGTACATCAATACCAGCATTACCAGGGTCTATCACCCTGCCTGGACCTGGGGATAACTCCCTGGCCCCTAGCCCGATTGCCCCTTAGTGCACTATTGATACCAAGTGACAGTTTCAGTCTGAACAGAACTCTTAGCCTTTCCCTCTTGTCTGCAGCTACTGCAATCAGTAGCACATATGCTCGAGCAGTTACCTCATTCCCAGTTGCACTGTCTGTACTCATTCTCCTCAATGTACACTGGTTTGCACTTCCCCACTGCTAACACTATCAGGTCACCACTGTCCTCACAGTCAATAACACACTCACACACCATACTATACATAGCACACACTGATATATATAGGTAATTATATATATATATATATAGAGAATAAGGGAGGTGAGGTGGCACTTCACTCCCAAAACAAGGGTGGCGGTGATGTGGCACAATCACAACCACACAAACGAGGGGAGGGGGTTAAGTGCAATTTGCCAATTATGAAGTGTGTAGTTGGAATTGTGCCACGTCACCGCCACCCTTATTTTAGGAGTGAGGTGCCATCTCACCTCCCTTATTCTCTCTCTCTCTCTCTCTCTCTCTCTCTCTATATATATATATATATATATATATATATATATATATATATATATATATACACACACACACACACAAAGATACACCACACACCTATGTATTTATGTGCACTAGTGTCAATTAGTCGAACACATATGGTGTATAATTGAGAAAACTCAGGATATGTATCCAAATGAAGAACCAAAACCAAATTTCTTCCATATATAGCATTTATATATATAAAATATAACCTAATAAAATTAAAGTAACTTACTACAATGAGAATTGAGAAGTAATTGTACAAAATACCCAAAATAGAACTCCCTATCACATGGTATCATAAAATACCATGATATGGCTTACACGTATCCATTTATAGACATGTACCTAGTCTCACAACCCTGATCTAAGTCTAATACGACTAAATTGGTGTTATGACACACTTGGTGTGTCCACCTCATAATTCTTCCAAAATTAATATAAAAACCAACCAAATCAACTAAAATTTGTTCCTAATGGTAGCCCTATGCCATGTGGTGGTTCGTAGATGTCTCATGCATGATTTAGAAGCGAATAAGAGAGAATTCAGAAATTACCAATTGGGAGATGGATTCCAAATGAAAACCAAAGTGGACACGATCTGGACACGATCTTTCCCTACGACTCCTCCTCCTCCTCCTCCTCCTTGTGCTCCTTGCTTTTCCAAGCTCCAAGCTCCTTGTGAAATGAGAGTGAAAATGGAGGTGAATTGAGTGAGAATTCAATGGAGAGAATGATAAAAAATTAGGGATCTAATTTCTAGATCTATAATAAATGCAAATGAGAGGAGAGAGAGAGGAGAGCACCGTCTAGTAGTGGCCGGCCCCCTTTCCCCTTTCCCAAGTCACATGTAAATGTCCTATGTACCCCTCCATCATGTATTATGGAGAAATAATTAGGGAGGGCTATTTGGTTAGTTTCTAACTAATTATAATTAAATAATTTTCCCTAATTAATTAGTGAGAATGGTCTAATGGGCTTGGGTCCAAGTTAGACTCACTGGTTGTCATGACAAATTCTAATTGGTTCACATTGGTTAAATCTAACTATTTGCTAGCCCTCTAACTATAATTAAAAATATAGAAAAACCATAATATTAATATAGCATACTAATTAATTATTAAATTACTAATAGTATAACTATGCTAAATGACTAAATTATCCCTATTTGGAAAAGTGAGGGTAACAACTTACTACCCCCAGACAGACGGATAATCAGAGAGAACCATCCAGACCTTGGAATGTATGCTACGAGCTTGTACCTTAGATCTTTGTGGATCTTGGGAGAATCACCTTCATTTGGTGGAATTCTCGTATAAGAACAGTTATCAGGCCAGTATTCAGATAGCACCTTTTGAAGCTCTATACGGCAGGAAGTATAGATCATTGTTGGCTAGGGATGACATTAGTGAGCGAAAGATGTTAGGCCCTGAAATGATCATACAGACAGTAGAGGTTGTCAGACAGATCTGAAAGCGACTTCGAGTTGCATAAGATAGGCATAGACATTGGGAAGATCAGCATCGTAGACCTTTAGAGTTTTGTGTCGGCGATCTCGTATTTTTATAGATTTTGCTAACTCGAGGAGTCATTAGATTCAGGGTTTACGTGAAGCTTAGTCCCAGATACGTAGGTCCGTTCGATATTCTCGAGAGTGTAGGCGATGTTGCTTATCGTCCTGCCCTTCGACCTTTGTTACATGAGGTACACGATATATTTTATGTATCTCAGTTGCGAAGGTATATTCTGGATCTAATTCATATCCTCGATCCCTCTGAATTAGTCGTTGGTACCGACTTATCTTACGAGGGACAACCTATATCCATATTGGACCAAAGGAAGAAGGTACTCAAGAATCAGACTATTTCTCTTATCCGGGTTGCTTGGGGCCATCACTCTCTAAGAAAATCAATATGGGAGCATGAGGACGATATTCGGTATCGATACCTGCACCTATTTAATTCGGAAGGTATATTCTACCCTATGCCTTCATATCTCAATTTCTATGATCAGGTAATCACATGTATGTTGTGATAATATTGCTTGCATGTGTAGTTGATACTAGATTTATATCATACTTGTCCTGATTTCTCTATCTATTGCTTGGATACGAATTTCGAGAAAGGAATTTTTTTAAGGTGGATAAAGATGTCACTCCCTGTTCCCGATATATGTATTTAGAACGTATTTTATTTTAGCATGGTTGCATGTGCATAAGACTGCACCATTCTTTGGTTTAACCTGGTTCATGGTTTATTTTGTAGGTTGGTTCAACTCATGAGAACCTTTGGTTCAACCCTCAACCTTACCATATTTAACCCAATATTTTCTCTCTTTCTCTCTTCACTTCTTCATTTTTTTTCTCTTTCTTTTGCTTTCTCTCTCCATTTCATAGACAAGTACACCTTGCATGAGAAATAGAAAAATTCTCTATATTATTGTTCTATTATATTTATTATGTATTTCTAAGCACTTTTAGTTCTTGGAGTTTTCTTTTTTAATGGATGGATTAGTGTAGATCTATATTTCTAAACTTAGAATTTTATGGGTTTTATGAGTTTTTCTTAGTTTTAGTTGGTTAAACTTGTGTATTTGAAAAATAGTTTTTGCTACATGATAGAGCTTTCAATTTATAGCATTTTGGCTTTTGGTTTACCCGATTTGGACTTAAAATAAGAATTTTAGGGACAAAATAATATTTTAGTTTTTGGACCTTTTTTGCCATGGTCGAACCTGCTATTGGAGAAGACGAAGTTCCCATGCTGCTAGTGAGCTTATACGGTCAAGAATGCCATACGGCCTGAGAGTGTTATGCGGCCTAAACTCTTGCCGCATAATGACAACATAGTCCATCTTGTTGGACGCATGACTACTGTTCACATAAGTGTCCTTGAACATATTGTACTTTCACTTACTGAACGAATGAGAATTTTGCTAAGTCCTAGAGAACTCCATGCGACAAAGAACCCCATATGGCACCGACACTCATACGGCCTGGGGATCATGCGATCGCTATTTTTCTTGGATGCATGACTCTGAACCATTCGCACTTATTATTATGGTTTTGTTTTTTCTTCCTGATACACTTTATGTCACATCAGTCACTTTATGTCACATCACTGACACTTTATTTATTTGACTATTACTTCAATACTTGTCCTAAGGAGTAGAACTTAACCTTGGGCATGTGGCCAAGTGGTCCATTCGGCCTGACTTCATGATGCCTGACTTTCTATGCTGACAGGATTGTTACGTGGCCTGATTTCACAAGCGGCCTAGATACCCATCCGGCCTTGCTTGTTTTGATTGAATGTCTTCTTGATTCATGTGACCCAATGTATAATTGGTAATTGGACTCAAATATTGTATCCGTGTTGATACCACTATTGCCAGATTATTATTTATGATTTAATGTGCGCCAAGAAGCGACACATCCCATAACGTGTTAAGAGATTACATTTTGGTTGTGTATCAAAAATGCCTCCAAATCCCTGAACGCGTGATATTATAAATGTATACATTATTTCCCCAGTACGGGCATAATAAACGAGTCAAACTACCAAAGCGTGGCTAGAATATTGATTGTATGAATATTGCATACACGCTCGAGTGAATCCAGATTTGACTTTCATGGATTCGTATCTAGGGTGCCCGTACATTGTATGACATATTAAGAGAAATTCTCATGTCACCACATCTTTAGATTTCAAACACAACATAGGCCTAATTAAGTAACTAAAAGTGGTAATAACATTTGAAGGGAACGATATCCCGAGATTATGCCAACGAACCTTCCCACAGAGATTCATTCTAAGTGCGTTGTGTGCTGGCCACCACAGATACTGTATATCATCTGCCTTAGTTGAGTGCAGTATCTGACTGTTATTATTATGCCGAGCCACTATTTCAATATAGGAACATTGGAATCGCTAATACCGTATTTTTAGCGTAGTGGCCCTACAGGAGACTAGTGCATCCTGCAAGTGCCTATTTTATTATATTGGCTCGGTTAGCTCATGTTCGGCACTAGCATGATCTGAGGATACTTATTATGTATTATTTCTGAGATAACCTCAGACTCCACAAAAAATAGCAAACCGTACAAATGATTAGTCAATTTGGAAAGAAATAGACTTGGTTGTGATTGTATTTATTCAGCTAGTAGCATAGAGAAGTGGACTATCATAGTGTGAGGGTTCAACTCTAGTCCTTGTTTTGTTGTAGGATTGAGCCTTAGCGCTAGGATATACCATGAACCTAAGTTACGACACTAAACCTATGTATTATTATTTTGTTTTTTTTGGGTTTTTGTTTCTTTATTTCGTGCTTCCTTTGTGGTTTATGCTATTTGGGGTCTAACCCCACTGGTTTTGTATGGCCAGGTTTCGTGCTAGCACCTGAGGATCCAGCGTTCTTTCCCCAAACTCATGGCGTGCACCAGGAATATGGTCGCAGAGGATAGCAAGTGGATTTTTTTCTCCCCTACTCGTTTTGCACATTTACTTCTTTTGGCATTTAGCCACCGACACCTGTTAGCCGGCTCATCTGGACATTAATTTATTTTACATGATTGTATTAAATCAGACTACATCAGAATCACTGTCATATATTTTTGTTACTCTTCCAGCTGCTTAATTTTATGCAGTTGAACTCCAGAACATTTTGTAAAAATGTTTGGGATGCCTTATTGCTTATCATATATGCTCTATACTTACTGTTTATTGTTTGAATGATTGAGACATAGAAGTTCTTGACCATAAGAGACTTAATTGTAGCATGCACCCCATTGTCTTATACAACCGTGATCGCCGTATGACGTATAGACTTTGTACGAGATAGTTGGCCATGTTTGTCTTCGTATTTCGGTAATGGGACGTGACAATATGAATGCCAAGTGAAGGTGCTCATGTTCAAGATATGTCACCCTCGTTTTTCCAAATGAGGGTAATTTAATCAATTTGTATATAATTATTTTTGGAGATTAATATTTATTTATATTGTGCTAATAATTACTATTTGTGGTTGTACTATTTATTTATTAGTTAGTGGGTTAGCCTGTTAGTTGGATTTGACACTTGTGAACCCAATTAGACTTGTAATGATAATTGATTGAGCCCTACATGGACTAAGCCCAATAAACTCATTCCCACTAATTAAATTAGGAGGTTTAGACTTAAATTAAATTCGTAGAGACTTTCCAAATTAGCCCTTCCTTAATCCTATTCAAAACTAATAAATAGGGGAATGGTAGTCATTTGATATGACATGAAGAAGTGGTAGAGGAGGGTCGGCCACATATAAGCCTCTCCTCTCTCTCCTCTTTATTTTATACTTCCATTTTAGATCCCCAAATTCTAGATCCCCAATTCCTTCATTCCCCCATCAATCTCTCCGAATTCATTTGCATTTCCCACTCATTTTTATTCCTCAAGAAGCTTTAGAGCTTGGAGAAGCAAGAAGCACAAGAAGAAGGAGCTTGTGGCAAGGAGATCATGTCTGGATCGTGTCCATTGTGCCTTTCATTGGGAATCTATTTTCCAATAGGTAAAATTCTGAATTTACCTTCTCCCTAGCTTCTAAATCATGTATTTGATCATTAGGAACCCTCACATGGCATAAGACTACCTATAAAAATAAGTTCTAGGCTAATTTATTGAGAATTGTGGCTTCTACATATGTTTTTGTGTATATTTTGGGGAAATTACGAGTTTGATACATCAAGTATGTGTCGTGAGACTAATTTAGTCAATTTGGACTTAGATATGGATTAAAATACTAGCTACTTGTCCATAATTGGGCACGAGTAGGCAGTATCATGATACAGTGTGATACCGTGTGATATGGGGCTTTATTTTGTGTGATTTAGACAATTTCTTTTTAAATTCTATTGTAGCAAGTTACTTTAGTTATATAATAGTATAATTATTGGGTGTGAGTGTTTATTATTGAGGAATTAGCATTTTGACATTCCAATTGGTTGTGTATCATGGACACCCTAGTTTGACACTCTAAGTATTTGATGAAATTCTCTATTGTGAATATGTGAATATATTCATATATTGTATTTATATAGTCCTGTGTTAGTGTGTGAGTGGTGGTTGATATAGTGTGTGCATGGTTTCATTATGGGTTGTGGCTACTGGATATGAGGTTTGACAGAGCCTGGTGTATGTGTTCCATTTGCATGTGGATGAGAGTAATTTATAGAATGATCTCAGTCACTGATGTACTGATTATCATATATAACTGATACTTGGGTATCAGATAGGATGTATAATTATGACCAGTCATTACTCAGATGGGGAGGGGGATCACTTGTGACTTTTCCCATCAGTACTAGAGTATGGCAATTGGCAGTGTAGGGAAGCTACTTTTGCACAGGGCTGACATCAATGAGTCATCTTTGTTTAGGTGTGTATGTGTTTGTGAGGCAAGTAACTGCAGTGTCGGTATAAGACTGTGAGTGCATTATGTGCACAAACTAGTATTCTGTGTGCAAGGTGTTCAGTGTTGTTGCCCGAGTGATGTAGTGATGTAGGTTTGGAGAGATATTTGGATGTATCAGTCTAAACTGATATATAGGAGTATAAGTTGAGTTTGCATATTAGGATCAGCAAAGGAGTAGTTACAATTACAGTTGGGTGTTCAGTCCTTATGTCAGGCCTTGGTTGGTACTCGATTACTTGAGTTCTGTTGAGTAGTGAGGTAATAGTAGCTAGATCCAATACTACACTTGCCTATTTCCTCTTTTTTCTATAATCTATTTTGATAGAGGCGCCCGAAGGCGAGCGGAGTGAGGGAGCCAACCGCTGGGCTAAGCAAGCAGGCTGGAGGAGATAGCCGATCGAGCGAGCTAAGAACCGGCAAGACAGAGCGAAGAGTGAAGAGCATAGAGGATGAGAGAAGCCTTAGCGGCTATCTTAATGGCAAGGTTCTGAATGGTTGGTCTACCACACCGTCGGGTACTACAAGACTTCGAGTCCAGGCACTGTAGCTCGGGTATTTGGTGTTCTCAGTTAGTGAAATGGGGGTATCCACAACAGTGATTATGAGATTGTGTTGATGGTGGTATAGATCTGTTGCTGTGAAACAAAGGAATGATTGTAAGGGGGAGCTTGAGCCAGTGCATGTGGTATACAGGTAATGAGTTACAGTTGGTGAATATTGTGGTAGCAGTTGGTTATTAGATGTTAGGATTACCTAGGAACTGAACAATTATAGTAGAAGGTGGAATTACCAATTAGTTTAATATGTGATTGATAGTTGTTGTGTTCAGATAGGATATTGAAGGGGGAGGTAATGACTGGATTGGGTAATATATGTATGGGTGATACCAGATATGTGAGACTGCAGTACCAGTAGCTACCAATGGATTAGTAATAGTACTAGTGATGGCAAATAGTAGACTTAGTGTATCAGTTAATGTTGTTAACAGTTAGTATCCTTAAGTGTGTCAGGTTTTAGCTATGAGTAGTTACCAGTTAGTGTACTTAATATAATTAGTGAAGTCCGTAGCAATAGAGGGGTTAACTGGTTAGGATATATTGTATCAGATAGTAATTTGGGTTATCATGACTTTTAGTGTATTATAGTTTATATTCAGTAGCAGTAAGTATCAGGTATATATGAGTATTACTTAGTTAGATATAAGTTCTTAGTGTCTTAATTTCGTATACAGATGTGTACTGATTTAAGATAATGGTAGTGGTTAAATAATTTGTCTATTAGATACTAAGTTAATGTATAACTAGTTATTAGTTAACTATGGAAGTATGTTAGTAACAGTTAAGGTATTAACCGATAGATAGGTAATAACCTTAGTAATACCTTAGTTAGACCTAATACCCTAGTGTAAACCTAGAAATGGCCTAGAAGAGCATGTAATAGTGCATTATAATTCATTTCTCCTTCATTGCACCCAAATTGACATGCCATTCATATCTAGGTGTGTGTGACACCAGCTCGGACACCAAGTGACATCATTTGCTCTAGACCAAAGGCGAGTACATTCTCTGATAGTTTTTTTATTTGACAGTCTCTATGTTCCATGTATTTAGTATTGAGATATTTGATTCCTGACATGATGTTTACATGGATTGGTATACGTGGATCATTGTCATGAGATGTCATTGTCGTGATAACCCATTAATCACTGTGTCGTGTTTCGTAATTATTTAGTGATTATGTGATATATCCGTGATTATATAGACATTGATCATAGTGCATGATATTATAGACCGTGCATCATGATATACATGTGATAACGTGTCATGATTTGGATCCGTGTACTAGTCGGGGGATGGAGAAATATTAGTAAATATGTGATAATACCTTATAGCCCATGATATATATAGATCATGATTGTTAAAAGATCATGCAACTCACGTGTGGTCACGCTAGCTCCCATTTATTTGTATAGCCCGTATTAGGCCCAAGCCGATCAACTATTTTGCAAATATTTCAAGGCACAAGCTATTATTTTATTTTCTTATTTCCAGTTCATTACAGTGATATTCCTTAACATATTGCTCTTAGTTTATTCCATTACTTTCCTTGATTCTCTTTCTCGTGATATGGATTAGTTCAGTTACTTGCATCATTTATTTTTTTTACTATTACTGTTTCATAGTTTTTATCAATTATTGGAACTGCTATTGGGTTGTACTTTGCTCCAAGCCTGACTGCATATATTTTTTAGATGATTCATTAGAGGACTGTTGTCCTACGCACTACGGGCCATAGGATGGCGAGGCAGTTGAGACTGCACCTATAGAGCCTATTGAGATAGTACCACTAGCTGGAGAGACTTAGATCATTCATTAATAATATTGTATATGATCTTAGCAAGACTTTATGGCATGTATTATTATTTGAGACTATTATGATTGTGATTGATATTGGACTTAGACTGGGGATTGTATTGTGACTTGTATTCCTTTTCGTCTATTCCATATTGTGCCATATCCTCCTTTAGCTTTATATTGTGATTGAGTATTGATTATCATTTATCACACATTATATTATTAATCCAATTGTAGTTGAGATGACATGACATGTACCTTATATATATATTGTATGAGATGTGTAGATAGTTATGTTGACCCAGACAGTGTTCTACCATCGATACAGCGGCATAGGATGGGCGTTGTTCACCACTTGTGCCCTTATTTCGGGTGCAGATTGTGACACATTTTTATTGGTGGCCCATGCAGGTCTTCGAGAGGTCGCAATTAGTGTGATATCTTAGTAGTGGTCAGACTTAGAGTGCTACTACGAGCCTGATTTAGGATATAGGATATAGGCTAAGAGTATACTCAATCACAACTAAAAAATACTTCCAATTATTTGCTTAGCTATCTTTATCGATGTGAATACTTGCTTTACTTTAAATAATTATGTTCTTCTTTGAGGATATCATGTCTTACTCAATATTGATTCATTTGTTTCAATCTATCTTCAGGATGCCATCGAAGACGCGATCCCAGCACTCAGGTACAGTATCAGCGAGGTTGGTCACTTCAACGCCTCTGAAGAGGACAATACCAGCCATTGTTCTAGCAGCTTTAGCTCAGAGGGTCGCTTCACCGGTACAGGTGGGAGCATCAATAGTAACTTTTGGTGGTGCACCACCTCTAGTACAGAGGACAATATTGACAGTCTTGGAGGAGCTTTCACCTCCATCACTCGTAGTTGATCCGACGTAGGTGTTTGCGCTCTTTCAGCAGATAATGGAGGAACGACGGGCCCAGATGGAGGCCCAACATCGCCAATATGAGGTCATGAGGCAAGGCATTAAGAATTCCCACCAGCTTGCACTTGTCGCAGTCGAGAAAGCTACCTTGGTCCAGCCACAGGTAGCTCACCTCCGCAGGCCCCTCAGTAGCCGAGGCCGGGGACCATCATTGACTTTAAAAGGATAGGGCCCAAGGACTTTAAGGGAACCGAGGGGATTTTATATGCGGATGATTAGATCAAGGATATTTAGGGGACCTGCGGTTGATGCAGATTTCAGAGAGCCTACCCGTAGAGGCAGTAGGGAGCATGATGTTTGATATTGCTTTGACAAGTTTCAGGACAGAACCGAGGATCACAACACCTGGAATGACTTGGGAGGCTTTTAAAGAGATCTTCAAGGCAAAGTTCTTTCCAGACATAGCTCTGACATCTTTAGAGAGCCAGTTTTAATACCTCATCCAGGGAAGTATTAAAGTGGATGAGTATACAGCAGAGTACTATAGATTGGCTCACTTTGTAGAGGGGTAGAATCTCCGGGTGAAGGCCCGAAAGTTCAGAAAAGGTCTGAACAGGGAGATTAAATCTCATACTAGTGAACATAGTACCGCTACCTTTGAGGAGATCCTAGCACAAGCACAGCAGGCGGAGAATGATTTGGAGCTTAGCTCTAAGCGGCCGAGGGACATAGGAGGAGCGAGTAGTAGTACGGGTCCTGCAAAGCGGCCTCACTTCTAACAGCAGCAGAGGAACTTCCAGCATCAGCCGAGACAGCAGTTTCAGGCACCATTTCGGGAACCAGTTCAGCAGGCACATCAGGCCCCGAGGCTAGTACAACGGGTCCTACAGTGCACTCACTGTGGAAAGATGGGACATACACAGGAGGTCTGCAGGAAGAGGCTTGGGATGTGCCTTTATTGTGGGGAGGCAGGCCACCAGTTGCGATATTGTGTTCTAGCTCTCGTTCGAGTTGGTCAGGGCAGAGGCCAAGCACAGAGACCACCCGCGAGACCACCAGCAGGATAGCGGAGGGCCACCATAGCAGCAGCGGTTTTCTCAGAACCAGTAGCAGCAGATAGGTGCTCAACGTCAATGGCGATCTTTCGCCATGACGATCGAGAAGGAGGAACCAGTCAAAGATGTCATCTCAGGTTCAGTTGTCACAACCCAGTACCAGAATACGAAGACGGACAAGGCCAGCTACTCCGTACAAGGTACTATACGTCATACGACAATCACGGTTGTAAATGATAAGCGGGTGCATTCTACAATCAAGTCCTCTATTGTTAAGAACTTTTATGTCTCAATCATTCAAACAAGAAAAAATAATCATAGAGCATATATGATAAGCAATAAGGCATCCCAAACACTTTTTTAAAATATTCTTGAGTCCAACTATGCAAAATAAGAAGCTGGAAGAGTAACATAAGTATATGACACTGATCAGCTACAGTCTAATTTAATACAATCATATAAGAAAAGTAATGTCCAGACGAGCCGGCTAACAGGTGCCGGTAGCTAAATGCCAAAAGAAGTAAAATTTTTATTGACGAGTAGGGAAGAAGAAAAGCCACTCACGATCCCCTATGACCATATTCCTGGTACGTGCCATAAGTTTGGGCAAAGAAAATTGGATCCTCAGGTACTGGCTCGAAACTTGGCCATGCAAAACTAGTGGGGTTAGACCCCAAATAGCAAGTAGCACAAAGGAAGCACAAAATATAAAAACAAAAACCTAAGAAAAATATATAATAATACATAGGTTCAGTGTCGTAACTTAGGTCCATGGCATATCTTAGCGGTAAGACCCAACCCTACAACCAAATAAGGACAATGGTTGAACCATCACACTATGACAGTCTACTTTCCTATGCTACTAGCTGAAAACATACAATCACAACCAATTTCATTTCTTCCTAAATTAGCCAATCATTTGTACAACTTGCTATTTTGTGGAGTCTGAGGTTATCTCAGAATAATGCATAATAAGTATCCTCAGATAATGCTATTGTCAAACATGAGATAAATTAATAATATAATAAAATAGGCAATTACAGGATGTACCAATCCCCCGTATGGTTACTACGCTAAAATACAGTATTAGCGGTTTCAGTGTTCCTATATTGAAATAGTGGCTCGATATAATAATAATAGTCAGATACTGCACTTCACTAAGGCAAATGATATACAGTATCTGTGGTGGCCAGTCCACAGCGCACTTAGAATAAATTTTTATAGGAATGTTCGTTGACATGATCTCAGGATATCGTTCCCTCCAAATATTACTATCACTTTTAGTTACCTAATTAGCCCTATGCTGTGCTTGAAATCTCAAGGCATGGTCACATTAGAATTTCCTTTAAGATATCGAACAAAGTACGGGTACGCTAGATACGAATCCTTAAAAGTCAAATATGGATTCACCCAACGTGTATGCAAAATTCATACAAATCAATATCCTAGATACGCTTTGGTAGTTTGACTTGCTTATTATGCCCGTGCTGGGGAAATAATGTACATATATATAATATCACGCGTTCAGGAATTTAGACGCATTCTCGATGCACAACCCAAATATAATTATTTAACACGTAAAAAGATGTGTCGCTCCTCGGCACACATAAAATCATGAATAATAATCAGGCAATAGTTGTATCAACATGGATACAATTTTTTAGTCAAATTACATATTATACATTGGGTCACAAGAGTCAAAAAAATATTCAACCAAATCAAGCAAGGCTGCATGAAGTTAGACCGCTTGAGAAGTTAGACCGCATGAGAAGTCAAGCCGCATGAAGTCAGGCCACATGGACCACTTGGTCACATGCCCAGGGTTAAGTCTACTCCTTAGGACAAGTATCGAAGTGACAGACAAATAAATAAAGTGTCGGTGATGAGACATAAAGTGACTGATGTGACAAGCCATAAAGTGCGTCAAGAAGAAAAGAAAAAACTATAGAAAATAAGTGCCAATGATTCAGAGTCATGTGTCCAAGAAATAGAGGCTGCATGTTCTCCTGGCCGCATGGGTGTCGGTGCCGCATGGGGTTCAATACCTCATAAAGTCGATGCCGCATGAAGTCCTCTACCGCATGGAGTTCTCTAGGCCTGAGCAAAGTGAGTGAAAGCATAAGATGTTCAAGGACACTGTGCCAATCAGCAGTCATGCGTCCAACAAGATGGACACATGCTGTCAGTATACACTAAGAGTTTAGGATGCATAACCCTCTCGGGCTGTATGACACTCTCAATCGTATAACTTATTGGCCGCATGAAGACTTTGTCTTCTCCAACTATCACTACCATATTTTCTAGGAAAGGATATTTTAGTCATTTCATAATTAATTAAATATTGTGCATATTGTATATTATTTATTTTATTATTTAATTATTATTAGATGTTAGTTTATTATTTTGGACTTGTTTAAGTAGACCTAACTAGTTTAGATTAGATCCATGGACCAACATTTAATTCTAGTTAGATTTGAGCAAAATTAGAAGCCAATTCATTGGGAGGATAATTAATTAAGATAAACCCATTAGACTAGAACCTTCCTTTCTTAATTATTTTTTTATAACAAGCCCCAAGGGTTATTTTAGACATTATATAGTATCTTGGGGAGGGGGAATAGCGGTCGGCCATATAAAAATTGGGGGGGAGAGTTTCTCTCTCTTTATTTTCCATTTTAAATCTAGATCTAGAATTTCTTCTTCCAAATTTCTTCATTCCCACATCAAATTCTTCCAAATTCCTATCCAAATCATTAGTGGAGGCTATTAGAGTAAGGATCAACAATAAGGAAGCAAGGATCTACCAGGAGGAGCAAGGATCTACAAGTTGAAGGCTCTTTTCACTCAAATTGGAGATTTTATTAGAAATTCATCTTCAATAGGTACAATTCAATTTTTTCTCTCTAATTAGACTCTAAATCTGTATTTTAATTATTAGAAACTATCCCATATACTAAGATTACCCATAGGAATTGGAATTAGGTTCATAGGAGGCATATGAAGAAAGTTATGTGTTATTTTTTTATCAATTTTGGAGGAACTCTGAGATTGACACATTTTGTATTTGTTAATTGGTCAATTAGACCAAATTGACATGTGTTTAATTGTATGTGGCTAGTATCGTGTCCACAATTGGATACGTGTAGGCCGTATCCCGATAATTTGAAGATACGAGTTGATTTGGGGGTTTTTCTCTGACACGGGGGTTTGAGCATGTCATATTTTGACACGGACACGTAGATGTGTAGTTAGTTCTTCATATTGTTCATAATTATTATTTTAGACTTGCTCGTGTCCTTCGGGTATGTTTGGTGGTGTGGTGAACTCATATCGCAAGCGTATCATAGATCTAGTGTGATACGGGTGCGATGCACTCCACGTATTTATTTTATTGCATTTTAGATTCAATTTACCTTGCTAATAGCTATTAAAATGTTATATTTATCATTGTTATATGAGATATATGTATATGTTTAATTATATATATATCTATGTTTTATTTTTGAGGTGTTGATGGCCATGAGAGATAGGGGGTTCATATGCTTTACTAGTATGATTATATGTATATATATACATAATGATATATATATATATATATATATATATATATATATATATATATATATATAGAGTTATATATATGTATATATGTATGTATGAGTAGGAGTGTGTGTATATATATATGTTGGTAATATGTTCATATATGTATATAAGTAAGTATAGTTATATTATATGGGAGTATGTATGTATAGTGATATATATTCATGTATGTGTGTGTGTGTGTGTGTGTGTGTGCGCGCGTGTGCATAGAGTGTGAGAGTGAGTGAGGGTATGTGTGTATAGAGGTGTGTGTTAGGTGGGTCGGGAAGTAGCAAAACAGCATAAGCAGTAGCAGCAAAGCAGTGTGGCAGTACCAGCAAAACAACATAGGCAGTAGTAGCAAAGCAGTGTAGCAACAACAGCTCGAGGAGCATTAGTAACTGCAGCTGCAGCTCAAGGAGCAATGCAGTAAGGAGATGCAGTGCAGCAGCAGCTCAAGGAGCAATGCAGCAAGTAAATGCAACAGCAGCAACTCGAGGAGCATCAACAACTCAGCATCAGCAGCAATGCAGCAAATACAGTGGCAGCAAGCAGCAATGCTAGCAGCTGCAGCAACAACAGCTAGAGCAGCAGCAACTACAGTAGAAAAGGCAACAGCAACAGCAAGAACAAGGGCAGCTGCAAGGTAAGGGGGCTAGCCTTGATTTATAATTCTAGTTAGTTAGTTAGTTTTATTGTTAGACTAGTTAGTTATATATATGTACATATTGATTATTAGATAGTTATATGTATATACATTTGTTAAACTAGTTAGTTATATGTACATATATATGTATTGGTTGTTAGTAAGTTATAAATATATAGATAAGGGATATATATGTAGATAAATACTAGTTAGCATTGGTTAGTAGTGTTTCTAGGTTACCTTGAGATATACCTAGGTAATGAGAGTGAGGTATCTTGGGTACGGGTATTGGATATCAAGGGGTATGTTAGTATAGTAGTATAGTATTGTATTATCTTAAGTTTAATACATATTAATGTATAGTGAGGTGTATGGGTATTAGTTATATATTAGATATTGAATTACCTTGAGATACCAAGGTAATGCTAGGGTATTGGGTTTTATCCAAAGTATTGGGTTTGAACATCAAGATGGGTGTGTAGTGGTGTGATACTGCATTGGTTCAAAGCCAAGCTATCCACTTAGCATTAGTTTAGTTAGGAATATTATATATTGTTGATTGTATATACATATTATAATATTTTCCTATCTAATAATTATGTATCTTATTATAAGGTATCTTGTTGGTTTTCTAGTATCCTAGTATAGCTAGTATGGCCTAATTACATAGTGTATGGACCCAATATCCTAGAGATAGACTCATACAACCTAGAAATAGCTAGTTTGACCAGTTTAACCTAGAGTTGACCTAGTTTGACTATTTTGACTTAGAAATGGCTTTATGACCTAGAAGTTGACTAGTTTAACTTATTTTTATTTCAAAACCTTGTATTGATGTAATATTCCATATTTAGGTCTTCGAGGCACCGTATCGGATATCTTTGATACTGTTCACCGGATTTCAGGCGAGTGTATTCTCTGATAGTTTCTCATTTATGATATTCTCTTTGTCTCTTGTATCTAGTGTAGATATCCTTGATTTTTTGACACAATGGTTATACGAATTGGTATATCCGAATCTCGTCATGAGATATTATTCTTTAGTATTTACGGTATATCTTATGCAAGCCTTATTTCCTTGTTCTTCTTGTACAAATACAGATATTGGTTCATGAGAAGAGTATCGCCCTTCTTTTGGAAACCCGTGTCATAAAGTACCATGGTTGGATCTACTATACCAGTCAAGGGCGGGGAGTATTTATTATAGATATGTGATCATACCCTCCTTGTGCATGTCTTGTTCCTTATGAGTGTTGATCATACACCGCACGTATGATTAACCAGGCTATAATCTTTATGCAAGTTCCTAAGCCGATCACATGTTAAAACTGTTACTCACTCACTTAGTTGTAATATTTCTTGTTCATATTCTATATTGCTCATTCTTGTATTTATTTCTAGTATTTTCTTTATTGCATATCTCTTGTACCAGTATATTATATCTTGTATATTCATATCTATTTACTGTTACATAGTTTTATTATTTATTAGAACTGCTGTTAGAGATGTACTCTGCTCATTTTCTGACTGGATATATTTTTTCCAGATAATACTGAGGAGTGGTACCCCACTCACTACGGGCCTCAGGACATGGTTGGCTTAGAGCCAGAGACCTTGGCTTAGGAGGGTCTCATCCCGACTGAGAGAGACGACCTAGGACTCGTAGCTTAGTAGTAAGTTTCCTTTTGTACTTGATTTGTCTCCAGCATTGTTATTAGTATTTATTTATCTTATTGGATATTATTTTGTCTCATGAGTCATATTTATGACTCTTCTGTTCTTTTATTATATTCATGCGTTGTTCCATCTCATAGACCTGTGATTGAATATTCATATAATATTGGTTGCATATTTATATCTTGATTGTTAGATAGATAGATTATCCAACAACGTTCTACCGCCGATGCTGCGGTGTAGGCTGGGCGTTGTTTACTACTTTCATCCTCACACCGGATGTGGCTCATGACATATTTTTAGTGGTGGCCCATGCAGGTCTTTGAGGTCGTAATTAGTATAATTTATAGTGGTGCACTTATTTGAGTGCTATTATGAGCCTGTTTTAGGATATAAGATATAGGCTATAGGCTGAAAATACTCAATCATATCTAGGAAAAACTCTATTGATTCATTTCAACTGTTCTTCCTTGATATTGATATTTGATCTTTAAACTGTCCTTCTTTGAATGCATTATAGCATGTGCCATATTGATTCTTTCCTTTCGCTTTACCTCAGGATGCCGCCTAAGACTAGGTCACAGTAGGAATGAGCCATTTCTGAGAGATCTGTGACTTTTCAAGGGCCTGCACCAGTCACTTCTCCGGTGATTGGCGTATTTGCTGCATTCGGGGGTCCACCTCCAACTCAGAGGACTGTTCCGGATGTATCTGTGGGACTTTCACCTCCACATTCTATGCCGATAGATGTGACACATGTGTTCACATTATTTTACGAGATATTGGAGGCCCAGAGGGCCCAGTCTAAGGAACACCAGAGGCTGACCGACGTGTTATGATAGGACATTGAGAGTGCTCATCAGCTTGCCCTTGCTGTAGTAGAAAGAGGAGTTCAAGTCCACTAGCAGGTTGCTCCACAAGTTGCCAAGCTTCGGCCAGGCAATATCTAGGACTTCAAGAAACTGGAACCTAGGATCTTCAAGGGGACGGAGGGCATCATCTATGCTGAAGATTGGCTTGAGGATATTCAGCGTCTCATGAGGGTGTCCCGTCATGCTGAGGATCTAAAGGTTGAGGAAGTAGGACTTCAGCTGTTCGACATCCCCCGTACTTGGTTCAAGAATGAGCCACTTCATGCTGATGCGAGGCAGTCTAGGGAGGTGTTCAGGGACCTCTACAAGAGAAAGTTCTTTGCTCGGCCAGACAGGTTAGACTTGGGAAGGCAGTTTGAGAGCCCCACTCAGGGGAGCATGTCTATGGAGGAACACGCCGTAGAGTTCGGTAGGCTAAGCCATTTTGTGAAATATTTGGTGAAGGAGCCAGAGTTTCGAGCTATCCATTTCCGTGAGGGTATGAACTGGGAAGTGAAGATCCTCATTCCGTCTTTCTATGAGACCTATTCGGAGATACTTACGGAGGCACGAAAGGTTAAGCGGGAGTTGGGCTTGAAACCCAAGAGAGATCGTGATTCTTTTCTGGGGGCTAATAGCAGCACAGTGACTGCTAAGCATCCTCATTTCCAGTCCAGGCCTTTTTAACAGTCACAGCAGCACCAGACTCTAGCTAGGGCACCATTTTACCAGGCATCCCAGTAGCAGAGATAGTCACAACAAGCTTCTTGCCACTTCTGCAAGAAGTCTGGCCAAATCGAAGAAGTTTGCAGAAAGAGGTTGGGAGTTTGTTTGTATTGTGGTGCCGAGGGCATCAGCTGAGAGAGTGTCCTTCCAATCCTTGTCGTACAATTCAGGCAGCAGCTCCAGCTCAGAGGACACAGGTGAGGCTACCTGTAGTACAATTGAGGGGACCGTCGTTTTTGACCCAGCAGCAGCGTTATGCCTAGCACCAGCATCAGGCAGGTGCACGTCAGGGACGAGCGTTTGCTATGACGGTCGAGGAGGCCAAGCCCACCAGAGATGTCATCGCAGGTTCTGTTCTTGTTGATTCAATTCCAACTTTAGCTTTGTTTGATAGTGGTGCTTCTCATAGTTTTGTATATATTTCTTTTACTCTAAAGCATCATTTGGTAGCTGAGTATTTGCTTAGGACTTGCAAGATCATGACCGGGGGAGGCAAGGATCGAAAAGTTACTCTGGAAAGCCGGGAGCTGAGTGTATGTCTACTTGTAATACCACTTTTGAGCTACGACATTATACTCGGGATAGATTAGTTCAGTAGGCACCATGCTAGTATAGATTGTAGAGGAGGTAGAGTTTTGTTTAGCCCGCTAGGAGAGCCCGAGTTTGAGTTTGCTAGAGGAGCTGTAGAGCAGGGAGAAGGCATTATCTATGGAGCTATGGTGGAAGACAAGGAGTTATCGCATCCATTAATAGCAGAGTTCTTGAATGTGTTTCCTGAGGAATTGCCAAGATTGCCGCCAGATCGAGATATTGAGTTATCTATAGACTTGGTTCCAGGTGAAGAACAAATTTTATAGCATGTTTATAGAGTAAACAATAGCAAGCTAGTTGAGCTGAAGAAGCAAGTTGATGAGTTGCAGGATAAGGGGTTTATCAGATCCAGTTCTTCACCGTGGGGAGTCCCGGTATTGTTTGTACTGAAGAAGGATGGATCGGTGCGCATGTACATTGATTACAAGGTATTGAATAATCTCACTATCAAGAATAAATATCCATTGTCACGGATTAATGACATGTTCGATCAGTTGAGTGGCGCCAAGGTATTTTCTAAGATAGACTTGAGATTAGGCTACCGCCAGGTGAAAGTGAAGCCGGAGGACATTCCGAAGACTGCTTTTAGGACTCGGTATGGCCAGTATGAGTTCATGGTGATATCGTTTGGGTTGACTAATGTTCTGACGGTATTTCTGAATTTGATGAACAAAGTGTTCCACCAGTACCTTGACAAGTTCGTGGTGGTGTTCATCGATGACATACTCATATACTCGAAGACACCGGAGGAGCACGAGGAGCATTTGTAGATTGTGTTGGATGTGCTGAGGAAGGAGAAGCTGTATGGGAAGCTGTCCAAGTATGAGTTCTTCCTGGACAAGGTGGAGTTATTAGGACATGTTGTGACTTGTGATAGAATTTCAGTGGATAATCCGAAGAAGATCACAGCAGTGGAGTCTTTGAAGACCCCGAGTTCAGTTGCAAAGATCAAGAGTTTCTTGGGTCTAGCAGGCTACTACAGGAAGTTTGTGCAAGATTTTTCAAGGATTATCGAGCCGATGACTAGACTCACTAGGAAGGATGCAGAGTTTGTTTGGACAGAGGAGTGCCATGTTGCTTTTACTGATGAAGGAATTTGACATATCTTTGCACTATCATCCAGGGAAAGCTAATATAGTTGTCGATGCCTTGAGCAGGTATCCGATAGCTATATTTTTGACGCATGATCGATATTTGTTGGAGGACTTGGAGAGATTGGTTATTAAGGTAATTATTCCTGGTTTTGCTATACAGATGTGGGGGTTATAGATATTCTCAGAGTTGATGGATTGGATCAAGGCAGCTCAGTATGAGGATGTATCTCAGCATTAGAGCTCAGGTGAGAGCAGGTGGAGGATAATTTCACCATTGTTGAGGATGGTTCTTTGCGGCATGGTATTAGATTATATGTGCCTAGTGGGGAGCTACGTGAGAAGGTGTTGCAGGAAGTGCATCGCTCTCAGTATTCCATACATGCAGGTGCCAACAAGATTTATCGGGATATACGAAAGTGTGTGTGGTGATATGGCATGAAGAGAGAAGTGGCACAGTTTGTATCCAGATGCTTAGTGTGCCAGCAGGTAAAAGCCGAGAGGCAGAGGCAAGGAGGTTTACTTTAGCCATTACCCATTCTAGAGTGAAAGTGGGAGCACAATACTATAGATTTTGTGTCCAGACTTCCACTATCTCTAGGAGAGAAAGACGTAATTTGGGTCATCGTTGACAGGTTGACCAAGTCGGCCCACTTTTTTCCTTTCAAGGTGGGTTTGCCTACGGAGAAGCTGGTAGAGATGTATGTGAGGCAGATCGTCAGGATACATATGGTTATCGTCAACATAGTCTCAGATCGGGATAGTCATTTTATTTCTCATTTCTGGAGGAGTTTGCAGGCGAGTTTGGGTAGCCAGCTCAAGTTCAGTACTGCATATCATCCCCAGACAGATGGGCAGTTAGAGAGGACTATTCAGACTCTCGATAATATGATGCATACCTGTGTACTAGATTTTGGGAGATCTTGGGAGGAAAATCTTCAATTGGTAGAGTTTGCTTACATTAACAGCTACCAGGCTAGTATAGAGATATCACCATTTGAGGCTCTGTATGGTCGGAGATATCATACTCCCTTGTCATGGGATGATGTTGGAGAGAGAGCTTTGATAGGGACAGAGATGGTTGTAGATGCAGCAAAGAAGGTTAAGTTGATCAGAAACAGACTTCAAGTGGCGCAGGACAGACAGCGGCATTGGTCCGATAGCCACCGGAGACCTTTGGAGTTTGAGTTAAAGTTTTAGATTTTTGTTTTTTGCTTTATATTTGTTGTTTGTTATATGTTAAGTTCTTAAGGTTATGTTTTGTTCTAGGTGGGTGGTTTGGTGTTTCTGAGGATTTCTGAGGATTTCTTCGACACGAGGCACGATTCATTTCGGTGGAGACGAAAAGCTTAGTCCATGATTCATCAGACCTTTCAATATTCTTGAGAGGATCAGTGCGGTTGCTTATAGACTAGACTTGCCACCTACATTAGAGGGAGTGCACAACATATTTCATGTATTGCAGTTGAGATGGTACATGGCGGATCCTAGTCACGTGTTGGACCACTCAGAGATAGAGGTGGGCCCTACTCTTAGCTATCAAGAGCCGCCAGTTAAGATTCTGGATCAGAGAGAGAAGGTACTGAGGAACCAGACTATTCCCTTGGTATGCATCGCATGGAGGTATCGCTCTCCGGGGGAGTCTACCTGGGAAAGAGAGAGAGGATGAAATATGAGAGCGTTACCCATATTTGTTTATGCCTTGAGGTATGCTCTTTCCTGATTCTGTTCTGTTCTTTTCTGTTCTATTTTCTGGGGGTAGTTTCATCTTTGAATTTTGAGAATAAAATTATTTTGAGGGGGTAGACTTGTCACTACCACGTTTTCTAGAAAAGGGTATTTTGGTTATTTCATAATTAATTAAATAATATACATGTTGTATATTATTTATTATATTATTTAATTATTGTTAGATGTTAGTTTTTTTTTTGGACTTGTTTTAGTGGACCTAACTAGTTTAGATTAGATCCATAGATTAATATTTAATTCTAGTTAGATTTGAGCCCAATTAGAAGTCCATTCATTAGGAGGATGATTAATTAAGTTAAACCAATTAGACTAGAACCTTCCTTAATTATTTTTTTATGAGAAGCCCCAAGGGGTATTTTAGATATTACATAGTGGCTTGGGGAGGGAGAATAGTGGCCGGCCATATAAAAATGGGAGAAAGTTTCTCTCTCTTCATTTATCTATTTTAAATCTAGATCTAGAATTTTCTCTTCCAAATTTCTTCATTTCCACATCAAATTCTTTTCAATTCCTTCCCAAATTATTATTGGAGGCTATTAGAGCAAGGATCTACAAGAATGAAGCAAGGATCTATAAGGAGGAGCAAGGATCTATAAGTTGAAGGCTCTTTTCACTGAAATTAGAGGTTTGATTGAGAATCCATCTTCTAATAGGTATAATTCAGTTTCCCCCCTCTAATTAGACTCTAAATCTGTGTTTTAATCATTAGGAACCACCCCATATGCTAAGACGACCCATAGAAATTGAAATTAGGTTCATAGGAGGCCTTTGGAGAAAGTTATGTGTTATTTGTGTTAATTTTGGAAGAATTTCGAGATTGACACATCTTGTGTTTGTCAATTGGTCAATTAGACCAAATTGACATGTGTTTGATTGTGTGTGCTAGTGTCGTGTCCATAATTGGATACGTGTATGCTGTATCCCGATAATTTGAATATACGGGTTGATTCGGCGATTTTTCTCCGACACGGGGGTTTGAGCATGTCATATTTTGACACGGACACATAGATGTGTAGTTAGCTCTTTGTATTGTTCATAATTATTATTTTAGACTTGCTTGTATCCTTAGGGGTATGTTGTGGTGTAGTAGACTCATATGACAAGCGTATCATAGATCTAATTTGATACGGGTGCGAAGCACTCTACGTGTTTGTTTCATTGTATTTTAGATTTAATTTGCCTTGGTAATAGCTATTAGAATGTTATATTTATCATTGTTATATGAGATATATATGTATATGTATATTTATGTATATGTCTATGTTTCTTTTTTGAGGTATTGATGGCAATGAGAGATCGGGGGTTCATATGCTTTACTAGTGTGATTGTATGTATATATATATATATATATATATATATATATATATATATATATATATATATATATATATATATATATATATATATATATATATATATATATATATATGTGGTTATATATATGTATATATGTATGTATGAGGAGGAGTATATATATATATATATACATACAATCACACTACTCGAGACCAGTAGAATACCTATTGGCATTGCCATAGACCCGGTTTAGGATCCGCATATAGAATGGACCCTTGGTTCGATTTATTTTGGATGAACACATGACTAAACCCTCTTTTTCCTCTTTTAGTATTGATATGGATTTTCTCTCTCCTTTCTTTCTTCTTCTTCTTCTTCATTTTATTTCCTTCTTCCTCCTCTCTCTCAATCTCCCCCTAAACCCTAACCGTAAGGGAAGTTGCTGCGACTTGGACCATGAGAGGTAGAGACTAGGAGCCACCCAAGGTAAGTATGTCTTGATCAATGGTAAAATCCTGGATTTTTAAATTTTTATATTTCTTGTTGTTTTAAAAATATATTTAATGGAAAATGTTCTCCTTGAGTTGCTGATCATGTTTAGTTCTGGGAATTTTGGATTTTTATGCATAGAATTTTTGTAGATCTAAGTTTCAAGTTTAGGATTTTTATGTGTTCTATGAGTTTTTCTTGGTTTTGATCTATCAAACTTAGTGTTTTCAAAAAATAGTTGTTCCTTCTGTTAGAACACTTTATTTTGAGCATTTTGGCTTTTGATTTACTTGATTTGGAGTTAAAAATAGTGTTTTTGGTTATTTTTTTGGAGTTTCGGCCATGGCTGAACTTGTTGTTGGAGAAGACGAAGTCTTTATATGGACCACGAGCCATACGGCCGAGAGTGCCATACGGCCCGAGAGGGTTATGCAGCCTGAACTTTTGCCTTATGCAGACAGCATGCGTCCATCTTGTTTGACGCATGACTGCCTATTCGTCCGTACTCGTTGAACTATTAAAAAATTGCTAAGTCCAAAAGTAAGTCCATGCAGCTAGAGAGTACATATGGTTAGTGAGTGCATGCGGCCAGAGAGTCCATATGGTTAGTGAGTGCATGCGGCCAGTGAGTGCATGCGACCAGTGAGTCCATGCGGCCAGTGAGTGCATGCGGCCAGAGAGTCCATGTGGCCAGTGGGCGTATGCGGCCAAGAATTCTTGTGTACATTTGTGTTCCCTGTTGATTAGAAATTCCTTAGTGGTTTATTGTTGTATGCTTCCTTATGTCAATATACGTTTATAATACCATACAAGTTTTGCATATGAGTTCACAAGACCAGTTTATGTACCAGTTCACAATTCTCATGACACCGTAAAAATATTTGTGTATGAAACTCCATTGCATTTGGCATCGGTCAATCAAGTGTCAACATTGTCCAATGTATCACGTGTCGCGAATACGATAACTCATTAATAACTCTTACTAGCGATTCATCATTTTAGGGAAGTTATCAAGCGTCCACGACTCAAGAATTTGAAATAATTTAGTAATGATTAAACAAGATAAGATTTACCTAGAATATTGTGAGGAAAGAATATTGTGCTACCAGCTACCCCGATCCCTAAGGGCCCCATGCGGCATGGACAACCCTGCTAGGCAATGGCTCCATGACTGACTAAGTTTACCCGGGCTATGACACTTATAAGACAAGTTTATATCCAAGTTTATGTGTGTAAAGCAAGTTATGATTACAAGTTCAAGATTATGCTTTTGATTTCAAATTTTGTTTTTGACAAGTAATAAGTTATGTTGTTGTATGGTTGATTGTGCATTTAAATTTATAAGATAAGCGTACCCTTGGCCATCCGGGTTAACGACAGTTCTGGTGGTAGCAATATTCTTAGCAATGTATTTATAGTAATTAGGGTTTATGATAACCCTAGTTAGTTAATTATAGCATACCGTAGGCATGTTTGGCCGTGAATTGGATGTTTGTTAATCGTAATACTCGCTCTTCTAGTTTTATTTTGTCCCGGCGCGTGTTAGGGTACTAAGTTCTGCTCCAGTGAAGGTCTGCAGCCATGGTCCTTATTTGGTTTAAGGGTTGTGGGCCCAATCCAGAGTAGTTCCTATGCTCTCTTGTCGCTCATCGCCTTAATTTCTTTTCTGTACTTATTATCAGTTCTTCCTGTATTATTCCTGAGATAAGTATATTGGTACCGTACAAGTCTCGATCTGCTTTTATTTCTTATAAGTCTCTTTTGGTTATTAATGTGATGTATTTGGTCTATCACCTTGAGCTCCTTTGTGGTACTTGTTGCTTGGGGTTCTGACCCTACTGGCTTTGCATGGCCAGGTTACCCCGAAGGGAACCCAGATCCATCGCACTTTCAGCAAGATGGTTCTCTCTCGTAGGACTGCGGCCGAAGCTCGCGAGTGCATTTCCTTTCTTTCACCCCTCGTCTTGATTACTTTATTTTGTGGTGTTTATCAAGGGGCAGAGCCAGCTCCTTATATTTTTTAGACTACAGTCGACATGATGTATAAATTAGACCATTGCTGGTATATTTTGATAATGTATTATTAAACTCTGCTAGTGCATCATTTTGTATTTACTAGCTTCATGATCAAATATGACATATAATTTGGGATACCTTTTTTACTTTCATGTATGATATACTCTTATACTTGTGTTGCTGCATTGAGATAATAGGATTTGTCAGCCATAGGACTGGCGCTATAGCATGCTAGAGTTCACCCATTTGTCTTCTAGATAACCTTAACATATTGCGACATACTTCGATATTCTGCAAGGTGTGGTTGGCCATGTCAGTCCCTGTATTTACCCAGTATTCTGGGAGTGGGACGTGATAGGAAGCACGAAATGGAGAAACCAAAACCCAAGAAAATATATAATAATGCATAGGTTCAATGTCGTAACTTTGGTCCATGGCATATTCTACCACTAAGGCGCAACCCTACAACCAAACAAGGATAAGGATTGAACCATCACACTATGACTGTCCACTTCCCTAGGCTACTAGCTCAAAAGATACAATCACAACCAATTCTATTTTTCCCTAAATTGTCCAAACATTTATTCGACTTGCTATTTTGTGGAGTCTGAGGTTATCTCAGAATAATGCATAATAAGTATCATCAGATCACACAAGTGCCAAACATGAGCTAACCGAACCAATATAATAAAATAGGCACTTGCAGGATACACCAATCCCCCGTAGGGCCATTGCACTAAAAATACGATATTAGCGGTTCCACTGTTCCTATATTTAAACAGTGGCTCAGCATAATAATAATAGTCAGATACTGTAGTCCACTAAGGAAGATGATAAACAATATCTGTGGTGGCCAGTCCACAGCGCACTTAGAATGAATTTTTGTGGGAAGGTTCATTGGCATGATCTCAGGATACCGTTTCCTCCAAATGTTACTACCACTTTCAGTTTCCTAATTAGCCCTATGTTGTGCTAAAAATCTCAAGGCGTGGTCACATGAGAATTTTCCTTAAGATGTCGTACAAAGTATGGGCACGCTAGATACGAATCCATTGTAGTCAAATCTGGATTCACCCGAGCGTGTATACAATATTTATTCAAATCAATATCCTAGCCACGTTTTGGTAGTTTGCTCGCTTATTATGTCTGTGCTGGGGAAACAATGTATATATATATATAATATCACACGTTCAGGGATTTGGAGGCATTTTCGATGCACAACCCAAATATAATCACTTAACACGTGACAGGATGTGACGCTCCTCGGCGCATATAAAATCATGAATAATAATCAGGCAATAGTGGTATCAGGACTGATACAGTATTCGAATCCAATTATCAATTATACATTGGGTCACAAGAGTCAAAAAAATATTCAATCAAATCAAGCAAGGACGCATGAGTCTCTAGGCCGCATGGAGTCTGACCACATGAGAAGTCAGGTCGTATGAGAAGTCATGCCACATGAAGTAATGCCGCATGAAGTCAGGCTACATGAAGTCAGGTTGCATAGATCACTTGGCCGCATGCCCACGGTTAAGTCTACTCCTTGGGACAAGTATCAAAGGGACAGGCAAATAAATAAAGTATCAGTGATGAGACATAAAGTGACTGATGTGACTGACGTGACAAGCCATAAAGTATGTTAGGAAGAAAAGACAAAACTATAAAAAATAAGTGCCAACGGTTCAGAGTCATCCAAGAAATAGAGGTCGCATATTCTCTTGGCCGCATGGGTATCGATGCCGCATGGGGTTAAATGTCGTATGAAGTAGATGTCGCATGAATTCCTCGGCCACATGGAGCTCTCTAGGACTTAGAAAAAATTTTATTCGTTCAGTGAGTAAAAGCACATGGTGTTCAAGGATACTGTACAAATCAACAGCCATGCATCCAACAAGATGGACGCATATTGTCAATATACGACAAGAGTTTAGGACGTATAACCCTCTCAGGCCGCATGGCACTCTCAGCCTCATAGCTCGCTGGCTGCATGAAGACTTTGTCTTCTCCACCAACAGGTTCAGACATGGCAAAAAAGCTCCAAAAACTAAAATCTTATTTTGTTCATAAAATTCTCATTTTAAGTCCAAATCGGGTGAACCAAAAGCCAAAATGCTCCAAATTGAAAGCTCTATCATGTAACAAAAACTATTTTTTAAAGACACAAATTTAATAGATCAAAACTAAAAAAACTCATAAAATCTAAAAAATCTTAAGTTTAGAAATATAAATCTACATTAATCCATCCATAAAAACAGAAAACTCCAATAACTAAAAGTACTTAGAAATACATAATAAAACAATAATATGAAGGGTTTTTTTTATTTCTTATGCAAGATGTACTTGCCTATGAAATGGGAAGAGAGCTAAAGAAAGAGGAAGAAATGAAGAAGTGAAGAGAGAGAGAGAGAGAGAAATAATGGGTTATATATGGTAGGGGTTGAACCAAATGTTCTCATGAGTTGAACCAACCCACAAAATAAACCATGAGCAAGGTTAAACCAAAGAATCGGTCTAGTCTCCATGCACATACAACCATACTAAAAATAAAAATATGTTCCAAATACGTATATCGGGAACGGAGAGTGACATCAGTCTATCTTGATTCTTTTACAGCTCACACCTTTTTTTGATTTTGGTGCTTCACATAGTTTTGTATCTTTATCTTTTGCTTTGAAGTATCATCTTGAGACTGAACCGTTAGCAAGGACTTGCAAGATCACAATCGGGGTTGGCATTATCATTGTTAGTGATATTTACAAAGATCGGAGAGTTTCTCTGGGAGGCCGAGAGCTGAGCACGTGTCTACTCGTAATGCCACTTTCGAGCTACGACATAGTACTCGGGATGGATTGGTTGAGTATGCACCATGCTAATATCAATTTTCTTAGAGGTAGAGTTTTGTTTCAGACGCTAAGAGAGCTAGAGTTTGAATTCATCAGAGGAGCAGCGGAGCAGAGCGAGGGAGACTTCTGTTGGGCTATGGTGGAAGAGCAGGAGCTGCCATATCTGTTGATTGCAGAGTATATGGACATCTTTTCAAAAAAGTTATCGGGGTTGCCACTAGACCGAGATATTGAGTTCTTTATAGATTTGGTGCTAGGCGCAGAGTTGATATCATAACACATCTATAGAGTTAACAATAGTGAACTGGCAGAGTTAAAGAAGTTAGTAGATGAGTTATAGGACAAAGGCTTCATTAGATCTAGTTTATTACCATAGGGTGCTCCAGTATTATTTGTACCGAAGAAGGATGGGTCGGTACGTATGTGTATCGACTACATGGCTCTTAACAACCTCACTATCATGAACAAATAATCGTTGTCGCAGATTAACGATCTGTTTGATCAGTTGAGTGGAGCAAAGGTATTCTCAAAGATAGACTTGAGGTTAGGGTACCACTAGGTAAAAGTGAAGAAGAAAGACATTCTGAAGACATCTTTTAGGACTCTAAATGGGCAGTTTGAGTTCTTGATGATGCCGTTTGGGTTGACCAATGCCTCAGCCATATTCATGAACCTGATGAATAAGGTGTTTTATCAGTACCTGGATCAGTTTTTATGGTTTTCATTGATGATATATTTGAATACACCAGGGGAGCACGAGGAGCACCTGAGGATAGTTTTGGAGACCCTCAGGAAGGAGAAGCTTTATGGCAAGCTGTCAAAGTGTGAGTTCTTCCTTGATAAGGTTGAATTCCTTGGACATGTGATTACAGGAGACGTGATCTCAGTAGAACCGAAGAAGATATCAATAGTTAAGTTGTGGTCTACCCCGAGTTCAGTGGCAGAGATCAGGAGCTTTCTGGGACTAGCAGGTTATTACCGGTGCTTTGTTATAGATTTCTCTAGGATTACAGAGACGATGACTAGGTTGACCAAGAAGGACATGGAGTTCGTTTGGACAGAGGAGTGTCAGGCCGCCTTTGAGGAGCTGAAGAAGAGGTTGACTATAGCTCCAGTATTAACGTTGCCATCGGGAATAGGAGGATTTACCATTTATAGTGATACTTCGGGTAAGGGTTTTGGTTGTGTGTTGCAGCAGAACGGGAAGGTAATTGCTTATGACTTGGAGTTGGCAGTAGTCATCTTTGCACTAAAGATGTGGAAACACTACTTGTACGGAGAGTGTATAAAGATATTGACAGACTACAAGAGCTTGAAGTATGTGTTTATACAGAAAGATCTCAATATGAGGCAGCGGCGATGGTTGGAGTTGATGAAGGAATTCGATATTTTTTTGTAGTACCATCCCGGGAAGGCCAACGTAGTTGCTGATGCCTTGAGAAGGTATCCAGTGGCTATGTACTTGACAAGGGATAGACATTTATTCGTTGATCTTGATAGCTTGGGCATTTAGGTTCTAGTTCCTAGAGTTGCGGTACAGATATAGGGACTTCAGGTACATTCGGAGTTGATGGACCAGATTAGAGTCATACAATTCAAGGATGAGTCTTTGAGAAGCATCAAAGCGCAGGTCCGGATAGGAATAGACGAGGACTCCAATATTGCAGAGGATGGATCATTGCGGCACGGTATCTGATTGTGTATGCCGAGTGGAACTTTGCCCGAGTGCAACGACCCGTACCCGGAATAAGGGCACGAGTGATGAACCATGCCCAGCCTATGTCGTAAAAATGACGTAGAACGTTGTTCTAGGTCGACTATATAATCTAATATTTCATACAAGATATAGGGTACCTGTCATGCCATCTCAACTCCCAACAGAGAAATAATATAATAATATGCTAAATATAATCAATAGTCAATCATAAAGTCAAACTAGAGGAAGAATGGCACGATAATAGAATAGGAGCAGAAACAATACAAGAGCCAAACAAGTCTAAAGTCAACATAAGCCTCAGAAATAAAATACATGCCATAGAGGTCTACTAATTAAATACAACTCATAGAAAGTCTAAGCATCTACTATTGTTGGTACTACAACAAGTGGCTCTACGGGCTCCACTGCATCAACTGGCTCAACTAGATCAACCTCATACGGTCCGTAATGCGCAGGACACCAGTCCTCAAATGAATGATCTAAAAAAATATATCCAATCAGGAAAGGAACGAATACAACCCAATAGCAATTCTATTAATTGACAGAATCTATGAAACAGCAATAGTAAGGACAATAAATAATGAAAAAAAATATCTAGAATATAACAAAGCATGGCAAAGAGATATCAGGGGAAAAATAATGGAGATACACTAAGAGCAACTGAGCAAAAAATTATCAAGTAATGAACTAAAATAAGAAAATGAAACACTAAATATGTCTTGAAATATTAGCTAGATATGTGATCGGTTTGGGCCTAGTACGGTCTATAATCATAAATAAAACTAACATAACCACACGTGTGTTGCATGGTCCACTAGCTATCATGGGCTATCACATAAATATAATACGGTCTGAAATGTATGATCACATATCCACTAATATTTACCCCAACTCCCGACTAGTACACGGATCAAAATTATGACACATTCTGACACGGTATCACTATGCACGGTCTGTAATATCATGCATAACGATCACTATCTAATCGTCAAATAATCACATGTAGGTGATCAGAAATGAGAATATCCCATAACGAGAATCTAAGTGTACCAATCTGTGTATACCATAATGTCAGGAATCAATTAAAGTAATACTAAAAACAAATATCATAGAGACGGTCACATAAGGAAACCACTGGAGATGTACTGGCCTCTATCCAGAGCACTTAGTGTCACTCGATGTCTAAGCTGGTATCGCACACACCTAGATTTGATGGACAAGTCAAATTGGTGATAAAAATTTGAGGAATGAGATAATATGCACTAAGGATGTTTTCTAGAACAATACTAGGTCATATGGGTCTATAATGGTCACAATCTAGCATATACTAGTTTGCAATAGCTATATAGGATCATAACCCTAGCTAATAACTATAGTTAATTATCTAATAGAATTTAATTTACTAACTGCTAAACTATATAGACACTATACATATCCTGACTGAAAAATTACTTCACTAATGAATGGCTCAACCTTGGTATCAGATATCCAGGTACTCAGCTAACCCCTACCCAAAAAACCAACTAGTGTCAGTATCATTTAACTGATAACTATAGCTAAGATATTAACAACTTAGTATAACTCCCAACTAACTATTATAATTTCTAATTTATTGATACACTAACTGACACCAAGAACTAATACTATGGCTTTTCACTCACTACCTTTATATCTATGTATTGACATAGTCTTAAGTCACTTAGCAATGCAGTCATGTCTGGTGACTGCCCTCAGTAGGTACATCTCACTGCTGTAGGTATCAGCAGCTTATACCCAAGAGTTGTTGTTGCTAACTGCTAAACTACCCGACCGGCCAAGTGTTGCTATACACTCAGACCATAATGTGCCACAGTGCTCTGTGGATACCCGACAGTCCCCCATGACTGAAACCAAGGCAAATCCCGATACGCAAGTGTTGGTATCCCACATAAACTTCACTAATGTCACTGCTGCATCCTACTGTTACTAACTAGATGCCAGTTATTTCAGGTAGGATAAAAACCTCCACAAATGATACACATTACTACAAGCTAAGCATCCCGATCTATGGCAATGTACACTGGTCATTGTTGCTGATGGAAACCAATTGTATCTATGTAAAACCCGAGCCCCCCCTATATTACCTACTGCTGCTACTGAAAACCTAAAACCTGACTCCTCAAGCATCAATACACTCACTTGAACACCTCACTTCACTATCACTCAACTGAAAGTCCCCTATATCAGGTTACTGCTAGCATTGCCAATCACTTAATGTCTCCAGTATATAGACACTTATTATTCTGCTCCTCCTTTAGCCATGCAATAGGCATACTGATATACTAAAACAGGGAGTATCCTTACTACCGGTTTCAGTACATCCCTGCACATATACAAGGAATCCCTGCCCCCCTCACTGACTAAGTAGAAAAAGACTGATACTCAAGGCTCAAGTGCCCAAGGCAATGCTACTACCCATACAACTCAGTGCACCGCAAGTGTGCACTGATACATTGCTCTACTATATAAACAAAACCCAACCGATTACACTCAAATACATATATATTCATAAGACTAATGATAGCAATGTATCCAATAAGTTTGTATATAAATAAATAAATAAATAAATAAATAAATAAATAAATAAATAAATATATATATATATATATATATATATATATATATATATATATATATATATATATATATATATATATATATATATGCACTAAGTTATTTCAACAAACACTTATTGAGCACTTATTTGTGAACTATGATACACATCCATGTGAGGTATCAAAACCCAATTTCCTCCATGATAGCTATTTCCACCTAATAATTATATAATATAATAATTATTAGAACTAGCTAGAATAAGAATTAAGGAGAATTGCAAAAAAAATCCAAACTTTGAGCCCCGTATCACACCGTATCTCAAGTACCATGATACGGCCTACATGTATCCAATTATGGACACGTACCTAGTATCACATCCCCGATCTAAGTTCAATACGACTAAATTGTTGTTGTGACACACACTTGGTGTGTCCACTCGTAATTTTCCCATAATACATATAAAAACCTATGCAGAGACTACAATACAATACCAAAACAACTAAAATTTGTTCCTAATGGTAGCCCTATGACATGGGGTGATTCCTAATGGTCAAATACATATTTTAGAAGAAATTTGGAATTTACTAATTGGGAGATTGATTCCCAATAAAAAGTGAAATAGACACGATCCGGACACGATTTCTCTACCAAACTCCTCCTCTTTGTGCTCCTCGCTTCTCCAAGCTCCAAATGCTCCTTGAGGGATAAAATAATAGAAAAATGGAGATGAATCTAGTAGAATTTAAATGGAGGGAAGGATGAGACATTTGGGGATCTAGAATTTGGGAAAAAAATGCAAATGAAAGAGGAGAGAGGAATGAGGATCCTCTCCTATTGTGGTCGGCGTCCTCTCCCTTTCCCAAGTAATTTCTAATGCCCAAGAAACCCCTCTCCATCCAAATATGAATATAATTAAGTTTAGGTAATAATGGAAAGTCTCTAATTAATTCTAATTAGCCTAATTCTCCCTAATTAATAAGTGAGAAGGACTAATGGGCTTGGGTTCATGTTGGGCTCATTAGTTGTCATGACAAGTGCGAATAATATGATTGCCCACTATAGAAACAAATACTACAAATCTCTAAATAAATATGTAACACTCTAATGAATAAATAACTACCACAAACATCAATTAAATATTTATTATACACTAAAATAATAATATTTCTAAAATTAAATAACTAGGCCCAATTATCAAACTACCCTTATTTAGAAAGGTGAGGGTGACAAGTCTATCCACCTTATAAAAATTTCATCCTCAAAATTTAAGGAAGAAACTATCTAACAAAAATAATCAATACAAGCAAGAAGGAATTATACCTCACGGCTCAAGCAGATAAGGATATCGCTCGCGCATCTCGTCCTCTCGCTCCCAGGTAGACTCCCCTGGAGAGTGGTGCCTTCACGCGATGCGTACCAAAAAAATCATCTGGTTCCGCAACACCTTCTCTCTACGATCCAGAATCTCCATGGGCTGATCTGGATAACTGAGAGTCAGCCCCACCTAGATCTCCGAGTGGTCCAATACATGGCTAGGGTCTTCCACATATTGTCTCAACTGCAACACGTGGAACATATTGTGTACTCCCTCTAGTACAGGTGGCAAATCTAGCTTGTATGCCACTGCACCGACCCTCTTAAGAATACTGAAGGGTCCGATGTACCGTGGACTAAGCTTCTCGTCTCTACCAAAGCAAATTATGTTCCGAGTCGGAGAAATCCTCAAGAACACCAAATTGCCAACCTAGCACAAAAAACTACCTCAGAACTCTATCTAAATCAAACAATCTTAAATAATACAAACAAATCATATACCTGAAACTCCAATGGTCTCCGGTGGCTATCGGTCCAATCCCGCTGTCTGTCTTGTGCCACTCGAAGTCTGTCTCTGATGAGCTTCACCTTCTCAACTGCTTCTACTACCATCTATGGTCCTAATATGACTCCCTCACCAATATCATCCCATGATAATAGAGTATGACATCTTCGTCCATACAATACCTCAAAAGGTGACATCTCGATACTGGCTTGGTCGTTGTTGTTATAAGCATACTCTACTAGATGAAGGTGATCCTCCCAAGAATCGCCAAAATCTAATACACAAGTCCGTAGCATATCCTCGAGAGTCTAAATAGTCCTCTCTGACTGTCCATTCGTCTGAGGGTGATATGCGGTACTAAACTTGATCTGGGTGCCCAAGCTAGCCTACAAACTCCTCCCAAAATAGGAAGGAAAATGACTATCCCGATCTGAGACTATGCTCATAGAAACTCCATACAATCTGACTATCTGCCTCACTTACGTCTCCGCGATCTTCTCCTGGAGAACGCGGAGGTCCCGATACAAATTTTATCGGATACGAATTCCATCGTCACATGTTCCCACTCCCAAAATGGCAAGAAGTGGGCTAATTTGGTCAACCGGTCAACGATGACCCAAATCGTGTCTTTACCTCCTGGAGAACGCGAAAGTCACGATATAAATTCCATCGTCACATGTTCCCACTTCCATTCTGGAATAGGTAAAGGCTGAAGCAATCCATCTGGTCTTTGCCTCTCCGCCTTTACCTACTGGCATATCAAGCATCTGGATACGAAACTAGCTACCTCCTGCTTCATAAGATACCACCAAACATAATGTCTCATGTCTCTATAGATCTTGTTGGCACCTGGATGCATAGAGTACCGAGATCGATGTGCCTCCTGAAGAACCTCCTCATGTAACACTCCATTCAGCAGACATAACCTAGTATCGTGCCGCAATGATCCATCCTCTGCGACGTTGAAGTCTTCTGCCAATTTTATCTGAACCTGCGCTCTGATGCTCCTTAGAGACTCGTCCTCAAACTGTGCCACTCTAATTTGGTCCATCAACTCAGACTGCACCTGAAGTCCCCACATCTGTGCCATAATTCTAGTAACTAATACTTCGATACCCAAGCTATCAAGGTCTGCTAATAAGTGTATGTCCCTCATCAAGTACATATCCACGGGATACCTACTCAACGCATCTGCAACAACGTTAGCTTTTCCTGGATGATATTGCAAAGAAATATTGAAGTCCTTCATCAACTCCAACTATCGGCACTGCCTCATGTTGAGCTCCTTCTGTATGAACACATACTTCAAGCTCTTATGCTCTTTGAAGATCTCTACTCGTTCCCCATATAAGTAATGCTTTCATAGATTAAGAACAAAAATAACTGCTGCCAACTCCAAGTCATAGGTAGGGTAGTTTTTCTCGTGCGGCTATAATTTCCTGGAAGCATAAGCAATCACATTTCTGTTATGTTGCAACACACAACCTAGACCCTTGCCCGATGCATCACTGTAGATGGTAAAATCTCCTATCCCTTATGGCAATATCAAAATTGGAGCTGTGGTTAACCTCTTCTTCAGTTCCTCGAATGCGGCCTGACACTCCTTCATCCAAATAATCTCCACGTCCTTTCGAGTCAGCCTAGTCATCGCCTCTGCGATCCTGGAAAAATCCTGAACAAATATCTGGTAGTAGCATGTCAATCCAAGGAAACTCCTAATCTCTGCTACTGAGCACGGGGTAGACCATGACTCAACTGCGGATATCTTCTTCGGGTCTACTGATATCCCATCTTCGGTAATCACATGCCCGAGGAAATCAACTTTATCAAGGAAGAAATCATACTTTAAAAGGTTGCCATAAAGCTTCTCCTTTCTGAGGGTCTCCAGAACTATCCTCAGATGTTCCTCATGCTCCTCTGGCGTCTTCGAATATATCAGTATGTCATCAATGAAAACCACCACAAACTGATCCAAGTACTGATGAAACCCCTTGTTCATCAAGTTCATAAATACCATCGAGGCATTAGTCAACCCAAACACCAAGAACTTGAACTGTCCATACCGAGTCCTGAAAGTTGTCTTCGGTATGTACTCCTTCTTCACCTTCACCTGATGGTACCCCTACCTCAAATCTATCTTGGAGAATACTTTCGCCCCGTTCAACTGATCAAACAAATCATCAATCTGCGGTAATAGGTACTTATTCTTTATAGTGAGGTTGTTGAGTGCCCTGTAGTCAATACACATGCATACCGACCCATCCTTCTTTGGTACAAATAATACCATGGTACCCCATAGTGATAAAATAGAACAGATAAAGCCCTTGTCCTGTAACTCATCTACTTCTTTAATTTTGCCAGTTCACTATTGTTCACCATATAGATGTGATATAATATCGGCTCTGTGCCTGGCACCAAATCTATAGAGAACTCAATATCTCTGTCTGGTGGCAGCCCTGGTAGCTCCTCTAGAAATACGTCCACGAACTCTGCAATCAATGGATGTGGAGGCTCATGTTCTTATACCAAAGTTCTACAGTGGACTCCTTCATCCTACTGTACCGCTCCTCTGATGAACTGAAACTCTGTCTCTCCTGGCAGCTGAAATACTATTCTGCCTCCACGATAATTGATACTAGCATGATGCTTACTCAACCAATCTATCCCGAGTACTATATCGTAACTCGGAAGTGGCATTACGAGTAGACACGTGCTCAACTCTTAGCCTTCCAAGAAAACTCTTCGATCCTTGCAAACATCACTAACGAGGATTATGCCACCTCCGGTCATGATCTTGCAAGTCCTCGCCAACGGTTCAGACTCCAAATGATGTTTCAAAGCAAAAGATACAAAAATAAAATTGTGTGAAGCACCATAATCAAATAAAATATGTGCTGGAAAGGAATCAAGATAGACTGAACCTGAGATAACATCACCAACTAGCTCCTCCTCCTCGACGGTCAGGGTAAAAGCTTGACCCTATAGCTGAGCACCTCTCTGCTACTACTGGTGCTAAGCGAACTGTTGCTATTATGGTGGTAGGGGAGGTCCTCGCTGCTGTCCCGTTGGGTGTCTTGGTGGAATCCTCCGAATAGGTGCTATACCCTGGCCTGCTCGAATGGAAGCTATAATGCAATCTCGTAACTAATGTCCTGTCTGCCATAATAGAGGCACACTCAAAGCCTCTTCTTGCAGACTTCCCATGTATATCCAACCTTCCCATAGTGAGTACACTACAGGGCCTATCGTACGGGTCTCGGGGCCTGATGTGCCTGCTGTACTGGTGGCCTGAATGGTGCCTGATACTGCTGTCTCGGCTGCTGCTGATGGAAAGGCCTCTGCTGTTGATAGAAATAAGGCTACTTCGCTAGGCCTGCACTAGTACTGACTCCTCTTATGTCTCTCGGTCTTTTAAAACTGAGCTCCAGATTGTCTTCCGCCTGTTGTGCCTGCCTCAGAATCTCCTAATAAGTAGCAGTGCACTCTCCATTATTATGAGACTTAATCTCACTATTCAGGCTCTTCCTAAATTTTATAGCCTTTGCCCTGGGGTTCTGTCCCTCAACAAACTGCCCCAATCTGCAATAGTCGGCAGCATACACGCCCACCATCGTGTTCCCCTGGACGAGGTACTCGAATTGACTCTCCAGTGATGTCAGAGCCACATCGGGGAAAAACTTTTTCTTGAAGAGTTCCTTAAAGGCCTCCCAGAAAAGTCCCGGCGCTCTGACTCTCGGATCGGTCATGAACCAGGACAAGGCTATGTCATACATCATACTGCCTGCCGCCTCTATTTGTAATGCCTTAGGAATCTGTGCTAGTAATAGGTTCCTTTCGATGTCCTCTATCCAACTGTCTGCGTAGATAATCCCCTCAGTACCTCTGAACACCTTAGACCCCATCCTCTTGAAGTCTATAATGGTTTCTGGCCTCGGTTGTTGCGGGATCTGCGGAGGTGGGACTGCCTGTGGCTGGACCGTTGTAACTCTCTCAACAGCTGTTAGAGCTAGCTGATGGGCATTCCCAATGCCCTATCTTATCACCTCCGCCTATCGCTGCTGGGCCTCCGCCTGAGCCCTCTGTGCCTCCATCATCTGCTAAAAAAGAGCGAACATCTGTGCTGGATCTATGGTTGGTGTGGAGGTGGTAGCTCCCCCGATGTTGAAGGCACTATCCTTTGGAAAGCTGTAGGTACGACCCTCTGGACTGGGGATGGAGCACCCCTGAATCTTGCTGTAGATACTCCCATCTGGACTGGTAAAATAGCCCTCTGAACTGGAGCTGTTGGCACAGTGTCTTCTGGTACTGCCCTTAGGGGCGACGAAGTGATCGACCTCGCCGACAAGCACTTGAGTGCTGAAATTGCGTCTTTGGCGGCATCCTGAAGATAGATTGAATCAAAAAAATCAATATTGATTAAGATATGGTATCATCAAAGAAGGACAGGTTTAATCAAAGTAAAGCAATCATTCAATAGATAAGTTTTTGCAATGAAAAGAATAGCAATTGAATCAAATTGAAAGTGTCCTTAGCTATGCTTGAGTATACTCTCACCTTATATCCTATTCCTAAAATAGGCTCGTAATAGTACAACTAAGTCATTGCACTACTATGAAATAACTTTACATGCGACTCTTGACCTGCATAGGCACCACTAAAAATGTGTCACGACCCGCACCCGGAATAAGGGCACGAGTGATGAACCACGCCCAGCCTATATCGTAAGAACGACGTAGAATGCTATTCTAGGTCAACTATATAATCTAATATTTCACAAAAGATATAAGGTACCTGTCATTCCATCTCAACTGCCAATGGAGAAATAATACAATGATATGCTAAATATAATCAATACTCAATCACAAAATCAAACTTGAGGAAGAATGGCACGATAATGGAATAGGAGCAGAAACAATACAAGAGCCAAACAAGTCTAAAATTAACATACGTCTCATAAATAAAATACATGCCATAGAGGTCTACTCGTCAAATATAACTCATAAAAAGTCTAAGCATCTACTATTATTGGTACTATAACAAGTGGCTCTACGGGCTCCACTGGCTCAACTGGCTCAACTATATCAACCTCCTGCGGTCCGTATTGCGTAGGACACCAGTCCTTAAATGAATCATCTGAAAAAATATCCAATCAGGAAAGGAACGAATACAACCCAATAGCAATTCTATTAATTGACAGAAGCTATGAAACAACATAGTAAGGACAATAAATGATAAAAAAATATAGAATATAACTAAGCACAGTAAAGAGATATTATGGGAAAAAATAATGGAGATACACTAAGAGCAACTGAGAAAAAATCATCGAGTAATGAACTAAAATAAGGAAATGAAAAACTAAACTTGTGCCTTGAAATATTAGCCAGATATGTGATTGGTTTGGGCCTAGCATGGTCTATAATCATAAAGGGAAACTAGCATAACCACACGTGTGTTGCATGGTCCACTAGCTATCACAGGCTATCACATAAATATAACACGGTCTGAAATATATGATCACATATCCACTAATATTTCCCCCAACTCCAGACTAGTACACGGATCCAAATCATGACATGTTCTGACACGGTATAACTATGCACGGTCTGTAATATCATGCATACCGATCATGGTCTAATCATCATATAATCACGAAGTAGTTGATCACGAATGAGAATATCCCATGACGAGTGATGAGAACATAAAATGTCATATTTTTATTCCTTAATAAATACTCCTTTATGCTCATTTGATGTCTAAAGATACTCATTATTTTTATATTTTGATCTAGGATGCAATTGGAGTCATTAAATACAAAATAAAGCTAATTATCAATTCTGGATAGTTTTGATACCTTATAGAAAAATGGTCACAACTTGCTCATCCGAAGTCCAATTGAGCTGATCCATATTAATTTGGAAAGCTAAGTGATAGAGGTACAAGTTTGATGTTTTGCGTTTTTCGAGATTCTGGCTGCATCATGGACCAAATTAGGCTTGAAGTTGAGTCAACTATGCTATGCACGAAAAGTGGAGCTGAATTAACCATTTCCCAACTTGTTCAAAGATTTTATTTTATTGTTTGGGTTGTTGTAACTCTTAGAGGATTTGTGGAAAGATATTGTGATCTTCAAATAACTAATTTAGAATGTATAAAAGGGGTAGAGATCAGGAGAAAAGAGAAGAACAACACACAATTCTTCTTCCTCTTCTCCAATATTCTTTTAAAGTTTTTTTGAACATGCGGAGCTAAAAGTCTTGTTGGTCGAAGGAAACGGAAGCCTCAGAATGAATAAAAACTTGTGAGATCTAATCTGTGTTTATATTTTTGATTTTTGCTTTGAGTATCGAATATTTTCTTATGCATATTTTCATGATTATCTTGTTTAATGACTAGGATGCATACTAGTTTATTATTCCTGACAATCTAATGCTAAATTAGATATCGAATCCGTAATTGTTCGATCCCTCTAATTTGTGAAGCAACCAAGATTTAATGAACTGTTTTGTTTTATTAGATCTTAGGAGAAAAACTTTTGACAAAATTAAATGCCACCGCTTGTGTTTGTGTTGTTTTGCTTCATCGATCTCATCGAGTTTAATACGCTACTAGATTAAACCTTTAGCGCTTGTCTGGGGTTGTTTAGTAGTTAAGGTTAATTAGATCGCTTGTTTTTAATTAATTGTGGCTAAAGGAGATAGGAAAATAATTCCAACGATGAATATTCAAAGTATGAATTAATATATACTTGCATCGATGATCAGTTTTAAGATTCCAATGGTGGATGTTGACTGAGACCAACATTTTTTCCTTTGATTATTTTAATACTTTAATTATTTTTATCTCTTTTTAATTTGCTTTGATCCAAAACTCTCCCTCCATCTTATTTTATATAGCATAAAGATTAAACTAATTACTCTTCGTGGGAACGATCCTTACTCTTACTACTACATATTATTTCAAGCGTAAATATTTTATTTTTGGGTGCCTACGACAACACGCCAAATTTTGACGCCGTTGTCGGAGAGTAATTTTAGTTGATTTTTGTGCTTTTTGTGATCTTTATTTCTTTATTGTTATCAAATAATTTTCTGTCTATTGAAAAAAATAAAAAAATTTGCTAACAGAAAATGGCGACCAATTCTCAACTATTTGGCACTTGGCTAAATCTTCCATCTAGTCATGCTGATGAGGTAAATGTTTCTTCCCTAGAACAACAAATTTCTTGCTTAACTTCTCTTGTTCGTCAGATGGGTGTAGGTAGCATAAAAACAACAAAGGCTTGTGGGATTTGTCTAGTATCAGGGCATCCAACCGATATGTGCCCAACTCTTCAAGAGAAGTCCAATGAACAAGTGAATACGAAATGTGGTTTTCCTGGACTACCAAAAATGAAGTATGATCCATATTCAGACACGTACAACCTAGGATGGAGAGATCATTCCAATTTCACCTATGGGAGTCCAGAATTAAATTAACTCGTAACTCAAAATTGCCCAAGTTACCAACAATACAAGCATCAATACCTACAATCAAGCCAAACTTTTAATTCTGGTATGTCTTTAGAAGATATTGTTAAGTCTATTGCCATCAATAACTTATAATTTCAACAGGAGACGAGGGCTAGTATCGAAAGTTTGAACGATCAAATGAGCCAAATGAAAACTGTAATTAATAAGCTAGAGGCAAAAATCTTGGAGAAATTACCATCTCAAATGATAGAAAATCCAAAAGAAAATGAATGTTCTATCATTTTGAGAAGTGGTAAAGAGGTTGATATTCCAGAAAAAGAAGCACATGCATCGTCAAAACAAGACGAAGAGAAAAATATCGTTGCAGACATGAACATTCCTAATAACGATGTAGTACCTAATGAAAAAAAAGTTTTTAAACTTGATGGAAAAGATAGAGTAAAAGTTGCCATCAGTGAGAATTTTGAGAAAGAACATGAGTTAGCTTTGAGTACTAACTTACATAAAACTATTGCAGTGTTGAACGATCTTCCAAAAAGACAACAGTCAGGTAACATTTCATATATTTTGTTACCAATTTATGACAAAAGACCTTTACCTTCTGTTTTGCAGGCCTGCATTCTAGACTTGAAACCCCTGCCTAGTTATATCAAGTGTGCATAGAGTCGAGCCAACGACAATATTAAACAAAGGCGCTGCTTGGGAGGCAACCCAAGGGAAGTTTATTTTTATTCTCGTATTTTATTTTTGGTTATTTTGTCTTTTCTTTGCATTTAACCATACATTGGGGACAATGTTTATTTTAAGTGTGGGGGAGGAGATTTAACTTTTTTAAGTAGTTTAAGTTTGTGTTTTTCTAAAAAAAAAGAGAGAATTTTTTAAATAAAATAATTTTGTTTTTGTGGTTTTTAATGATTTTTGGTTATGTATGTCATGAGTAAGATTCAACTAGACTTGAAAAATTCATTACATGATTGAATAATTAAATTTTTTTAACTTAGAATTAATTAGTCTAGTTTTTTTTTATTGAAAATGGTAGTATCTAAATTGGTAGACAAAAGCCAGTAAGAATTTGAGCCTTTAGACTGACACATCAGTCTGATTATTCTTTCATGAGAGATATTCTTCCACTGATTTGTTTCTCTAGAACTTGCTTTGATTCTCTTCGAGGTCATATTGACACATGCATGCATGAACATGATTAAGGCCATCTTTGTTATGCGTTACATAAGCCAAATAGCCCACATTGTAATTAATTTTCTTTTTGTTGAACCCCTTTGAGCTTTATTGCCTTTTTCTTGGTATACCCACATTACAAGCTTTCAACCAATCATATTTATACCTTTACCCAAGTCGCAAAGCTAGTGGAGCATTATTGATTATTATGATATGTATGGGTGTACGAAAAAATAAGTGTGGGGGTGTTAAAATTTGTGGTTTGGTTACAACCAACAAAATGGAACATATTTTCATCCTCAAATTTCCTAAGTTCCATTATTATTAAAAAAAAGAAAAAAAAGACAAAAAATAAGGGTGGAAGTTGTTTTACATTGTTTAATTGCTTAAAAGCCAAATTGAAGACATTGCAAAATGGAGTGATTGATTTTACATGTTTTATATTGAGATTGAGTTGATTCATTTTTGCTCCACTAGTTTTGATGGCTTTTGAGCTACACTCCCAAATATATCCCACCTTAATCCAAAGCCATATTACAACCCATAAAAAGTTTTTATGATTTATGTTATGCATGTGATCCCAGTGGTGGAGAATGAGAAAATATGCAAGCTTATGGTAGATCATTTTTTTGGGAATGAATTTGAGTGAAATATATACCTTCATACACATGAGAGTTGAGTATTTATTCCGTGAGGGTCTACCTATTTAGTTTACTCCATTTTTCAAGTAAAAATATCTACTAAGTAATTAGAAGTTATTTAAGAATATATTTTCATAATATGTTATGAGTTTTGAAGAGCTTGGTTATTTTTTATTTATGACATTGCAACCTTGATTTATTTTTGGAAAAATAAATTAGAGTTTCGCCCAAGGACGAGCAAAGGTTAAGTGTGGGGGTATTTGATGATAACATAAAATGTCATATTTTTATTCCTTAATATATACTCCTTTATGCTCATTTGATGTCCAAAAATACTCATTATTTTTATATTTTGATCTATGATGCAATTGGAGTCACTAAATGCAAAATTAAGCTAATTATCAATTCTGGATAGTTTTGATACCTTGTAGAAAAATGGTCATAACTTGCTCATCTGAAGTTCAATTGAGTTGATCCAAATTGATTCGGAAATCTAAGATAGAGGTATAATTTTGCTGTTTTGAGTTTTCTGAGATTCTGGTTGCATCATGAACTATTTTGTTTTATTAGATCTTAGAAGAAAAACTTTTGACAAAATTAAATGCAACCGCCTGGTGCTTGTGTTATTTTGCTTCATCAATCTCATCGAGTTTAATACGCTACTAGATTAAACCTTTAGCGCTTGTCTGGGGTTGTTTAGTAGTTAAGGTTAATTAGATCGCTTGTTTTTAATTAATTGTGGCTAAATGAGATAGGAAAATAATTCCAACGATGAATATTCAAAGTATGAATTAATATATACTTGCATCGATGATCAGTTTTAAGATTCCAATGGTGGATGTTGACTGAGATCAATATTTTCTTCCTTTGATTGTTTTAATACTTTAATTATTTTTAGCTCTTTTTAATTTGCTTTGATCCAAAACTCTCCCCCCCATCTTATTTTACATAGCATAAGGATCAAACTAATTACTCTTCGTGGGAACGATCCTTACTCTCACTACTACATATTATTTCAAGAGTAAAGGTTTTATTTTTGGGTGCCTACGACAGCACGCCAACGAGAATCCAAGTGTACCAATCCATGTATATCATCGTGTCAGGAATCAATTAAAGTAATACTAAAAGCAAATATCATAGAGATAATCAAATAAGGAAACCACTGGAGATGTACTCTCCTTTGTCCGGAGCACTTGGTGTCACTCGGTATCTGAGATGGTGTCGCACACATCTAGATGTGATGGACAAGTCAAATTGGTGATAAAAATTTAAGGAATGAGATAATATGCACTAAGGATGCTTTCTAGAACAATACTAGGTCATATGGCTCTATAATGGTCACAATCTAGCATATACTAGTTTGCAATAGCTATAAAGGATCATATCCCGAGCTAATTAAAATAGTTAATTATCTAATAGAATTTAATTTACAAACTGCTAAACTATATAGACACTATACATATCCTGACTGAAAACTTACTTCACTAATCAATGGCTCAACCTTGGTATCAGATACCCAGGTACTCAGCTAACCCCTACCCAAAATACCAACTAGTATCAGTATCATTTAACTGATAACTAAAGCTAAGATATTAACAACTTAGTATAACTCCCAACTAACTATTACAATTTTTAATTTATTGATACACTAACTGACACCAAGAACTAATACTATGTCTATTCACTCACTATCTTTATCTCTGTGTATTGATACAGTCTTAAGTCACTTAGCAATGCAGTCATGTCTGGTGACTGCCCTCAGTGGGTACAACTCACTGTTGTAGGTATCAGCAGCTTATACCCAAGAGTTGCTGTTGCTAACTGCTAAACTACCCGACCGCCCAAGTGTTGCTATTCACTCAGACCATAATGTGCCAAAGTGCTCTGTGGATACCCGACAGTCCCTCATGACTGAAACCAAGGCAAATCCTGATATGCAACTGTTGGTATCCCACATATACTTCACTAATGTCACTTCTATATCATACTATTGTTAACTAGATGCCAGTTATTTTAGGTGGGATAAAAACTTCCCCAAATGATACACAACACTACAAGCTCAGCAACCTGATCTATGGCAATGCACACTGGTCATTGTTGCTGATGGAAAAATATAGTATCTAGGTAAAACCCGAGCCCCCCCCCTCCATATACTACCTACTGCTGCTACTGAAAACCTTAAACTCGACGCCTCAAGCATCAATACACTCACTTGAATACCTCACTTCACTGTCACTCAACTGAAAGTCCCCTCTATCAGGTCACTACTACCATTGCCAATCACTTAATATCTCTAGTGTATAGATACTTGTTATTCTACTCCTCCTTTAGCCATGTAATAGGCATACTGATATACTAAAACATGGAGTATCCTTACTACCAGTTTCAGTACATCCCCGCACATATACAGGGACTCCCCCCCCCCCCACTGGCTAAGTAGAAAAAGACTGATACTCAAGGTTCAAGTGCCCAAGGCAATGCTACTACCCATACTGTAAACTCCCTAACCCAAAATAGGTATTTTGTGTATATTTTATATTATTATATTTATTATAGATGTTGAATTTATTTAGAGTATTCTCTTAGTTAATTAGAAAATAATTTTTTTTAGTATATTTACTTATATAAATATTTATTTAGAATTATTTTTAGGCTATTTTAGATTATTGGGATTTTTCCATAATTTTTAGTTAATTAAAAACTAGTAACACTAATTTTCTAGGACTTTGAAGAATTTATTTTATGTTCAAAATTAACTAAAAATATCCCAAACTTTTATTTTAGGTTCCAAATAATAAAATATATTTTCTAGAATTTTTTGGAAATTTTCTGATTATTTTTAGCATTTATTTTGAGTTAATTATGAAAAACTGAATTAAAAACTAATTTCTGAAAAAGAAAACCCAAAAAGTAATTAATTCTGCCCAGTCAGCAAATAGTGGGCCCACCTGTCAGCCTCCCGCAGCGAACAGTGCCGGTCCCGCCTGTCAGTGACCGCGGGGTGGGTGGGAGCCGAGCCGAGCCGACCTCGAGCCGAGCCGAGTCAGAGTTCGACTCGGACTCAGCTGAGCCGAGCCGGGTCAAACCATGATCGTCTAATTTGGGCGGGGCTGCGCGGATAGCTGACACGTGTCAACTCCGAGCCGCGGCTGCTTTCTCTCTCCTCTCTATATATATAATAGTTTAAGTTATTTTCTAGGGTTTTCCTTGAGCCGATTTTTGGAGAATTGCCATCTAGGGTTCCTTCATCTTCCAGAAGTCATTGCGCATAGCTCCGGACTCCAAACGAGGCCTAATTTTTTGTGTTAGAACGATATTGAGGTTATCTTTCTGATTATATAAATTTTTTTACGAAATTATGAGTATTAAATTCTGGAAAATTTGTAGAGCACAGCATGTACAAAAATAGATGTGTTTCGATGTTTTTGCCATTTCGGGAGAATCAGGAATCAGAATCATGAACCGTTTGAAGTTTCGGAAAGCTAATGTCTAGATAATTGACATATGTTTTTACCAGAATTTAATTAGAAGTATTTATATACTATTAATTCTGTATAACTTCTAGGTTAGAATTTAACCATCGGTGCACAATACAAAATTTGTATGTGCCATAATTCCCAAACGCATTTGAATTCGGATGAGCCATAAATTCTAGTATGTTTTTGACGCTGAAATCTACAGGAAATCATGCATGAAAGTTGAGTTTGTGTCAGTTGACTTTTCGGTCAACAAATTGCCTCGATTTGCGTGCCATGAGTCTCGAGTTGATAAAATTCAGTTTCTTTGGACAAAATTTAGGAATTAACATAAAAATCAGATTAAAATAGGATTTTAGAGTAATTATTCCAGAATTAAAATAAATTATCTTTTGACGTGATAAATTTGTGATACATAGGCTATTTGGACTGTGAGTTGAACTCTGATTCATGCCAGCAGCAGGACCCCAGACGAGTACATTCTCTGACAGTGTTCCAGTAGGACGTAGTATTTATCCACCACGGTTAGTTTACATCAGACCCTGAGTTGGAGAACCCAACGCGCGTTCGTACATTTACATGTACGCAAATATTATTCAGTTTGGTATACATATTTATGTACGTAATTACTATATGTATTCCAATAATTATGTAAATAAATTGATGGTTATATTATTATACAGTTATATGAATATATATGTAAGTAAATGCTAATTGATAATTATGACTAAATATTCAGACTGTACGACCCTAGGACACCGTGGACTATCCCATACTTACCTTGACCATGTTGACCCTAAGAACTTGTGAATTTGTCCGCCTTGCGTACATTAACATACTGGCATAGACACCTGTCAGTTGACTGACTGATTTCGTACAGTACTTAAAGACGCGACACTTGCGTAATTCAACGCATAATTGATCGTGTTAGATGACTAGTGTTACCCCTAGTATACCCCCTGAGTCCAGTGTAAATGTGGTTGTGTATGTGCTAGTGTAAAGACTAATGATTCTATTGTATTATATTTATGTGTACATAGGATATTGCATTTGTTCTGCACAATTTCTGGAGCAGATTATTGGTACATTGCAGCTTCCTTGCCAGGCAAGTATACCTTGCCATTATACTGTTATTTATATTCCATATGTTGCATGCATCTTTATTTTATGTCTTTAGTTCATATATTTTAACTGTTATATAAAATGTGCGCGACGGTGTCGTCGCGGTATATTTTTATTTATGTAATTGCATTGACCTTGTTTATGAGACTACCCCATTATCATGTAGCACCATTAGGTTTTATTTGACTGTGACACATATTTTTATATGAGTTGTGAGTCTCATATAGATCACGGACACACGTATTGACTGATCATCGGTACGTGTGGGACGTACGTTAGGAATAACTGCTGTTAGAAACTTTGTATGCTAGTAGACTTAGCAGTTATTAGAGGTCTATGGGCATAGCCTATTGTAGTACGGTGGTCCCATCCTTGTCCTTGTTTGGTTGCAGGATTGAGCCAGGGTACTAAGAATAGGCTATGAACCAAATTGTGTCATGGATGTGACATGCTTAGAGCATGGGATGGGGAGAACAACAAGTACCGCATTTGAGCTCCTTTATACTTTTTCTATTGTGCGGCCGGATTCTTCGCTGGAGATACGGGCGGTGATGACCACTATATATTATGTATTATCAGGCGGGCCTCCGCCGTTCAAAAGACGATGTGCCTTTTAGGCCCCTGGATCTCCAATAGAGAACCATGCCAAATCCCAGGTTTTCAGCCAGATAGCTCACTTGTGGGGAAAGTTGTTCTTAACTGTATTCACTTTGACGGTTAGGTGACCCCTTTGGATATTTATTTCAGTACTTTATTGGCATGTGTTTAAGTATCTTGTTATGTCCCTCTGAGGACCTGGTCCCCTGCCAAGTGTATCTGTTCTTGAGTATTCGTAGGAGCGCAGATTCGGATGGTAACAGATATTTCGAGGATGTCATCTCTTCGAGCCCGTGATTGATAGCTGGTATACTTATATAGTGTTTATTGTGTTTTACTCATCTTGTATTTGCTCTTATATTCGAGTTGGTAGTGGATTTGTTTCCATCCAACTATCATCCTTAGATACTTCTTATTGAGATCTAGTTTCATAAATACTGGTTATTTAGTTATATTTGATTTTCGTGGATGAGATTTAGATTTTATCCTGTGACTTGTATTACATTTTATACCACTTGTGGATTTGATATTCATATTACAGCGTACGTATGGATTTGGTTTTCATATATTGGAGTTGTCATATCCATGCGGCTGGCATGCTTACGTGTCCTAGTCCTACGTATTTTTGGGACTGGGGCGTGACACATACAACTCAGTGCCCCGCAAGTGTGTACTAATACATAGCTCTACTGTATAAACACAACCCAACCGATTACACTCAAATACATATATCTTCATAAGACTAATGATAGCAATGATTCCTACAAGTTTGTATATAAAGAAATATATATATATATATATATTCCTACCTACACACACACACACACACACACACACACACACACACACACACACACACACACATATATATATATATATATATATATATATATATATATATATATATATATATATATATATGTACTAAGTTATTTCAACAAACACTTATAGAGCACTTTATTGTGAACTATGATACACATCCATGTAAGGTGTCAAAACCCAATTTCCTCCATGATAGCTATTTTTACCTAATAATTATATAATATAATAATTATTAGAACTAGCTAGAATAAGAATTAAGGAGAATTGGACAAAATACGCAAACTTTGAGCCCCGTATCACACCGTATGTCAAATACCATGATACGGCCTACACGTGTCCAACTATGGACACGTACCTAGTATCACAATCCCGATCTAAGTTCAATACGACTAAATTGGTGTTGTGACACACAATTGGTGTGTCCACCTCATAATTTTTCTATGATACATATAGAAACCTATGTAGAGACTACAATACATTACCAAAATAACTAGAATTTGTTCCTAATGGTAGCCCTATGACATTGGGTGATTCATAATGGTCAAATGCATGTTTTAGAGACTACAAAGAGAGAGAATTCAGAATTTACCAATTGTGTCACGACCCGCACCCGGTTTAGGGGCACGAATGCGTGGGTACGTCCAGCCTATGCCGCAGCATCGGCGGTAGAACGCTGTCTAGGTCATGTAACTATCTAATCAACTCACGTGAATACCCAACTCCATAAGGAGACATGGATATCATAAAATAATGTTAAAAATACTCAATCACATAAACTAAAGCACGATGAGATATCAAGGCAAACAAGAAATACAAGACAAGTCTAACAACAAAATAATCATACCTGCAATCATTAACTTCCAATCCTCAAGTGTGTCAGAAACCAGTCTACTAAGGTCACAGTCTGAAAAAATATTTTCCAGTCAGAAAGGAGCAAAGTACATCTCTAAATAGCAGTTCTATATTAATGATATAAACTATGTAGCAGTTCTAGATGGAAATATACCAGAAGCATGTATAGGTACGAGAAAAAGAAATACTGAAAATACTGTAAGTAAATGCAGGAAAAGAAACAATATGTCAATGAGCAAGAACCTATGACTAAGTGTATGAGTACTAGCTTTAACATGTGATCGACTTGGGAACTTGATCAGGCTGGTTACATATGATTAGCTATAATTCATGTAAGGTCAGGCTAACCGTTGGTTAGCTATGATGCATGTAGAGGTCAGGCTAATCACACGTAACAGCTATGAAACATGGAGATGGTCAGGCCGCACCCGACGTGAGATGTGGGGTGAGCTATGATGCATGAAAAGTTGGGTATGATCACATATCTACACTAAAATACTCTCCACCCCCGACCGGTATAGTGGATCCAATCATGGTACGCTACGGTACGGGATTCCCTAGGAAGGTAGCAAGTCTCCCCGGGAATCAGTATCTGTACATGCACAAGATAACAAGGAAACGAGTCTTGTACAAGCTACACCATGAATAAGGAATAACATCTCATGACGAGATTCGTGTATACCAATCCGTGTAACCAGCGTGTCAAGAGCATGGATATTTACACTAGATACAGTGAACATAGGAGATATCATAAATTAGAAACTAATCAGAGAATGTACTCGCCTTGGGTCCTTAGCTGTCAATACCAATGTCCTGTCCCAGAGTATCCTCTGGAGAATCCGACAGTCCTATAAACATATAATAGTATCACTTGTATCAGATGCTACACTAACACACAATAGAAATACCCTGGCCTCAGGGCTATGCTAGGCCTGGCTCTAGTCAACTAGGGTCATCTAGTAGGGATACGTATATAGTACACATTTACACTCAGGGTATATACCAATAAAACGTATATAATATATATATATATAAGTGTCTATTAGTAATTGTACAAATACGTATTTGTGTATATATACTAAATAGATGTATATAAATATATATTTATACCAAAATACATATTTGTATATATATATCAATCAAACATTTTATATATATATGTATATTAACTAACAGAGAATATATATAATGCCACACTTTTCAAGGTGATCCCAAATGAAGTAGCAGTTAGTTCCAATGAGTCCGGAGCAGTTCAAATAGCTAGAAACTATATAAAGAAGTCCAAGATCGGGGTTCGGCACGGAAATCGAGATAAGGATACTAGGCTAATAGGGAAAGGGTCGTTTGTTCGAAATCAAGGTAACACCTTAATTTAATGAAAATCATTTCGAATTTATTTTTGAACAATAATTACAAATAAAAAGTTTATTTATAAAAATCTAGAATTTATGTAAAAGCCATCATATATTTTTTATATCTATAATAAAATTGGTCACCAGCCCAAATAAACAAATTTGGATCTTATTTTTATTATTGAAACTATATTTTTAATTAATAATATAACCCAAAATTATTATTTTTACATAGTCAAAAACCTTATATTTATTTCATAAAAATAAACTAATTGCATAAAACTAGCTAATTACATATTAGTATAACCAAATCCTTATATATAATACATAACTAAATTAAATAAAAAACTAAACAAATTAAATATTACCAATACTAATTATATTACTAAATAATTAATGATTAATAATTTAATTAACTGATTAAGAAATAATTAACTGATTATAAATAATTAACTGATTAACAATAATTTACTGATTAGTAAATTAATTAACTAATCTAATTATTAATTACTAATCCAATATATATAATTAATAACTAATTAATTTACTAATTATAAACTAACTATAACTAACCTAATTAAAGTACTCCATCACAACAGCCTCTGAACCGAGAAAGGGGAAGAGGGAAAGAGAGAAGGGGACTCACGTGAGAGTTTTCCGGCGTCGGCGTCGGGGAAGTCCGTCGGGTCTCAGCGCGGTGGGGTTCGGCTCGAGGAGGCGGGATCTGGGAGCTCAGGGCGGCGGTCGACGTTCGTCTCGGGCGGCGGCGGAACTCGAGAGCGGCGGTGCTCGGTTCGAGGAGGCGGCGGCGAAGCCCGACGGGTCTGGGGCGGCCACGGCTCGATGGATCTGAGGCGGCGGCGGCGGATCTCCGAGCTCGACGCGGCGGTCGACGTCGTGGAGGGAAGACGCGGCGGCCAGCGGCGATAGGTTAGGTTAAAATAGGGTTAGGGTTTTTGATCTGTATGCGTCGGGGTCGTGTCCGGAGCTGGACAAGGCGGTTGATGTACTGCACAGTGGGGGACGTGTCCGGGTCTGTCGGACACAGGGTTGGGTGTACTGTACAGGGATGTGTCCAGATGGTGGACACGAGGATGATGTTTGCTGTGGTGGAGGTGGATGTGTCCGGGTGTGTCGGACACGAAAATCTGGTTGTAATATTGTAAATCTAGACACAGGAAATGAATGAATACGATAGGACACCCGGGGTCGGACCCGAGGCCAACACGGCTGACACGGTGATGCTGGACACACGGACACGAGCACACAAAATGGTGGTGGCTTGTTGGCTTGTGGAGATTTGTGAGGGCTAGTTAGGGTTTCTTGGGAATGGTGATGAGACTTTAAATAGGGAGAGAGTTGTGGGATAAAGGGTGAGGATTGTCCCAAATAATGAATGGCCCAGATTATACATGAATAAGTTCTTCATGTGGAAAAATGAGGGTGTGAATGGGAGACGGTAAACTGGTAAATTTAATAGAAAAAATATAATTTAAGAAAAATATTTTAAGAGGCTTCCAAGGCTAACTGATTAATTAGCTACTAATTAAACTCATATTTCAAAACCCTAGAAAATATGTAATTTATTTATTTACTATTCCAATAAATATAAAATTTATTATATTTTATCAACTAGTCCTTCAAATAAATTTTTATTTAAAACAATAATTTTATGATTCAAGCCAAAATATTCGAAGCTATAGTATTATATTTATATCATTATTTATCTATTTATTTTATAATAAATCGACATTTAGGAAAAAATGATTTTTATAAAGATTTTAAATTACCTTCTAAAATCAAACATTGTTCAAAAATCAAATACAAGAATTCAAGGAGAAATATTTTATAAATTTGGTATTTAAAATAAATTAAAAATCTAATTATTTCGGAAATTGAAAATCGGAGGTTACAAGTCTACCCACCTTAGAAAAATTTTGTCCTCGAAATTTAAGGTCCTTAATGATTGCACTTACACATTGTATTATTTCTATCAAAATTTAAATTTTAAACCAACTAATCATGAAGTAATTTCATATTGCTATTTCACAACCTTTCAAAATTTTATAACATCCTATTCCTGAAAATCTTCAAGTTTAAAAAATCAAATTCCAATTTTTATCATAATCTCCTCCAAATTTAAGTTCGTATCTAAATACTCAAGGATTTTAATATCCAATCCTCCAATTGAATTTCAATCAATGTATATTTATAACATTTAAAAATCTGTATCCCAAAATTTAAATTTTAAACACTAATCCATCAATCATCTTACTCCTCTAACTCAAATTCAATTGATGCTTATTCAAATCTAAATTCTCCTCCGAGAATTGAATTTGACACCATTCCATTAACGATTTTTATTTTCTGATTTCCTTTTTCCTTAAAGACTCATTGATGCGATTCTTTCAAAATCTTCAATGCAACATTCATAATATAAAATGTAAAATTTCTATCTTGCAATCAAATAGATATAATGATAATTCCCTAAATTTTCTCAATTAACCAATTCAATCATATCAAGATTTTCCTAAAATTAATAAATCCTCAAATTTTTGCCTTGTGAATTTCTTAACTCTCCATTTAAGTTAATGTTTATCCTCGAATTTCAATCATACCTCGATTTTCGCAAAATCAATGATCCATCAACTCTGTTATAACAATCCCCTAAATTCTTTATTTAAATTAATACTCATCCATAATTTAATCATCTTGTCCCTTTTTGTCGGTCATAACCTGGTCATAGATCTTTGCTATGGTCAAAACCCTAATGATCATGGTTTAAGGAAACTCTACCTACAGCCATGCAATTTAAAAATATAGGTCATGTATCTTTTGTCATGGTATTTCAGTCTCTGTTAAGGTGTACTACTAGTTATATCCTAACAAGAAAATTATGAATACGAACTACAGTACTAGGAAAATCAATCAATCGAAAGACGGAAAAAGGAACATTAGGAAGGAAGAAGGATCATGCTAACATATTACTTGTAGTATCTACTATCTCTAACAAGCACTTAACTCTAGCACATTCACTAACTAATTCCTATTCATGTACACTGGTACCCATATCAACTACTCATTAATCCATGAATATATCCGTATTGCACACACCTGTTTATTAATACCAGAATCTGATGCCAAGAATCTCTAATATAACCATGATTCAATAATGCATCCAAGTTGATACCTCTATCTCTTTAGTACCATACCCTCTGTCAGTTCCCGTTCCTACTATAATTGTTCATACTAGTCGTTCTTATCAATTAAATATACGTCAAGTGCAACACCATACGAAATACTGCTCTTTCCAATACAACTTTAGATGGACACCCAAGTCAGTCTGCGGTGCCCTCTCAATCATGCTCAAATTACCAGATCCTTACACGTGTATATCATCTACTCATATATTAATATTCATATTTCTCATCTACCATAAATTAATCCTCAAAATAATCGTCAAGGTTTAACTTCTCGAACAACTTTAAAATAAAATGCATATACCTCCTCAAAATCAGATATTCCACATCGAAATAAAACTTAATCACTTCTAAAATCTTTGTAGCCTTAACCATGTTTATTGAATTCATATTTGAAATCCTCAAAATTTTAATGACACAATCCCAACTTCTCAATAATTCTCAAAAATTCATTTCCACTCTTTAATTTATAAATCCACCAATTTACATATAAGTGCTCGTAGTCTCTAATACTCGAGGTGCACTCAATGCATCTAGTCTCTATAACTGTGTACTAAAATTGTACTGCCTGAATCACTTGTACTATTACCTCCAATGATCAAAGTTATCATCACCTGTATTTTCTTTCATGATTTCAATTTATGTCAACGGGTATATCATTTAATTATTATCGCACAGAGTGCTTACTGTTATTAACGTTATTCTCGACTAATCCTCGACATAGAACCATTAGCACTCTTGGTATTATATCACTAGTTCCATTAATGGATTATCTCATCAAGCTCATTAGAACTCATGATCACCTGAATCCGCTATTACACTCATGTTTCTTTACTCTCATGGGTATGTGTATGGTTCCTCATCTCGATTGATGTATATGTATTTCCCTGTAATCTTTTACAGCCTGTTAAACTGGTCTGTGATACGCTTTGCCACTTTCATTACCAATTTCGATATTTCTCTACTCATGATACCTCATTAACTCTTTATTGCATATATCCTTCTTTACTTTTAACACGCCCGATATCAATCATCAGATTGGACGTTATGCTCCATTAATCCTTAATACTATTCCTTGATACCTAATTGTTTACATAGATCACTCAAGTGCATAATCATGATTATCCAGGGCGGGTATGTTAGCTCTGATACAAACTCTTGAACTATCACTGATACTCTATACTCTCCTTCTACTCTCAGTCTCTAATGACACTTATCCCAGAACCATTGTTACAAGGTACTATGCTAAGGGCTAACTCTAGATTAAGGCCTACTGCTCACATGTCCAACTAGGAAACACTTATAACTCACTGACAACACTCAACCAATACTAACACTCAAGACACAACCATAATTACAAGTCACTAATTATCACACTAACAAGGATCCTTAAAGAAATAAGGCTCAAAAGAACTGGGTTAAGGACTGAAGGTATCTTTACTGCTGTAAAGAAAAGAAGCGATGGAACAAAGTCCTGGAATAACATAAATAGATAAGTCTTAAGATGATACTTTAAGAACCAATTTAAGATACAACATGATAATCATACACGTCTGTCTGAAATCATGACACTCAGAATCCTCGCCACGCCAGTAAGTATAGATGCGATAAACGATAGGTTTCGTAACTAAGGTATGCAACTCTATAATCATGTCGTCTAGAATCTTCGCCACGCCAACCGGTATGGCTGCGAGAGACTCTAAGTTTCATAACTATAGTATGTACATCCAAGTCAGGTTCCTACGTTCTCGTCACCACAGCTAATATGGCTGCAATAAACTCTAGGGTCCATAACCAAAGTAGACGTTTTACCTTTCTCACTGTCCTCATCAATATATGTCATCAGGTGATACCGTAAATTTTAGCCCGTAAAATTCATCTCGATATGTAATCAATTCAACAACGATACCAAGAATTTAAATTTAACAACTGGTCAACGAGAATCAAACTCAACAATGATACCAAGATTTAAATTTAACAACTGGTCAACGAGAATCAAACTCAACAATGATACCAAGATTTTAATTTAATAACTGATCAATAAGGATCAAGTTCAATAACAACAAGCGAGAGCAGACGGGAACAAGGGGAAAGGATTTAAATTAGAATTTATAATGAGATTCTCAAGGGGTCGTCCCAGGAATCTCTCAAGAATTTGTGATTGAGTATTCGCTCTCGTCCTAGTATCCTATGTCCTAGATCCTATCGCAGGCACGCAGTAGTACAACTATGATACCGCACTACTACGACATCGCACAACTAGCGAAGTCTGACCTGCATGGGCCACCACTAAAAATCTGTCACGACCCGCACCCGGTTTAGGGGCACGAATGCGTGGGTACGTCCAGCCTACGCCGCAGCATCGGCGGTAGAGCGCTGTCTAGGTCATGTAACTATCTAATCAACTCACGTAAATACCCAACTCCATAAGGAGACATGGATATCATAAAATAATGTTAGAAATACTCAATAACATAAACTAAAGCACGATGAGATATCAAGGCAAACAAGAAATATAAGACAAGTCTAAGAACAAAATAATCATACCTGCAATCATTAACTTCCAATCCTCAAGTGTGTCAGAAACCAGTCTACTAAGGTCACAGTCTGGAAAAATATTTTCCAGTCAGGAAGGAGCAAAGTACATCTCTAAATAGCAGTTCTATATTAATGATATAAACTATGTAGCAGTTCTAGATGGAAATATACCAGAAGCATGTATAGGTACGAGAAAAAGAAATACTGGAAATACTGTAAGTAAATGCAGGAAAAGAAACAATATATCAATGAGCAAGAACCTATGACTAAGTGTATGAGTACTAGCTTTAACATGTGATCGACTTGGAAACTTGATCAGGCTGGTTACATATGATTAGCTATAATTCATGTAAGGTCAGGCTAACCGTTGGTTAGCTATGATGCATGTAGAGGTCAGGCTAATCACACGTAACAACTATAAAATATGGAGATGGTCAGGCCGCACCCGACGTGAGATGTGGGGTGAGCTATGATGCATGAAAAGTTGGGTATGATCACATATCTACACTAAAATACTCCCCACCCCCGACCGGTATAGTGGATCCAATCATGGTACGCTACGGCACGGGATTCCCTAGGGATGTAGCAAGTCTCCCCGGGAATCAGTGTCTGTACATGCACAAGATAACAAGGAAACGAGTCTTGTACAAGCTACACCATGAATAAGGAATAACATCTCATGACGAGATCCGTGTATACCAATCCGTGTAACCAGCGTGTCAAGAGCATGGATATTTACACTAGATACAGTGAACATAAAAGATATCATAAATTAGAAACTAATCAGAGAATGTACTCGCCTTGGGTCCTTAGCTGTCAATACCAATGTCCTGTCCCAGAGTATCATCTGGAGAATCCGACAGTCCTATAAACATATAATGGTATCACTTGTATCAGATGCTACACTAACACACAATAGAAATACCCTGGCCTCAGGGCTATGCCAGGCATGGCTCTAGTCAACTAGGGTCATCTAGTAGGGATACGTATATAGTACACATTTACACTCAGGGTATATACCAATAAAACGTATATAATATATATATATAAGTGTCTATTAGTAATTGTACAAAATACGTATTTGTGTATATACACTAAATAGATGTATAAATATATATTTATACCAAAATACATATTTGTATATATATATCAATCAAACATTTTATATATATATGTATATTAACTAACAGAGAATATATATAATGCCACACTTTTCAAGGTGATCCCAAATGAAGTAGCAGTTAGTTCCAATGAGTCCGGAGTAGTTCAAATAGCTAGAAACTATATAAAGAAGTCCAAGATCGGGGTTCGGCACGGAAATCGAGATAAGGATACTAGGCTAATAGGGAAAGGGTCGTTTGTTCGAAATCAAGGTAACACCTTAATTTAATGAAAATCATTTCGAATTTATTTTTGAACAATAATTACAAATAAAAAGTTTATTTATAAAAATCTAGAATTTATGTAAAAGCCATCATATATTTTTTATATCTATAATAAAATTGGTCACCAGCCCAAATAAACAAATTTGGATCTTATTTTTATTATTGAAACTATATTTTTAATTAATAATATAACCCAAAATTATTATTTTTACATAGTCAAAACCCTTATATTTATTTCATAAAAATAAACTAATTGCATAAAACTAGCTAATTACATATTAGTATAACCAAATCCTTATATATAATACATAACTAAATTAAATAAAAAACTAAAAAAATTAAATATTACCAATACTAATTATATTACTAAATAATTAATGATTAATAATTTAATTAACTGATTAAGAAATAATTAACTGATTATAAATAATTAACTGATTAACAATAATTTACTGATTAGTAAATTAATTAACTAATCTAATTATTAATTACTAATCCAATATATATAATTAATAACTAATTAATTTACTAATTATAAACTAACTATAACTAACCAAATTAAATTACTCCATCACAACAGCCTCTGAACCGAGAAAGGGGAAGAGGAAAAGAGAGAAGGGGACTCACGTGAGGGTTTTCCGGCGTCGGCGTCGGGGAAGTCCGCCGGGTCTCAGCGCGGTGGGGTTCGGCTCGAGGAGGCGGGATCTGGGAGCTCAGGGCGGCGGTCGACGTTCGTCTCGGGCGGCGGCGGAACTCGAGAGCGGCGGTGCTCGGTTCGAGGAGGCGGCGGCGAAGCCCGACGGGTCTGGGGCGGCCACGGCTCGATGGATCTGAGGCGGCGGCGGCGGATCTCCGAGCTCGACGCGGCGGTCGACGTCGTGGAGGGAAGACGCGGCGGCCAGCGGCGATAGGTTAGGTTAAAATAGGGTTAGGGTTTTTGATCTGTATGCGTCGGGGTCGTATCCGGAGCTGGACACGGTGGTTGATGTACTGCACAGTGGGGGACGTGTCCGGGTCTGTCGGACACAGGGTTGGGTGTACTGTACAGGGATGTGTCCAGATGGTGGACACGAGGATGATGTTTGCTGTGGTGGAGGTGGATGTGTCCAGGTGTGTCGGACACGAAAATCTGGTTGTAATATTGTAAATCTGGACACAAGAAATGAATGGATACGATAGGACACCCGGGGTCGGACCCGAGGCCAACACGGCTGACACGGTGATGCTGGACACACGGACACGAGCACACAAAATGGTGGTGGCTTGTTGGCTTGTGGGGATTTGTGAGGGCTAGTTAGGGTTTCTTGGGAATGGTGATGAGACTTTAAATAGGGAGAGAGTTGTGGGATAAAGGGTGAGGATTGGCCCAAATAATGAATGGACCAGATTATACATGAATAAGTTCTTCATGTAGAAAAATGAGGGTGTGAATGGGAGAAGGTAAACTGGTAAATTGGTAAATTTAATAGAAAAAATATAATTTAAGAAAAATATTTTAAGAGGCTTCCAAGGCTAACTGATTAATTAGCTACTAATTCAACTCATATTTCAAAACCCTAGAAAATATGTAATTTATTTATTTACTATTCCAATAAATATAAAATTTATTATATTTTATCAACTAGTCCTTCTAATAAATTTTTATTTAAAACAATAATTTTATGATTCAAGCCAAAATATTCGAAGCTATAGTATTATATTTACATCATTATTTATCTATTTATTTTATAATAAATCGACATTTAGAAAAAAATGATTTTTATAAAGATTTTAAATTACCTTCTAAAATTAAACATTGCTCAAAAATTAAATACAAGAATTCAAGGAGAAATATTTTATAAATTTGGTATTTAAAATAAATTAAAAATCTAATTATTTCGGAAATTGGAAATCGGAGGTTACAAATTGGGAGATGGATTTCTAATAAAAAGTGAAATGAACACGATTCGGACACGATTTTTCTACCAAACTCCTCCTCTTTGTACTCCTCGCTTCTCCAAGCTCCAAATGCTCCTTGAGGGATGAAATGAGAGAGAAATGGAGATGAATTTAGTAGAATTTCAATGGAGGGAAGGATAAAATTTTTGGGGATCTAGAATTTGGGAAAAAGAATACAAATGAAAGGGGAGAGAGAAATGAGGATCCTCTCTTATTGTGGCCGGCCCCCACTCCCTTTCCCAAGTAATGTCTAATGCCCAAGACACTCCTCTCCATCCAAATATGAATATAATTAAGGTTGGACAATAATAAAAAGTCTCTAATTAATTCTAATTAGCCTAATTCTCCCTAATTAATAAGTGAGAAGGACTAATGGGCTTGGGTTCAAGTTGGGCTCACTAGTTGTCATGACAAGTCTGAATAATATGATAGCCCTCTATATAAACAAATACTACATATCTCTAAATAAATATGTAACACTCTAATGAATAAATAACTACCATAAACATCAACTAAATATTTATTGCACACTAAAATAATAATATTTCTAAAATTATATAACTAGGCCTAATTACCAAACTACCCTTATTTAGAAAAGTGAGGGTGATAGCGAGAAAGTTCTTCAGGAGGCGCATCGATCTTAGTACTCTATGCATCCAGGTGCCAACAAGATGTATAGAGACATGAGAGAGAATATTTGGTGGTATGGTATGAAGTGGGATGTGGCAAGCTTCGTCTCTAGATATTTGGTATGCTAGCAGGTAAAGGCGAAGAGAAAGAGATCGGGTGGTTTGCTTCAGCCTTTACCCATTCAAGAGTGGAAGTAGGAGCACGTGACGATGGATTTTATATCAGGACTTCCGCGTTCTCCAAGAGGTAAATATGCAATTTGGGTCATCGTAGATAGGTTGAACAAATTGGCCCACTTTATGACATTCAAAGTGGATACGTCTACGGAGAAGCTCACAGAGATGTATGTGCGACAAATAGTCAGATTATATGGAGTTCCTGTAAGCATTATCTCAGATCAGGATAGTCGCTTCACATCCCACTTCTGGAGGAGTTTGCAGGCTAGCTTGGGCACCCAGCTCAAGTTTAGTATCGCATATCATCCTCAGACAGACGAAAAGTCAGAGAGGACTATTTAGACTCTCGAGGATATATTTTGCACCTGCATTTTGGATTTTGGAGGCTCTTGGAAGGATCATCTTTACCTGGTAGACTTTTCTTATAACAACAGCTACCAGGAAAGTATCGAGATATCACCATTTGAGGCATTGTATGGATGAAGATGTCATACTCCATTATCTTGGGATGATATTGGTGAGAGAGCCTTATTTGGACCGGAGATGATTGTGGATGTAGCTGAGAAGGTAAAACTCATTAGAGATTGACTTCGGGTGGCACAGGATCAACAACGGCATTGGGCCGATAGCCACCAGAGACCATTAAAGTTTGAGGTATAAGTTTTTGTTTATATTGCTGGTTGCCTGCACTAGAGGAAGTGCACAACGTATTCCATGTGTCACAGCTGAGACGGTACATGGCAGATCCTAGCCATGTATTGGATCACTTGGAGATCCAGGTGGATCTAACTCTCAGTTATCCAAAACAGTCGGTGGAGATTTTGGATCGCAGGGAGAAGGTGCTCCAAAACCAGATGATTCCCTTTGTACGCGTCGAGTGGAGGCATCACTCTCCGGGAGAGTCTACCTGGGAGAGGGAAGCCGAGATGCGCGAGCGATACCCTTATCTGTTTCGTGAGGTATAATTATTTTTTGCTTGCTGTGATTGCTTGTTGTAGGTAGTTCCTTCTTAAATTTTGGGAACAAAATTTTTTAGGGAGGGTAGACTTGTCACCCTCACTTTTACAAATGAGGACAATTTAGTCAATTTTTAAATAATTATTTTTAGAGATTAATATTTATTCATATTGAGCTAATAATTACTATTTGTGATTATGCTATTTATTTATTAGTTAGTAGGCTAGCCTGTTAGTTGTATTTGACACTTGTGAACCCAATTATACTTGTCATGATAATTGATTGAGCCCTACATGGACCAAGACCAATAAACTCATTCCCACTAATTAAATTAGGAGGTTTAGACTTAAATTAAATTAGTAGAGATTTTCCAAATTAGTCATTCCTTAATCCTATTCATAACTAACAAATAGGGGCCTGGTAGTCATTTGATGTGACTTGGAGAAGGGGTAGAGGAGGGTCGGCCACATATAAGCCTCTCATCTCTCTCTCTCTCTCTCTCTCTCTCTCTCTCTCTCTCTCTCTCTCTCCTCTTCATTTTATACTTCCATTTTAGATCCATAAATTCTAGATCTCCAATTTTTTTATTCCCCTTTCAATCTCTCCCAATTCATTTGCATTTCTCCCTCATTTTTATTCCTCAAGGAGCTTTGGAGCTTGGAGAAGCAAGGAGCACAAGGAGAAGGAGCTTGTGGCAAGGAGATCGTGTCTGGATCATGTCCATTGTGCCTTTCATTGGAAATCTATCTCCCAATAGGTAAAATTCTGAATTCACTTTCTTTCTAGCTTCTAAATCACGCATTTGAACATTAGGAACCCTCACATGGCATAGGACCACCTATAAAAATAAGTTCTAGGCTAATTGGTTGAGATTGTGGTTTCGACATAGATTTTTGTGTATATTTTGGAGGAAGTACGAGTTTGAGACATCAAGTATGTGTCATAATACTAATTTAGTCAATTTGAACATAGATCGGGGTTAGGATACTAGCTATGTATCCACAATTGGGCATGAGTAGTCCGCATCACGATACAGTGTGATACCGTGTGATATGGGGCTTAATTTTATGGGATTTATACAATTTTTCTTTAAATTATATTGTAGCAAGTTACTTTAGTTATATAATAGTATAATTGTTGTGTATGAGTATTTATTATAGAGGAATTAGGATTTTAACATTCCAATTGGTTGTGTATCATGGACACCCTAGTTTGACACTCTAAGTGTTTGATAAAATTCTCTATTATGAATATGTGACTGTATTCATATATTATATTTATATAGTGCTGTGTTAGACACGATCGAGTTCGGACACGATGGATTTCTAATAAAAAGTGAAATAAACACGATTCGGACACGTGTCGGACACGATCGAGTTCGGGTTTTTCGGGTCCCCTTCAGGTACTTGTAACTTTTTGTTCGTAGCTCTGTTTTCGATTCTGCAAATTGCGTGCGAAGCCTGTATGATCCTCTCGGTGCCCGGATAAACCGTTCGGGGCATCGCGTCCTGTGGTGATCGCACACCGCGATCCAAAAACAGGAAAAACCAGACCCTGTTTTACCCCGGAACTGGGTACGCCCCACCAAACGGGACGACTTGGTCGCGCGCGGTCTTCACAGATACGTGCGCATCGTCGATACGGACGTGTGGGATTTCGCAGAAAATGATTCGGATGTGCGTGCACACACCAAAATCAGTGCGTATCCGCGAACATCGTCCCGTATCTGACTTTTCTGCAATTTGCCCTAACTTTGTGTACATACGTCGGATCGAGACGAAACTTGCGCCATCAGACTCGTAGCAATACGCTGGTCCTGTGGGTCAAGTTTGGTTCGGTTCTGAGAACGTTGACAAAATCGCGTGTTGTGGGTCCCACAAGCCCCGCTCGACGGGCGATTTTGTGATCGGCTCATCGGAATCCAATTCTGGAAGTTCCGTTGGGTTCGTATCATCGTTCCTGACCTGTTGACACTAAGTTTGGTGAATTTGGAGACCTTTGACCCTGACATATTTTTTGGTGCAAAGCGGGCCCACTTGTGGACCCCGTTTTGGTCCGAAACTGCCGTTATGCCCTTGTCTCCAAATTGGACCCAAGGACAGGCATTTCTAGCTGATTGATATTTTCTGGATCTGATGGTGATATTTGTTTCAGCAACCGGAGTACCGCCTGCAATTCTCGTCGAAGTCAGAACAGCAAACAAAGCCGGAACCACAGGCAAGTGTACCTTGCCGAAACTTGCAGCTTTGTTACCTATTTCCTGGACTTAGTTATACATCAGTGGGCAAGTAAAGCTTGCCAAACCCTGCAGCTTGCTATATATTTTCTGGGTTTAATCTAGCATCAGTGGGCAAGTAAAGCTTGCTAATTCTCAGATAATTCTGGTTATAGTATTTTACTTGATTTATTGTAGATGCCTAAGTAAACTTGTTTAACTGCTCAACCCAGGACACCTGACACTATTCATGTGACGGAATTGCCTGAGATATACCTGGTGATTCCGTATAGGATACATTTTCATGTCATTTACAGTTTATATGCTTAGATTCTATCCTGACTCATTGCATTAGTTCAATCTTGCGTGACTTGTACCTGTGATATTCTGGAACTGTGACGTGAGATTACATGGAGTGGGAAGAGTATTATCATATCAAGGCTGATATAATATAAATAATATTATCTGGATGTGTCTTAGTCTCTGACACAGAGCTATGGCACCAGTTCTGGCCCTTCGAGAAAATACTGCTATGGTTTCTTCGACACTGATCCTGTAGTAGTCTCAGCCCGAGTATGACTAAAACTCTCACTTGCATATCACTTAGCTAGTTTACATATTTACCCTGCTATTTATTTTATTGCTGCACTGTATATATTTTGGCTTGTATTTTCTGTACCTTATTATGTCCCCTGAGAACCTGGAATGGACTATGTCCCCAGGTATAGCTGAGGAGAACTACCCCGAGGTGTACGGTACCGGAGCACTCCTTGGAGCAGAACCCGGAACAGAGAACGAGATATTGGCCGAAGATTTCTCCTGAGCACCGGCTTCGTCTACACAGTATTTCCATTTTCAGCATTTATTTCCTGTCTATTTTCCTCTGAATGTAACAGACTAATTCTCGGATTGTTTCCCGAGATAACCTTATTTGCTATTGCTTATTTTATTTCCATTGCATTATTTCTGGCAATTAATCTGTGTTTATTTGATGGATGAGATTAGAAATACCTGAGACTTGTAACATTTTACTGCTAGACTACAGCTTAAGCATGCCCTGATGGATCCACTAAATTGGGTTGTCCATCGGTGCGTGCTGCTGGCCATTGCCGACGTGCTCAGTCTCTCGGCATTTTAGGACTGGGGCGTGACATGGTTTTTGTGGTGGCCCATGCAGGTCAACGACTAAATTGTTCTGTTTTAACTTATGGACCGAACAAGCCTGCAATAAGAATAGGATAAGTTTTTAGGATCTCATCCACTTGCTTGAATCATTTTTGATATCTGTATCGTATTCGAACTAATTTTGACTTACATCTTGCCTTGATTCCTATGCGCCTCTTATTGGTTATTTTGGATACAGGGAAATGGACCCACAAGAATGCAACGAGACTCCCGTCGGAATACCACAAGCTATAGGTGTCACCTACGACGACGAAGTGACACCAGACGGAGGAGTTCCATCAACTCAACAGAGCCAGCAGGCAGGTCAACCTACCTCCAGATTCTGGCGCAACGATATCCCACCTCCGCCGTAGTTCGTCCCACCAATGCCCGTACTCCCACAAGGACAGCCGATTGATGGGCAACAGATATTTCAAATGATCTACGCGATGATGCAAGCCCAGCAACAAGTCCAACACGAGGCTCAGCATCGTGAGGTTGAATTCTTGAGGAACAGCATCGTAACTGCACTGGAGCAGGCCAACCTACCAGCTCGACGGCCATCGACAGGCTCAATCACTGATTTTCGCCAACTGAAGCCTCGCACTTTTTCTGGAAAAGAGGAGCCCACAGAAGTTCACGAGTGGCTCACCAACATACGGCATCAACTTGAAGCAGCTGAGCTTCCACGAGAACGCTGGATGACTGTCGTCCGAATGCAATTGACAGGCAACGCGCACCACTGGTGGTTGTCCGAGGAGACGCGACTCGGACCAGACCGAGTCACTTGGGAGGAGTTCTCCAGACTCTTCCAAGAGATGTACATTCCTGCCATCGCTCGATCAGAACTGCGGGACAGATTCAATCGCCTCACTCAGGACTCCATGACGGTGGAAGAGTACAACGCAGAATTTATTCGTCTGAGCCGCTTCGCCCCTACCCTGATCTCGACAGAGGAAGAGAAGGCCGAGAAATTATTCGACGGACTGAACATTGAGCTGCAGAAACTAATTGGGTCCGTCGCACCAACATCATACTCGGACGTTCTTGCTGCGGCTCAACGCATAGAGCGCGTCACCAAGAGAGAGACCAGTCTGAAGAGGTCTTCCCCATCAGCAACATCCAGAACACCACAAGAAGAATCTGCAAAGAGACCACACCAGCAGCAGAAAGTATCTACACCACAAACGGTCTCCTTACTTGTCACTACTGTGGCAAAGCAGGCCATATCGCCAGGGAATGCCGACGCAGGTTAGGACTATGATTAGGTTGCGGATCCAGACAGCATGCAGTGAGAGACTGCCCTGAGCGTAGAGAAGGAACACCAAGGGCAAACCAGCAAACTCCACCAGCGCCTCGAGCAGCACCCTACCAGCAAGCTCAGCAGCAGAAGAGGAATCTACCTCAAGGACGAGGACAAGCTTATGCGCTGACTGTGCAGGACGTTGATGCGAGTAAGTGATTCATAGTTATCCGTTTTTAGTCTTATTATAGCTCGTGCCTCTTGGTTCGTGACCTCAGCCCCAACCTAGTAAATTACAACTTGTTAATAATAACCTGGTTTTCATAAAAGTTGTAGATCTTTTCTTTAACTAGATTTTCTCTGGAAGTGCATAACTTTTATTGTTAGGGAAACAGTAATTCCCTAAGTATCTTGCGATGTGTTTTGCGAACGATGCTTGCGACCGCGTTATCTCTGTTGGCCGGTTATTCTTTGATTGTGAGGACGCAATCCTCTTAAGGGGGTAGATTGTAAATCCCCTGATTTTTCAAAATTTTAAAATCTGGATTTTTCATAATTTTCTGGAATTTTCTGTAATTTAAAAATAGGGTTTTAATTATTCAATGATTTTTAATTTATAATAAACAGTATTAAAATATTATAGAAATAATATTTTTGGATGTAAAATAAAAAACTGGACTTAGGGCAATTTTTCTGGAATTTATCGGACCCCGGACCTATTTTTAAAACACCTAAATCTATTTATTTAATTATTTATTAATTTATTTACTGATTTTATTATTATTATAATTATTATTACTATTATTATTTTTATTATTTTCTAACCCAGCCCAGTCCGGCCCACTGGACCCAGGCCCTTGGGCCGACCCACCCGCTCCCCTACCGGGTCGGGCCGGGTCTGCCCGAACCCGACCCGCCGCACCCGCGACCCGCCGACCCGTCTTCACCCACGACCTAGCCCCGTGCGGCGTTTCCCGCCGCCTCCGCCGCCGGCACCGCCCGCTCCGGCCGACCACCCACGCCTCGCCTCCACGTTCCCCCTCCTCCGCCTCCCTCGGTCACGACAGCCTCCTCTCTCCCCTATTTAACCCCCGCCCCCTGGCCGTCGACCCCACACTCGCCACCGCCTGACCCCGCCCGCCGCGTCGCCTCCCTCCGCCCTGAGCCACCTCGCCTCCACCTCCCAGCCCTCTCCCCCGTCCTCCTCCTTCCTCCTCCCCGCTCGGCCTCATCGTCGGCAGCAGCAGCAAGCGCTGAGTCGCCTCCGGCCGCCCCTGCGTGCCCTCCGCCTCCGCCCGGGCCGCCGCGTGCCTCGCCGCCCTAGCCCGGCCGGCCTCCCCCGCCGCAGAGCCGCCGCAGAGTCTCCGCCTCCGGCCGCCACAGCAAACCCTAACCCTAATTTAGATTCCTGTATCCGACACGTGTCGGACACGTGTCGGACACGATCGAGTTCGGGTTTTTCGGGTCCCATTCAGGTACTTGTAACTTTTTGTTCGTAGCTCTGTTTTTGATTCTGCAAATTGCGTTGCGAAGCCTGTATGACCCTCTCGGTGCCCGGATAAACCGTTCAGGGCATCGCGTCCTGTGGTGATCGCACACCGCGATCCAAAAACAGGAAAAACCAGACCCTGTTTTACCCCGGAACTGGGTACGTCCCGCCAAACGGGACAACTTGGTCGCGCGCGGTCTTCACAGATACATGCGCATCGTCGATACGGACGAGTGAAATTTTGCAGAAACTGATTCGGATGTGCGTGCACATCGAAATCAGTGCGTATCCACGGACATCGCCCCGTATCCGACTTTTCTGCAATTTGCCCTAACTTTGTGTACACACGTCGGATCGAGACGAAACTTGCGCCATCGGACTCGTAGAAATATGCTGGTCCTGTGGGTCAAGTTTGGTTCGGTTCTGAGAACGTTGACAAAATCGCGTGTCGTGGGCCCCACAGGCCCCGCTCGACGGACGATTTTGTGATCGGCTCATCGGAATCTAATTCTGGAAGTTCCGTTGGGTTCGTATCATCGTTCCTGACCTGTTGACACTAAGTTTGGTGAATTTGGAGACCTTTGACCCTGACACGTTATTTGGTGCAAAGCGGGCCCACATGTGGACCCCGTTTTGGCCCGAAACTGCCGTTTTGCCCTTGTCTCCAAATTGGACCCAAGGACAGGCATTTCTAGCTGATTGATATTTTTTGGATCTGATGGTGATATTTGTTTCAGCAACCGGAGTACCGTCTGCAATTCCTACCGAAGTCAGAACTGCAAACATAGCCGGAACCACAGGCAAGTGTACCTTGCCGAAACTTGCAGCTTTGCTACCTATTTCCTGGACTTAGTTATACATCAGTGGGCAAGTAAAGCTTGCCAAATCCTGTAGCTTGCTATATATTTTCTGGGTTTAATCTAGCATCAGTGGGCAAGTAAAGCTTGCTAATTCTCAGATAATTCTGGTTATAGTATTTTACTTGATTTATTGTAGATGCCTAAGTAAACTTGTTTAACTGCTCAACCCAGGACACCTGACACTATTCATGTGACAGAATTGCTTGAGATATACCTGGTAATTCCGTATAGGATACATTTTCATGTCATTTACAGTTTACATGCTTAGATTCTATCCTGACTCATTGTATTAGTTCAATCTTGCGTGACTTGTACCTGTGATATTCTGGAACTGTGACGTGAGATTACATGGGGTGGGGAGAGTATTATCATATCAAGGCTGATATAATATAAATAATGTTATCTGGATGTGTCTTAGTCTCTGAAACAGAGCTATGGCACCAGTTCTGGCCCTTCGAGAAAAAACTGCTATGGTTTCTTCGACACTGATCCTGTAGTAGTCTCAGCCCGAGTATGACTAAAACTCTCACTTGTATATCACTTAGCCGGTTTACATATTTACCCTGCTGTTTATTTTATTGCTGCACTACATATATTTTGGCTTGTATTTTCTGTACCTTATTATGTCCCCTGAGGACCTGGAATGGACTATGTCCCCAGGTATAGCTGAGAAGAACTACCCCGAGGTGTACGATACCGGAGCACTCCTTGGAGCAGAACCCAGAACAGAGAACAAGATATTGGCCAAAGATTTCTCCTGAGCACCGGCTTCATCTACACAGTATTTCTATTTTCAGCATTTATTTCCTGTCTATTTTTCTCTGAATGTAACAGACTAATTCTCGGATTGTTTCCCGAGATAACCTTATTTGCTATTGCTTATTTTATTTCCATTGTATTATTTCTGGCAATTAATCTGTGTTTATTTGATGGATGAGATTAGAAATACCTGAAACTTGTAACATTTTACTGCTAGACTACAGCTTAAGCATGCCCTGATGGATCCATTAAATTGGTTTGTCCATCGGTGCGTGCTGTTGGCCATTGCCCACGTGCTCAGTCCCTCGGCATTTTGGGACTGGGGCGTGACAATCAGTACTAAAGTATGGCAATTGGCAGCGTAGGGGGTGGCGTGCTGTCGTAGGCACCCAAAAATAAAACCTTTACTCTTGAAATAATATATAGTAGTGAGAGTAAGGATCGTTCCCACGGAGAGTAATTAGTTAATCTTTATGCTATGTGAAATAAGATGGGGGGGAGATTTTTGGATCAAAGCAAATTAAAAAGAGCTAAAAATAATTAAAGTATTAAAACAATCAAAGAAAAAAAATGTTGATCTCAGTTAACATCCACCATTGGAATCATAAAACTGATCATCGATGCAAGTATATATTAATTCATACTTTGAATATTCATCGTTGGAATTATTTTTCTATCTCCTTTAACCACAATTAATTAAAAACAAGCGATCTAATTAACCTTAACTACTAAACAACCCCAGACAGGCGCTAAAGGTTTAATCTAGTAGTGTATTAAACTCGATGAGATCGATGAAGCAAAACAACACAAGCACAAGCGGTTGTATTTAATTTTGTCAAAAGTTTTTCTTCTAAGATCTAATAAAACAAAGCAGTTCATTAAATCTTGGTTGTTTCACAAATTAGAGGGATCGAACAATTACGGATTCGATATCATATTTAGCATTAGATTGTCAGGAATAATAAACTAGTATGCATCCTAGTCATTAAACAAGATAATCATGAAAATATGCATAAGAAAATATTCGATACACAAAGCATAAATTAAAATATAAACACAGATTAGATCATTCATTCCGAGGCTTCCGTTTCCTTCGACCAACAAGACTTTTAGCTCCGCATGTTCAAGAAAACTTCAAAAGAATATTGGAGAAGAGGAAGAAGAGTTGTGTGTTGTTCTCCGTTTCTTCGTGATCTCTACCCCTTTTATACACTCTAAATTAGTTGTTTGAATATCACAATATCTTCGCATAAATCCTCTAAGAGTTACAATAACCCAAACAATAAAATAAAATCTTTGAACAAGTTGGGAAATGGTTAATTCAGCTCCACTTTTCGTGCATAGCATAGTTGATTCAATTTCAAGCATAATTTGGTCCATGATGCAGCCAGAATCTTGGAAAACTCAAAACAGAAAAATTGTACCTCTATCACTTAGCTTTCCGAATCAATTTGGATCAGCTCAATTGGACTTCTGATGAGTAAGTTATGACTATTTTTCTACAAGGTATCAAAACTGTCCAGAATTGATAATTAGCTCCATTTTGCATTTAGTGACTCCAATTGCATTCTAGATCAAAATATAAAAATAATGAGTATCTTTAGACATGAAATGAGCATAAAGGAGTATACATTAAGGAATAAAAATATGATATTTTATGTTCTCATCAAATACCCCCACACTTAACTTTTGCTCGTCCTCGGGCGAAACTCTAATTTATTTTTCCAAAAAGAAATCATGGTTGCAATGTCATAAATAAAAAATAACCAAGCTCTTCAAAACTCATAACATATCATGAACATATATTTTTAAACAACTTCTAATTACTTAGTAGGTATTTTTACTTGATAATGGAGTAAACTAAATAGGTAGACCCTCACGGGAATAAACACTCAACTCTCATGTGTTTGAAGGTATATATTTCACTCAAATTCATTCCAGAAGAAATGATCTACCATAAGCTTGCATATCTTCTCATTCTCCACCACTGGGATCACATGCATAACATAAATCATAAGGATTTTTTATGGATTGTAACGTGGCTTAGGATTAAGGTGGGATATATTTGGGAGTGTAGCTCAAAAGCCATCAAAACTAGTGGAGCAAAAATGAATCAACTCAAGCTCAATATAAAACATGTAAAATCAATCAATCCATTTAACAACTTCTTCAATTTGGCTTTTAAAGTATTTAAACAATATAAAATAACTTCCACCATTTTTTTCTCTTTTCTCTTATTTTTTTTAACAATAATGGAACTTAGAAAATTTGAGGATGAAAATATGTTCCATTTTGTTGGTTGTAACTAAACCACAAATTTAGACATCCCGACACTTATTTTTTTCGTATACCCATACATATCATAATGATCAACAATGCTACACTAGCTTTGCGACATGGGTAAAGGTATAAATATTATAGGTTGAAAGCTTGTAATGTGGGTATACCAAGAAAAAGGCAATAAAGCTCAAAGGGGTTCAACAAAAAGAAAATTAATTACAAGGTGGGCTATTTGGCTTGGTTGTAGGTATTGTTGCTTGTATTGCTGGTAACTTAGGCAATTTTGAGTTGCGGGTTGATTCAATTCTGGACTCCATAGGTAAAATTGGAATAATCTCTCCATCCTAGGTTGTACGTGTCTGAAGAGGGACCATACTTCATTTCTAGTAGTCCAGGAAAACCACATTCAACATTCACTTGTTCATTGGACTCCTCTTGAAGAGTTGGGCATATATCGGTTGGATGCTCTGATACTAGACAAATCCTACAAGCCTTTGTTGTTTTCATGTTACCTACAACCATCTGACGAACAAGAGAAGTTAAACAAGAAATTTTTTGTTCTAGGGAAGAAACATTTACCTTATCAACATGCCTAGATGGAAGATCTAGCTAAGTGCCAAATAGTTGAGAATTGGCCGCCATTTTCTGTTACCGAACTTTTTTTTTTCTAATAGTCAAAAAATTATTTGATCACAAGAAAGAAATAAAGATCACAAAAAGCACAAAAATCAACTAAAATTACTCCCCGGCAACGGCACCAAAATTTGGCGTGCTGTCGTAGGCACCCAAAAATAAAACCTTTACTCTTGAAATAATATGTAGTAGTGAGAGTAAGGATCCTTCCCACGGAGAGTAATTAGTTAATCTTTATGCTATGTGAAACAAGATGGAGGGGAGAGTTTTGGATCAAAGCAAATTAAAAAGAGCTAAAAATAATTAAAGTATTAAAACAATCAAAGGAAAAAAAATATTGGTCTCAGTCAACATCCACCATTGGAATCTTAAAACTGATCATCGATGCAAGTATATATTAATTCATACTTTGAATATTCATCGTTGGAATTATTTTTCTATCTCCTTTAGCCATAATTAATTAAAAACAAGCGATCTAATTAACCTTAACTACTAACAACCCCAAACAGGCGCTAAAGGTTTAATCTAGTAGGGTATTAAACTCGATATGATCGATGAAGCAAAACAACACAAGCACAAGCGGTTGCATTTAATTTTGTCAAAAAATTTTCTCCTAAGATCTAATAAAACAAAGCAGTTCATTAAATCTTGGTTGATTCACAAATTAGAAAAATCAAACAATTACGGATTCGATATCTAATTTAGCATTAGATTGTCAGGAATAATAAACTAGTATGCATCCTAGTCATTAAACAAGATAATCATGAAAATATGCATAAGAAAATATTCGATACTCAAAGCACAAATTAAAAATATAAACACAGATTAGATCTCACAAGTTTTTATTCATTCTGAGGCTTCCGTTTCCTTCGACCAACAAGACTTTTAGTTCCGCATGTTCAAGAAAACTTCAAAAGAATATTGGAGAAGAGGAAGAAGAGTTGTGTGTTATTCTCCATTTTCTCGTGATCTCTACCCCTTTTATACACTCTAAATTAGTTGTTTGAAGATCACAATATCTTTCCATAAATCCTCTAAGAGTTACAACAACCCAAACAATAAAATAAAATCTTTGAACAAGTTGGAAAATGGTTAATTCAGCTCCACTTTTCGTGCACAGCATAGTTGACTTAATTTCAAGCCTAATTTGGTCCATGATGCAGCCAGAATCTCAGAAAATGCAAAATAGCAAAATTGTACCTCTATCACTTAGCTTTCCGAATTAATTTGGATCAGCTCAATTGGACTTCGGATGAGCAAGTTATGATCATTTTCCTATAAGGTATCAAAACTGTCCAGAATTGATAATTAGCTCCATTTTGCATTTAGTGACTCCAATTGCATCCTAGATCAAAATATAAAAATATTGAGTATCTTTCGACATGAAATGAGCATAAAGGAGTATACATTAAGGAATAAAAATATGACATTTTATGTTCTCATCAACGTAGGGGGGCACTTGTGCAGAGGGTTGACATCAAAGAGACATATGTGTTTAGGTGTTTATGTTTTTGTGAGGCAAGTAACTGCAGTGTTGGTATAAGACTGTGAGTTCATTATGTACACAAACTGGTATTATATGTGCATGGTGTTCAGTGTTGTTGCCTGAGTGATGCAGTTATGTAGGTTTGGGAAGATATTTGGATGTATCAGTCTAAACTGATACATAGGAGTATCAGTTAAGTTTGTATATTAGATCAGTAGAGGAGTATCTGCAATTGCAGTTGGGGTATTCAGTCCTTGTGACAAGCCTTAGTTGGTGCCCGATTACTTGAGCTATATTGAGTAGTGAGGTAGGAGTAGTTGGAACCAATGCTCAGGTATTTAGTGTTCTCAATTAGTGAAAAGGGTGTATCCACAGCAGTGATTATGGGATTGTGTTGATGGTGGTGTAGATCTCTTGCTGTAAAACAAAGGAATGATTGTAAAGGGAAGCTTGAGGCTGTCATATGGTGCACAGGTAATGAGTTACAGTTGGTGAATATTATGGTAGCAGTTGGTTACTGAATGTTAGGATTACGTAGGAACTAAACATCTATAGTAGAAGGTGGAATTACCAATCAGTTTAGTATATGATTGATAGAAGTTGTGTTCAGATAGGATATTGAAGAGGGAGGTTGTGACTGGATTAGGTAACATGTGTATGGATGATACTCAGATATGTGAGACTGCAGTAACAGTAGCTACCAATGGATTAGTAATAGCACTAGTGATGGCAGATAGTAGACTTAGTTAGTGTATCAGTTAATGTTGTTAACGATTATTATCCTTAAGTGTGTCAGGTTTTAGCTAAGAGTAGTTGCCAGTTAGTGTACTTAATATTATTAGTGAAGTCAGTAGAAATAGAGGGGTTAACTGGTTAGGATATATCGTATCATATTGTAAGTTGGGTTATCATGACAGTTAGTGTATTATAGTTTATATTCAGTAGCAGTAAGTATCAGTTATATATATAAGTATTACTTAGTTAGATATCAGTTCTTAGTGTCTTAATTTAGTATTCAGATGTGTCCTAATTTAAGATATGGTAGTGATTAAATAATTAGTATATTAGATACTAAGTTAATGTATAACTAGTTATTAGTTAACTATGGAAGTATGTTAGTAACAGTTAAGGTATTAACCCATAGATAGGTAATAACCTCAGTAATACCTTAGTTAGACCTAATACCCTAGTGTGAACCTAGAAATGGCCTAGAAGAGCATGTAATAGTGCATTATAATTCATTTCTCCTTTATTACACCCAAATTGACATCCCATTCATATCTAGGTGTGTTTGTGACACCAGCCCGGATATCGAGTGGCATTATTTCCTCCAGACTAGAGGCGAGTACATTCTCTGATAGTTTCTTTATTTGACAGTCTCTATATTTCATGTATTTATTATTGAGATATCATTATTCCTGACACGATGTTTACATGAATTATTATACGTGGATCTTTGTCATGAGATGTTATTGTTGTGATAACTCAGTGATCACTATGTTGTGCTTTGTGATTACTTAGTGATTACGTGATATCTCTGTGATTATATAGACCATGATCATAGTACATGATATTATAGACCGTGCATCGTGATATACGTGTTATAATGTATCGTGATTTGGATTCGTGTACTAGTCGGGGGATGGGAAAATATTGGTTAATATGTGATCATATTTTATTGCCCGTGATATAGTGTAGTCCGTAATAGCTAGCAGATCATACAACTCACGTATGGTCACGCTAGCTCCCATTTATTTATATAGCCCGTGTTAGGCCCAAGTCGATCACATATTTTGCTAATATTTCAAGGTACAAACTATTATTTTATTTTTTTATTTTTAGTTCATTACAGTGATATTCCTTACCATATTGCTCTCAGTTTATTCTATTACTTACCTTGATTCTCTTTCTCGTGATATAGACTAGTTCAGTTACTTGCATCATTTATTTTCTTTACTATTATTATTTCATAGTTTTTGTCAATTTTTGGAACTGCTATTGGATTGTACTTCACACCAATCCTGACTGGATATATTTTTCAGATGATTAATTAGAGGACTAGTGTCCTGGGCACTACAGGCCACAGGATGGCGAGGCAGTTGAGCCTGAACCCATAGAGCCTCATGAGATAGTACCACCAGTTGGAAAGACTTAGAGCATTCATTTATAATATTGTATATGATCTTAGCTAGACTTTATGGCATATATTATTATTTAAGACTATTATGATTGTGATTGATGTTGGACTTGGACTAAAGATTGTATTGTGACTTGTATTCCTTTTCTTCTATTCCATATCATGCCATATCCTCTTCTAGCTTTATATTGTGATTGCTTATTTGATTATCATTTATCACACATTATATTGTTCATCAAATTGGAGTTGAGATGACATGACATATACCTTATATATATTGTGTGAGATGTGTAGATAGTTATGTTGACCCAGACAGCGTACCGACGATGCTGCGGCGTAGGCTGGGCGTTGTTCACCACTTGTGCCCTTATTCCAGGTGCAAGTCGTGACAAGATACTACTACTCCTCCACTCTGAGCATGGGACCTCTTTTGACCCCGAGTTCTCGAAGTTAACCTCTGAATGGTAAGCCCATACCTTCTAGCTGCCACCAATACTGCATCAAAAGTCTAGTATTCATGCCCCTCTACCAGCTATAAAATCTCTAGATAAAGTCCATATTAAAACCTCATGGTCCCCTCTGGCTCCGTAACCACAATCGTCCGAGCAAACCTACTCAGTCTGCAAAACTCTGATACGTACCCGTC